>MU825520.1:0-37542 GCA_029204205.1 Desmophyllum pertusum | reverse complement strand
AGACGCCGTACTTCACATGAGCCGAATCGAATTCGACGAATTAAGTTCATGTGAGGTACGGCGTCTGAATCAATTCGGAACGGCTGGATCAATTCGGATCGGCTCAGCCGTTCTTCCCGCCTGGCTCAGCCGAGAATAACGGCTGTGGACCGGCTTTGATTCAGACGCCGTACTTCACATGAGCCGAAACAAATTCATGAATTATTATAATGTATTTTTCAATATAACAGCAATCTTCGCCTATTAATTTAAGTTCGGCTGAATTAAGCTCGGCGTCTGAATCAATTCAGCCGGTCTAAATTAATTTGGGTCGGCCTAAATTCGAATTCGATTCGGCTCATGTGAAGTACGGCGTCTGAACTGGCCCTAAGGCCCAGTTCAAACGCCGTACTTCAAATGAGCCGAATCGAATTCGAATTAATTTAGGCCGACCGAAATTAATTTAGACCGACTGAATTGATTCAGACGCCGAGCTTAATTCAGCCGAACTTGAACTTACCTTATTATAGGAAATTAACGCTCGTGTTAATTAAGGTATTTGAAATTAACGCGACTTAAATTAACGCGAATTGGAGGAAAAATTATTTCCGAATAACGGAAATTAACGCGAAAGTGGAGGTAAAGTTCCAAAATGAAGAAAATTAACGCGATTAGCACAAATGAAACAAATATATTTTGGCCGAAATACAAGAAATCAGATGTCCAGAACTACTCTTCTGGATACAGTGTGCAGAAAGAGAAAGCTATCGTTTCCTAGGTGTCAAATATCTCTTTACAGGATCCATAATTTGGGTTTATAATTTAATGTAAATTAAGGTCGCGGAAATTAACGCTCCACTTAATTAATGTCGCTGAAATTAACGCTCACAAAAAATTAACGCGACTTAAATTAACGCGAATTTTGAAATTCGCGTTAATTTCATGGAGCGTTAATTTCCATAATAAGGTAATTCTATGCTGTTATGTTGACAAATACCATTATAATAATAATGACTTTTGTTTCGGCTCATGTGTTACATAAACTCTTTGAGCTATGATGTTTTCGTGTTTCACTTACGATCGCTCGACTTCGAGCGATAAATTCACTATTGTGGAAAGATATTAGTTGCTAAAAAAGATATGTGAAAGAAGAGTCTCTCTCGGAATTGTTTTCAAGGTAAAAACCTTATCTGTTCCGTGACGGCCTATTATCCGCGCGAAATTGAAAACAAATTCCGGGAATTTTGAATTGCCACCATTATGTTTGTATGGAAATGAGTGAGCAGGTTGGCGTCACGCGCACTCTATTTGCCGCTGTGTCCCTCACGCTGTGGTTGATTTGCTAAATAAACTTCTTAGCACTTCTCCCGAAACTGAAAATGGAAATCCGCCCACAACAAAATAACAAATCTCAGTTGTTTTGAGTAATGTTTTATGCGGCTCTGTTTATTCTCAATGTACTCTTAAACAGCTCGTCGTATCTCCCTGATTCTCCAGCACTATCACAAGTGGATTCAGGAAGGAGTTAATAAAAACAACCGTTGCTGCGTAGTCATAGGCGATTTTCACTCTTATTGTGTATCCAATGAAAGAATTCACAAGCATTGTCGCACAAAATGGAAGATAGACAATCAAGAACAAACCATAAACATAAGTACAGTGCACAGGCAGATTTTCTACACTTGAGCACGTTAACCGTGTTGATTTGGACACTCTGTTCTTGTTGACGTATCTGGCGCTGATGTCTGCGAACGATCTGAAATATTTTCAAGGTGCTCAGGTGTTAGTAACAAGAAATGTTAGAAGCTGTTATTAGCCACAGGAAAAATGAGCCACTTTCTATCCAAAATCCTCAATGTAACGGCAGTTATAGCAAAATCCAGACAGCAAACAATGGTTTGAATACGCTGAGGAACTGTGACAACCACGTTGTACCGTAAGTGTCAGGGTTAATGCGAGAAGTCTATCACGGTAGAGACTGCGCTTAAAGTTACCGAAGACAAACAGCCAGTACGTTGTCCAACTAGATATGCTCTGAATCATTCTCAAGGGACAGTACACGCTAAAGGTCCTTGCCAAAGTTCAGCTAGCCGTGTATGCCAAAAAAAATGGCTGACAATATCAGTCCAACGAGGAGATCCGAAAGCTGCGAGGCAAAACAAAAGGACGAACGATGGCGAGTGCAGCTCATTACGTTGTTTTCCAGATGCTCTCCATGTAGTATAACCAGAATTCCTCCATGCATGTTATGAGAGAAAACACGTGCATTGAGAATACTGTTTATAATGTTGGGGACCGTTTGGGTTTCTGTCTCTCGTGTTGTCGCAGTTTATGTCCAAAAAGGGAACCAGGCTAGATGGGTTGTGTTCATAGTTGATTATGACCAGCTGTCTACGAAAACTTGATTACTGCTGCCAAAGCCTGACGTTTCAGACAATCTCAAGAGTGGTATGATCTGCGAGAGTGTAATTTGCAACTTTCTAGTTTCTTATTGTTGATCCAATTCAAGCTTTCGAAAGGGAGATTTAATTATCCTTTTTTGTTTGCTGAACAAGACACACAGTGGCGACTCTTTACCTTCAATATTCAAATTAAATCAGTGTGCAGAAATGAAAGTGCTCGTCAAATGTAAATGCTTACAAATTAGCTGATGGAGGCCTATTGTTTAGTGTTTCTTGACCTAGTATTTGTAACTATAGCTACTCTCGTGAATCTATGCATATCAGATTCACCATTGGACGGCCTATTTCACCGTATTTATCAACACAGGCAGGTGTTTTGTTTCTTCGTGTGCGGAATATAGATCGTTTCCTACATGGTTTATTTTTTATATAGTATCATCTGAAATATGTTCTTGTCTGTCGATTTTTTTCAGCATTTGTTTTTTATCGACAACACAGAACCGCGCGACAACAATCATGCTGCTCTTATGCCCGTTGATTTGAAAGAAGCCTGGATTTTCTGAAACTGAAACGCAATAATGAAAAGCACAACTCCGACTCCTATGTAGAACAATGGTTTGGTGAAGTTTACTGAGTGTCTGTGGCACTGAGGAAAGGCGCTCCCGTTGTGATGGTTTTGACAATTTCATTCTGAACACTGCATGACTATTTTTCGTGACTAGTTTTTTTTTTTGGTAAAATACAGTGAAAATCCAGATGTTACAATATATATTTTCTCTTTTGGTCATGGTGTCAGACGCTTTCTGGGGGGGGGGAAGGAGGGCGTTAGCCTCCTCGCAGACTTTCTACTGTTTTGGTTCCGTCGTCCCGCAATCTCTCCGTTATTTTTCAAGAATTAATTTCCTGATAACAAGGAGTTCTAACTAAGGCCCAGTTCAGACGCCGTACTTCAAATGACAGCCGATATACCCTGAATTTCGTGAATTAATTTAGGCCGAACCCAAATTAATTTAGATCCGGCTGAATTGATTCAGTACGCCGTGAGCTTAAATTCAGGACGAACTTGAACTTACCAGCCTCCTCCTCAGGCACTTCGCATTTGTTTTTTGCGATTGGACGAGCGACTGGGCACGAGCCCGAAGCGCGAGGGACCATGGGAAGCGGAAAGACGAGGCGCGCGACCTTTCGCCTTCCCTCCTTCCTTTGCGCGCCCATTTTCTTGGAAATAAGAGAGACGTCTGGGTACGAGGCTGTGAACTTACCTTATTATAATGGAAATGAATCGCTCGTGTTTAATTTTAAAGGTAGTTGAAATGAACGCGAACTTTTTTGATTAGACGCAAATTGGAGGAAAAATTATTTCCGAATAACGGCATATTTAACGTCGAAGTGTGGGAGGTAAAAGTTCCAATAAATGAAGATGAATTAACGCGATTAGCAATCAAGTTGAAACCAATATATTTTTGGCCGAAATACAAGATATCAGATGTCCCAGAACTACCTTCTTCTGGATACAGTGTGGCATAGAAAAGAGAGAAGCTATCGTTTCCTATGTGTCAAAATATCTCTTTATACAGGATCCATAATTTGGGTTTATAATTTAATGTAAATTAAGAGGTCGCGGAATTCCACGCTCCATTCTTAATTAATTCCTACGCTGAAATTAACGCTCACAAAAATTAACGCGACTTAAATTAACAGCGAATTTGTGAAATTCGTGCGTTAATTTCATGGAGCGTTAATTTCCTATTAGAACGATTTTCGCATAACGGTCGATTTTTATATGCCTTATGAGTACCATTGACATTCTAATGTAGAGGAACAATAGAGAATTCCGTGCGCTGAAATAAACTATTGTTTAAAATTCGGGAAATTGTGTGGCACGTGTACCACACGCACCAAACGTGTATTACACGCTGGTATCTATCCAAATTCGAATTTGACTACAACTATAGTTGTATTTCAGCGCACGTATTCCTCTATTTGTTCCGTCTAGCATTAGCATTATAATGGTCCTTGCGTTAGCATTAGAAAAATCGGCTTATGCGACAGTCGTTCTAATAGTTTATTTTCAGCCGCACGGAATTCTCTATTTGTTCCTCAACATGAGCAGGTAATGGTAGCTTTAGCAGTAGAAAATCGTGGCTTATATGCGAAATCGTTCCTAATAGTTTTTTGCAGCGTGCACGGATAAGATTTCTATGTTCATCTACATTAGCATGTAATGGTAATTCATTAGCATATAAAAATCGGCTTGTATGCGAAAATCGTTCTAATAAGGTAATTCTCTATGCTGTTTATGTTTGCAAATTACATTATAATAATTAATGACTTTTGTTTCGGCTCATGTGAAGTTGCGGCGTCTTGATGATCCAAAAGACGGTCCACTCTTGTTAATTCATCATCCGTTTCGAATTGATTCAGACGCCGTACTTCACATGAACTTTTAATTCATCGAATTCGATTCGGCTCATGTGAAGTACGGTGTCTGAACTGGGCCTATTTTAAAGGTGGCGCAGGACCCATGCATGAATAAATTCATAAGCTTAATTTCTTCTGGGGTGGGTGTTGTTTTCTAAACCTTCAAATCTCTGAATGTTAAAAGTCGATTCGCTGAAACTTAATAGGGATATTGGCGGATGATGGAACTATATCATGATTGTGGTTTTTCTGGCAGATCGCGCTGTACGGTGATACGTTAAGCTTCTAAAGTTAGAATTGCGGACATGCAATTTTTGTGTCCAAGCTTTCAACTTGAGAAGCGTTCTAAATTAAATGTTTGTATTACCTAGTGGTAGATAATAACCTCTTTTGTGATGTGACAGAAGCAGATTTTGCAATTTCAAGACTCGTTGAAAGTTATTGCCTTCCAAAGGAGTAAAATTTTGAAAATTAGAATTTGAAACGTTCTATCTTCTTTTTGAAAGGCTTTTTTGCAATTCCGCTTCTGTCACATCACAATACAGTACACTAAGTTTACCTTCCTCGTGTATCAATTCCTGAAATTATATATCCGCGACGAAAGCTTGGACACAAAATTGCCGGTTTTGCCCCGTTCCGAAGACTGACCGAGTCAACAAAGTGTATGACAACAAAAGTTGTGAATCTAATTATGATAATTCGGGACATTGAATTGCACGTGCCGCAAAACTAAGAACAATAACTTTCTAATTATCAATACGCCGAAAACAATTTTTTTGAATCGATTATAGTAACGTTATAAAAACACCTTCTCATGAATATTTCGCGTACGGTCGGCATCAGTCGTCACGGTTCGTGCATACTCTTTAAATAAATACATACATAATGAGAGCAAGGGTCCTAGCGTCACTTAAGGTGACGCAGGGACCCTTGCTCTCATTATGTATGTATTTATTTAAAGAGTATGCACGAACCGTGACGACTGATGCCGACCGTACGCGAAATATTCATGAGAAGGTGTTTTTATAACGTTACTATAATCGATTCAAAAAAATTTGTTTTCGGCGTATTGATAATTAGAAAGTTATTGTTCTTAGTTTTGCGGCACGTGCAATTCAATGTCCCGAATTATCATAATTAGATTCACAACTTTTGTTGTCATACACTTTGTTGACTCGGTCAGTCTTCGGAACGGGGCAAAACCGGCAATTTTGTGTCCAAGCTTTCGTCGCGGATATATAATTTCAGGAATTGATACACGAGGAAGGTAAACTTAGTGTACTGTATTGTGATGTGACAGAAGCGGAATTGCAAAAAAGCCTTTCAAAAAGAAGATAGAACGTTTCAAATTCTAATTTTCAAAATTTTACTCCTTTGGAAGGCAATAACTTTCAACGAGTCTTGAAATTGCAAAATCTGCTTCTGTCACATCACAAAAGAGGTTATTATCTACCACTAGGTAATACAAACATTTAATTTAGAACGCTTCTCAAGTTGAAAGCTTGGACACAAAAATTGCATGTCCGCAATTCTAACTTTAGAAGCTTAACGTATCACCGTACAGCGCGATCTGCCAGAAAAACCACAATCATGATATAGTTCCATCATCCGCCAATATCCCTATTAAGTTTCAGGGGAATCGACTTTCAAAATTCGGAGATTTGAAGGTTTAGAAGACAACACCCACCCCAGAAATTAAGCTTATGAATTTATTCATGGCAAGGGTCCTGCGCCACCTTAAAGACTACAAATATCAGGTAAAATACCGCATGTAAAACATTTCATGGAAAAAATTGTATAACTGGCAGACGTTCTTTTTTTCGGTACGAAGTATTTTATATTTATAACTCTATTTATATTGTTGCAGACTTTTGTGTTAGATCGGTCTGTATCCCCCAGTTTTCAAACTTGCGTTTTGTGTTGCGCTTTCGCGTCAGTCGATTCGATTTTCGTGGGAAAAAACTTGTTAAAATAAATAGAACTGAACTGTTTTGAAACCGACTTATTGAAGCAAGACTTTTGACGTGAACAAAAACTGATTTCTAACGCTTGCTAGCTCTATTGAGCTCCGCCTCTAAATAGCCTCAGCGCTCTCAATCTGCGGGGAGAAACGCCAAAAGGGTGGGGCGGGCGAAGGGAAAGTTAATGCTGGAACTAACACCGTACAACAATTTTTAGATAATAATATTGAGAGAGTCCAGAAGAGAGCGCATGTTTATTATTTGTCCTTCCCTCGACTACAGGGAGGCATTACAGCTGCTCGGCCTCACTGCATTGAGAGACGGCGCCAAAACATCTTTAGCCGGCCAGTATGTCAAGTCAAAACTTCAGGATGTAAATAAGCCCTTTACATTTTCTTTTGCCTCGGACGTGAGGATAGGTGGTACATAACTATAACTTAAGAACTGGCACAAGTCGTCAGCACCATTCAAGTCTTGACAGAACGAAGCGTTTCTCAGGACTTCGTTCACTTTTTCCGGGCGCCTAAATTTTAATCTCGAAACTAAGCTTGTTTATAATAGAACCTTATATTGTATATCATATTGTAATTAATCAGTTTTAGTTATATTTTATACCTTGTAATTCTACTTCTGTAACTTCAGTTCTTTACTGCAATGAGTTTTTCCCATTAAACAATTACATTTATTGTTTATTTATTTTATTAAAAACACTCAGTCTGGCCATAGACAAATAAAAAGTTCACTATCATCTAAGCTTTTAAAACATTTTATGGCGTCATTTCCCATTTCCATGGACTCACGTACACCGCGGCAAACGTCTGAGCACCGCGAACAAAAATAAACTACGCCAACACAACCTCAACATTACACCGTGTTTTAAACACGTCCTAACTTTTTTGGTAATAAAGGTCCAAAAAATGGTAAATCAACAGTATTCCTGGAAATATACTGAACTTTGTGTTTGAAAAGTCTAAACTTCTCCTTCTACCTATTTTTGTTTCCTTTCGCAAAATTTACTATCAATGTTTCGATTTTTCTCGCACATTTTGGGCTTTCCTTTAAAATTTTTGCGCGGGAAATTGGCGTGCGGGCGACCAGAATTTAGCCTTTGCGCATGCTCAGAGCATTTGACCTCACGCGACACAGCGGCAAATGAGTGCGCGTGCACCAACCTGCTCACTCATTTCCATACAAACATCATGGCGGCAATTCAAAATTCCCGGAATTTGTTTTCATTTCGCGTGGATAAGGCCGTCACGGAACAGATAAGGTTTTTTTACCTTGAAAACAATTCCGAGAGAGACTCTTCTTTCACATATCTTTTTTAGCAAAACTAATTATCTTTTCCACAATAGTGAAATTTATCGCGTCGAAGTCGAGCGATCGTTAAGTGAAACATGAACTCTTTGAGCTATGTTTTCGTGTTTCACTTACGATCGCTCGACTTCGAGCGATAAATTCACTATTGTGGAAAAGAGTATATTAGTTTGCTAAAAAAGATATGTGAAAGAAGAGCCTCTCTCGGAATTGTTTTCAAGGTAAAAACCTTATCTGTTTCGTGACGGCCTTATCCACGCAAAATGAAAACAAATTCCGGGAATTTTGAATTGCCGCCATTATGTTTGTATGGAAATGAGTGAGCAGGTTGGCGCACGCGCACTCATTTTGCCGCTGTGTCCTCGCGCAGTGGTTGATTTGCTAAAATAAACTTCTTAGCACTTCTCCCCGAAACTGAAAATGGAAATCCCGCCCACCACAAAAATAACAAATCTCAGTTGTTTTGAGTAATGTTTTATGCGGCTCTGTTTATTCTCAATGTACTCTTAACAGCCGTCGTCGTATCTCCCTGATTCTCCAGCAGTACACAAGTGGATTCAAGAAAGGAGTTAATAAAAACAAACCGTTGCTGCGTAGTCATAGGCGATTTTCACTCTTATTGTGTATCCAATGAAAGAGTTTACAAGCATTTGTCCGCACAAAATGGAAGATAGACAATCAAGAACAAACCATAAACATAAAGTACAGTAACGGCAGATTTTCTGCACTTGAGCACGTTAACCGTGTTGATTTGGACACTCTGTTCTTGTTGACGTATCTGGCGCTGATGTCTGCGGACGATCTGAAATATTTTCAAGGTGCTCAGGGTTGTAACAAGAAATGTTAGAAGTGTTATAACCACAGGAAAAATGAGCCACTTTCTTATCCAAACCTCAATGTAACGGCAGTTATAGCAAAAATCCAGACACAAACAATGGTTTGAATAACGCGAGGAACTGTGACAATCACGTTGTACCGTAAGTGCAGGATTAATGCGAGAAGTCGATCGATTAGAGACTGCGCTTAAAGTTAACAAAGACACGCCAGACGTCCGTCCAACTAGATATGGCTCTGAATCATTCTCAAGGGACAGTACACGCCAAAGTCATGACCAAGTTCAGCTACCTTGAATGCCACAACAAATGGCTGACAAATCAGTCCAACGAGGAGATCCGAAGCTGCGAGGGCAAAACAAAAGGACGAACGATGGCGAGTGAAGCTCTCGTGTTTTCCAGATGACATGTAGTATAACAGAATTCCCCATGCATGTTATTGAGAGAAAACACTGCATTGAAGAACACACGTTATAATGTTGGCCGTTTGGGTTTCTCTCGTGTTGTCCAAGTTTATGTCCAAAAAGGAACAGGCTAGATGGGTTTTGTTCATATTGAGACTGACCAGCTGTCTACGAAAACTTGAATTAAGCTGCCAAAAACGTTCAAGACAATCTCACAAGTGTTATACGATCTGGCGAGTATAATTTGCAACTTTCTAGTTTCTTATTAATTTGATCCAAGTCAACTTTTGAAAGAGATTAATCCTTTTTGTTTCAGTGCTGAACAAGACAACAGTGGTGCTCTTTCCTTCGATATTCAAATTAAAAAGTGTCGAAAATGAAAGTAGAAGTCCTTCAAATTTTAAATGCTTACTAATTGGAGGCCACTGTTTAGGTTCTTTACGCCTAATTTGTTCACTCTGCTAAATGGAAATATTACCATGTGAATCTATCATATCAGATTCACCATAAGCGCCTATTTTCACCGTATTTACAACACAAGCAGGTGTTTTGCAATATCATTTTCCCACTTGGTTTATTTTTCTTGATATCATGGCAAATGTTCGCAATTTTTCAGGGGTACCAACGACGGTTTTCTTCCAAAATGCTTTAATTAAAAACACTATTTTAGGTTTGTCTGGTCTGCTGTTAAAGATCTAATAAATTAATTCTAAGCTGCGCTAATAAAATTTTTATCTGTTTCGGTCATTCTAGGAGAACTCCACGAATTTATTACGGATTTTTTAGTCATTTCCCGAAAACCTCAGCTCTTCCTTGCTGATTTTTCCTTTCCGAAAATCCTAGCTGACCGTTTTCCTTTCTGAAAATCATAGCTGACCGTTTTTTGTACCCAAAACGAAATTTTTATCTCTCCGAAAACAATAGGCATTAATTTTCCCATATTAAGAAAGTTCGAGATGATATTTCCCTAAAGAAAACTCCAAACTTTAATCCGAATATCTGAGGCGATTATAGGCCTTCCGAACAGATATTTCACCGAAATGATCCGTTGGGTGCTCCTGATTTTTTTTTTCAGTTTTATTTTTTAAACAGATAGAACTGCGACAACAATCATCTGCTCTTAGGCCGGTTGACTTGAAGAAGCCTGAATTTTCTGAAACTGAAACGCAATGTGAAAAGCACTTGAACTCCGAGTTCTAGACAACAGTGTTTTTTTACTGATTATTTTTGGCGGAAAAAGGCTCCAGTCTTGATGCATGGTTTTGACAATTCATTCTAAACACTGCATGACTAGTTTTCGACAGGAGCCCATTACCCATTATCCTGTTTTCGACTAGTTTTTTTAGTAAGATAAAATACAGTGGAATTAATCCAGATGTATTACGATATATATTCTATTTTCAATTTGTAAAAGCTTTCTTCCAATCCGTTATAGTTTTCAATAATTAATTTCCTGATAATTAACGAGGGGTATTGAGACTAGAAAGATCAGTAAAATACCGCATGTAAATTAGACTGCAAAACAGTCGTATTTTTTGCGTCGGACTGTCAAACAAATGCGCGCGGTCTTTGAACGAAAGGTCTGGAACGAGTGTGAAAACAGAGAGTGGCACTGGGGAGAGAAATTCTCACCTCACACGCATGTGAGACTTTCGCGCATCCACGCTTTCGGCGCTTCGCGCCTTGCGACCAGCGAGAAAAAACGACTGTTTTGCAGTCTACATGTAAATGAAAAAAGTGTATTACTGGTAGAAGTTTTGTTTTTCGTACGATTTTACGGCGAAGATCTTTTAAGATCTCAAAACAAATTTTAAAAGCATTTATTAATACGGTTTATATTGTTGCAGCCAAAACTTTATAATTGGGAATATCTGATGACATTTTGGAAGTCGTATCTATCCCCCAGTCAAATTTGCGTTTTATGTTCGCGTAGTCGATTCGATTTTCGTGGTAAAAGAGTTAAACTAAATAGAACTGAATGTTTTGAACCGACTAATTGTAGCAAGACTTCTGAACGTTAATTGAACAGAATTCTGACGCTTGATAGCTCTATCAAGATGTCCGCCTAGACAGAGAGTGATGGTGTAGCAGTCAGGCTCTCAGTCTGCGGGGAAAACGCCAAAAGGTGGGCGAGCGAAGGGGGAAAAAGGAGGTGAAAAGAATATTTGAAGGATAATAACACGACAGCTAAATAGATGCATGGATATTTGTCTTTGATCATTATATATGTTCCTGGCGATGCTCTCCGCAGTTTTTCGGATTACCGTACCCAAACTCGGAATCAACCAATCAGAGGCTATGTCTACTGCTCTGATTTCCTGCGATACCAAGTCACTGACGTAACATGCCCCATATAAGGACTGTCAGACCAATAGTCTAAATAGCTAACTTTAATATTTTAACTCTTCATTATCAGGCCCATGGTTTTCTTTCTAAATTAATTTGGAACTTCCCTTTATTTGTTTTTTCTAAGATGACAAATAGACACAACAAGGCTGGAGGCTAACTCGAAAACCTAACGATTAATTTAACCTCCAGGCTCATGCATAATTTTATTTTTGCATGATACTTAAATAATTTATTGTAATATAAAAGATGTTTAGTTTTTTTTCTCTTTTTCAATTCTATCTACTATAGTGTATTTTCTATTTTGACATTTTGACATTTTCTATTTTGAGCAAACTACAGATTGTTGTTGTTGTTGTTATCATTTGTTGCGAAATCTTTCAAACCAACAATGTGAGAGAACAGGGGAGAGCTGATCTGTCCCAACAAACGTGCAACAAACGTGTATTTGATTTTAAACGCCATCTTAATTATATATCATCAACCACTATTTTATGTTGAAGCGCCTTTTGGATCCACGGCTATTTTATGTTATGAAGCAAACCATCATTCAAAAGAGGACAGAAATTTAAAATTTTCTGAGTTTTTGTTTCTTTTTCACGTTGTTGTTTTGCAGAGGTCGCCTAAGAAATGTACCATCTCTATAACGCACGTGCAGAGCCATTGTACTAGTCATCAACCATTTTGTTTAAGCCTGGTTTTCATATGTCGGGAAAATCCCAGACCATCGAGGACTTTGTTATTTCCCGACCGTCCCAGACATTCCCGACTTATGAAAATACGATGAGGTAGATGTCTCTCATTATCTCCCTGAGTCGGGAATGTCTGGGACGGTCGGGAAATAACATCTCCGATGGTCTAGGATTTTCCCGACATATAGGGGTATCGAATGGTCTTTGCGAGCATTTGCGAGCATGCGAGCACAGCACTTTTTTTTGCGAGTACGAGCATTGATAAAAGTTAGCCTTGCGAGCAGCGAGCACTCTTTAAAAAACTACCTTTATCAAAATCTGAGCATGCGAGCACTTGTAAAAATATGCGAGCACGAGCAAACGAGCGCCCACTAAAATTTTGCGAGCAATTTGAGTGGAAGCCTAATTTTGCGAGCACTTGAAAATTTCGTTGCCGTTGCCGTCGTAGTTTTTGAGGTTTTCGTATTCACCGTGCAGTTTTTCCTTCGGAGCCCTTTACTTGTTCAACACACACAATTGGCTTATTGTCTTGACTGTGATCCACTTTGCGCCCATGAGATGACCTCAGTACGAAGCCTGTAGTCTTTCCACAGTGTGTTCTTAACAGCTCGTCGTATCTCCCTGATTCTCCAACAGTACACAAGTGGATTCAAGAAGGAGTTGATAAAAACAACAGTTGCTGCGTAGTCATAGGCGATTTTCACTGTTATGGTGTATCCAGTAAGAGTGTCCACGAGCATCACCACACAAAATGGAAGATAGAATATCAAGAACAACCCATAAACATAAAGTACAGTTACAGCAGATTTTCTACACTTGAGCACATTTACCGAGTTGCTTCGAAGATGATTATCCACGCTTTGTTGTTGCTGGCTTATCTGACGATGATGTCTGCGGACGACCTGAAATATTTTCAAGGTGCTCAGGGATGTAACAATAAATGTTAGAAGTGTTATAACCACAGGAAAATGATCCAGTTTCTTATCCAAAACCTCAATGTAACGGCAGTTATAGCAAACATCCAGAGACAAACAATGGTTTGAATCACGCGAGGAACTGTGACAACCACGTTTGTACCGTAAGTGCAGGGTTAATGCGAGAAGTCGATCGATAGAGACTGCGCTTAAAGTTAACAAAGACACGCCAGACGTCGTCCAACTAGATATGCTATGAATCATTCTCAAGGGACAGTACACGCTAAAGTCATTGCCAAGTTCAGCTACCTTGTATGCCACAAAAAATGGCTGACAAATCAGTCCAACGAGGAGATCCGAAGCTGCGAGGCAAAACAAAAGGACGAACGATGGCGAGTGAAGCTCTCGTGTTTTCCAGATGACATGTAGTATAACAGAATTCCCCATGCATGTTATGAGAGAAAACACTGCATTGAGAACACACGTTATAATGTTGGCCGTTTTGGGTTTCTCTCGTGTTGTCCAAGTTTATGTCCAAAAAGGAACAGGCTAGATGGGTTGTGTTCATAGTGAGATGACCAGCTGTCTACGAAAACTTGATTATGCTGCCAAAAACGTTCAAGACAATCTCAAGAGTGGTATGATCTGCGAGAGTGTAATTTGCAACTTTCTAGTTTCTTATTTGATCCAAGTCAAGCTTTTGAAAGAGATTAATTAATCCTTTTTGTTTGCTGAACAAGACAACAGTGGTGACTCTTTCCTTCAATATTCAAATTAAACAGTGTCGAAAATGTAAGTAGCTCTCAAATGTAAATGCTTACATTACTAATGGAGGCCATTGTTTAGGTTTCTTGACCTAATTTGTAACTATAGCTACTCTCTGAATCTATCACATCAGATTCACCATAAGCACCTATTTCACCGTATTTACAACACAGGCAGGTGTTTTGTTTCTGCGGAATATCATTTTCCTACATGGTTTATTTTTTATATATATCATGGAAAATGTTCGCGATATATATATATATATATTCTCTTTTCAATGTGTAGAAGCTTTCTTCCGTTAGCCTCCTCGCAGACTTTCTAGTTTGGCTCGTCACGCAATCTCTCCGTTAGTTTTCATGAATTAATTTCCTGATAACAAGGAGTACTAACTAAGGCCCAGTTCAGACGCCGTACTTCAAATGAGCCGAATCGAATTCGAATTAACTGATTTAGGCCGACCCAAATTAATTTAGACCGACTGAATAGGGTCCTTTCGATATATTAATATTCAGCTTGGTAGCGAGGCTGAGAGGACACAAACAACGGAAATTGAACAAGTATGTTTTATTCATTCTTTTGTTTGTGTCCTCTCAGCCTCGTTATCAAGCTGAATTTTAATATATCGAAAGGACCCTATTGATTCAGACGCCGAGCTTAATTCAGCCGAACTTGAACTTAATTGCGGTCGACGAAGGAGAACGCATACTAATCGCGTCGTTTTTTTCGAAATCACTGTCCCGCGGGTCATTTATGATGTCCCGCGGGTATCTTTCTGGATGCCATGCGATTTCAGGGTTTGGGCGCCATCTGGTAGGTGTGGATAACATTGCCTCGATCTCGTGCTACCGTTCGTGGCATGGTAACTGGGAAGCGAATTCCCACATCCACTCTGTGACCCCCTTCCGCGGTATGTTTCCATTTTGTCAGCGGTCGCCCTTCGTCATCAATAACTAACAGGAGTCTGCCAGCAGCAGGAGTCAACCAACGGTAATTAATTAACAGTTCAGTGGAAAAAGTTTTGAATGAAACATTAAAAATTTCAGATCACATTTGCGTGTTCGAGGCTATCCAGATAAACTGGTCAACAAAGTCCTCGCAGAAGTCGTATTTATAAATAGAAAGTCAGCACTTCTACAGAAACAATATTTGCAAAAGATAAAATGCCTTTTGTCACACAATACAACCCATGCACCCGGGGGGGGGGGGTACTTGACCTATGTTTGGGTATAGGGGTGCCGCTGAGGGTTTGAAAACCTGACCCTGTTTAGGACAAAAAAACAATAAAGACCCCTAAAATACCTACCCTGTATAGGACAACATCCTCTATTTTATGACCCTGTTTAGGTTGCGACGACAATCGTGCAACCAAACCCTGTAGACAGACTCGAAGAGAGGCCAAAAACCATACCCTGTCCAGCGGCACGTCCCCGTATAGGCCACATAAGGGAGTACCCCCCACCCGGGTAGTGGCATTTAATCCAAGACCAACCTCTGCTGAGAGGAATCGATACAGAGAACCTCCTCTCATCTCCTAGTCCTCCTACAGAAGAGGAAAATCTCTAAAAAGATACGCTTGTTTAAAATAGCTCAAGGTGTAACTACGCCGCTGTGTCATAGGCTCCTGGGTGTTATGCTCCTGCATTAGATCATTAGTGTAACTTGAACGTGCCGCTTAGAGAGTACTTGCATACAGATTCAAGACAACTTTATTGTAACCTCACTAACATTTTATACTTTACATCTTACGCAACGTTATCTACGTAGAATAAATGGGGTGAAATGGTACAAATATAATGTTGTATAGTTTACGCAACAGAGCTTGTATATTTCGGGATCCCGTTTATATTGAAGTCATAGCTAATTATAAATATATAATTATTAAAAAAGTATAATATTTAGCGCGGTATTATTACCGCTCATTCCAAGAGCTCGTTCTTACTTATTAATAAAGTGGGACGACCGCTGACACAATAGAAAACATACCGCGGAAGGGGGTCACAGAGTGGATGTGGGAATTCGCTTCCCTTTTCCCCATGGTAACTCGAATTCCGTGTGTTCACGGATCTTTTCGCTGTTTTTTCCCAAGGTAAGTGAAGCTCAGGGGCGGATACAGGGGGGGTGGATAGGGTGGATATCCACCCCCATTTTTCAGTAAAAAAAAATTCGAAATGTCACTTTATTTGAAATAGAAAATAATAAAGAAAGAAAAATTAGCTCTCGCTCATGTCTGGTTGTTGTTACGCCACGTTTCGTCGTCTGCCGCCACTTTTCGCGCAAAAGTTCGCAAGGAAGCCATTTGACAACTAGTGAGGCGAAGTAAGATTCTGATTGGCTCATTATTGCGAAATTTGCAGGGAAACGTTCGCGCTTACCAACCCATGTGCTCAGTCGATGCTCAGGTTTGATGGCAACCTCGTTCCCAGGGTCTTGTGGGTAATTTCCAAGATGGCGGGTCTGCCATCCACCCCCCCTTTTGAAATCCTGGATCCGCCCCTGAAGCTGTGTTGATTTTTTAGAACTATCGATATAAACTATGAGCTAAGCTGTTTATCAGAATATCAGAAAGCTGTGCAGTGGCGTGTTTTCCAAGAAACAAACGTTGCAATTCGCCCCGAGCTGTGATGTGTCAACTCAGCTGTTTTCCATCACAGCAGATACTCTTGCCCTCGCTGAAGAATCAGCACGCTGTTGTGTACCGAAGCAAATAAAACACAAACCGAGTTATTGTACTAGCTATCAGCTTATTATTGAGCGATATGACCGTTATTTGTGGTTATAAATCAAGTTGTGTTGCTCGGCGATGGCAAATGAACATAGCAGCTCGGTTCGGCTCAATTCAAACGTAGTAAGCTTAGTAATATTAAAGCTTACTATATACCAAGTTGTATACATTTGTAATCTAGCCAGAATTTCAGCCGTCGATCTCCTCTGTCGATTCAGGCTATGTATAATCAATATTAAGACCGAATCGACCAATTCGACCGAGAGAAATTAGCGCAAGCAAATATATAGTGAATATTAGAACGATTTCGCATAAGCCGATTTTTCTATGCTAATGAGTACCATTACATGCTAATGTGGAGGAACAATAGAGAATTCCGTGCGCTGAAATAAACTATTGTTTAAAATTCGAATTTGTGCACATACCACACGCACCAAACGTATACAGTAAAAACCCGCATAAAAGAACACGTGTTTTGGGGGTTCAGGCTGATTTTGACACTCGCAATTGACAAATGGTAAACTCAACTTAAATATATTCAGGAATATCATTCCACCATTTCAAAATTATACTTCCTTGGCACAATTCTCAATAAAAAGAATATATCAAGCCAATCATATTGCCAAAGCCAACAGATTTCATATTGATCAGCAGAAAGCAAACGTTTCTAAGTTCGTTCGTGACCACTTGAGAACCATCCTCTGTTTGAAATTAGCCTGTCGAACGCACTCTCTTAATTTGTGATTACTACAAGTTCTATGCTGTTATGTTGACAAATACATTATAATAATTCATGCCTTTTGTTTCGGCTCATGTGAATTCAAAGACGGTCCACAGCTGTCAATTCATCAGCCGTTCCGAATTGACTCAGACGCCGTACTTCACATGAACTTAATTCATCGAATTCGATTCGGCTCATGTGAAGTACGGTGTCTGAACTGGGCCTATTAAAGACTACTAAGATCAGTAAAATACCGCATGTAAACATATCATGAAAAAATTGTATAACTGGTAGACGTTTTTTTTCGTACGAAGTATTTTATATTTATACGCTATTTATATTGTTGCAGACTTTGTTAGACGGTCGTATCCCCCAGTTTCAAATTTGCGTTTTGTGTTCGCTTCGCGCAGTCGATTCGATTTTCGTGGGAAAAAAATTGTTAAAATAAATAGAACTGAACTGTTTTGAACCGACTTATTGATGCAAGACTTTTGAACGTGAACAAAACTGATTCTGACGCTTGCTAGCTCTATCGAGCTCCGCCTAAATAGCCTCAGGCTCTCAGTCTGCGGGGAAAACGCCAAAAGGTGGGCGGGCGATGTACAACTAACCCCGTACAAACAGTTAAAAACACTATCTGCACCATCATGTTTCATTTCCTATGTTACTTATATTACTTTATTTTAAGAGCGCATTTGAAAATTCTCAAATTGATATTTGCGCTATATAAATCAATAAATTATTAAATTATTATTATTATCATGTTAACACATGTATACCAAGTCATTCATAGACAAAACTTTACTATCATCTAAGTTTTGAACATTTTATGGCGGATCATTTCTTTCCATGGACTCACGTACACCGCGGCAAACGTCTGAGCACGCGAACAAAAATAAACTACGCTAACAAACCTCAACATTACACCGTGTTTTAAACACGTCTAACTGTTTTGGTAAACGTCCAAAAAATGGTAAATCAACAGTATCCTGGAAATATACTGAACTTTGTGTTTGAAAAGTCTAAACTTCTTCTTCTATCTATTTTTGTTTTCTTTCGCAAATTTACTATCGATGTTTCGATTTTTCTCGCACATTTTGGCTTTCCTTTAAAATTTTGCGCGGGAAATTGGCGTGCGGGCGACCAGAATTTAGCCTTTGCGCATGCTCAGAGCATTTGACCTCACACAGTGGTTGATTTGCTAAATAAGACAAATAAACTTCTTAGCACTTCTCCCCGAAACTGAAAATGGAAATCCGCCCTGACACAAAATAACAAATCTCAGTTGTTTTGAGTAATGTTTTATGCGGCTCTGTTTATTCTCAATGTTCTCTTAACAGCCCGTCGTATCTCCCTGATTCTCCAGCAGTACACAAGTGGATTCAAGAAGGAGTTAATAAAAACAACAGTTGCTGCGTAGTCATAGGCGATTTTCACTCTTTTTGTGTATCCAGTGAAAGAGTTTACAAGCATTGTCGCACAAAATGGAAGATAGACAATCAAGAACAAACCATAAACATAAAGTACAGTCACGGCAGATTTTCTACACTTGAGCACGTTAACCGTGTTGATTTGGACACTCTGTTCTTGTTGACGTATCTGGCGCTGATGTCTGCGGACGATCTGAAATATTTTCAAGGTGCTCAGGGTTGTAACAAGAAATGTTAGAAGTGTTATAACCACAGGAAAAATGAGCCAGTTTCTTATCCAAAACCTCAATGTAACGGCAGTTATAGCAAACATCCAGACACAAACAATGGTTTGAATAACGCGAGGAACTGTAACAACCACGTTGTACCGTAAGTGCAGGGTTAATGCGAGAAGTCGATCGATAGAGACTGCGCTTAAAGTTAACAAAGACACACCAGACGTCGTCCAACTAGATAAGCTCTGAATCATTCTCAAGGGACAGTACACACTAAAGTCATTGCCAAGTTCAGCTACCTTGTATGCCACAACAAATGGCTGACAAATCAGTCCAACGAGGAGATCCGAAGCTGCGAGGCAAAACAAAAGGACGAACGATGGCGAGTGAAGCTCTCGTGTTTTCCAGATGACATGTAGTATAACAGAATTCCCCATGCATGTTATGAGAGAAAACACTGCATTGAGAACACACGTTATAATGTTGGCCGTTTGGGTTTCTCTCGTGTTGTCCAAGTTTATGTCCAAAAAGAAACAGGCTAGATGGGTTTTGTTCATAGTGAGACTGACCAGCTGTCTACGAAAACTTGATTAAGCTGCCAAAAACGTTCAAGACAATCTCACAAGTGTATTACGATCTGGCGAGTATAATTTGCAACTTTCTAGTTTCTTATTAATTTGATCCAAGTCAACTTTTGAAAGAGATTAATCCTTTTTGTTTCAGTGCTGAACAAGACAACAGTGGTGACTCTTTCCTTCAATATTCAAATTAAAAAGTGTCGAAAATGAAAGTAGAAGTCTCAAATTTAAATGCTTACTAATTAATTGGAGGCCACTGTTTAGGTTTCTTTACGCCTAATTTGTAACTACTCTGCTAAATGGAAATATTACCATGTGAATCTATCATATCATTCACCATAAGCGTCTATTTCACCGTATTTACAACACAAGCAGGTGTTTTGTTTTAAATATCATTTTCCCACTTGGTTTATTTTTCTTGATATCATGGCAAATGTTCGCAATTTTCAGGGGCACCCAACGACGGTTTTCTTCTAAATGCTTTAATTAAAAACACTATTTTAGGCTGTCTGGTCTGCTGTTAAAGATCTATAAATTAATTCTAAGCTGCGCTATAAATTTGTTATCTGTTCGGTCATTCTAAGGGGAACTTTATACTCCACGAATTTATTAGGGATTTTTTAGTCATTTCCCGAAAAACTCAGCTCTTCCTTGCTGATTTTTCCTTTCCGAAAATCCTAGCTGACCGTTTTCCTTTCTGAAAATCATAGCTGACCGTTTTTTGTACCCAAAACGAAATTTTTATCTCTCCGAAAACAATAGACATTAATTTTCCCATATTAAGAAAGTTCGAGATGATATTTCCCTAAAGAAAACTCCAAATTTTAATCCGAATATCTGAGGCGATTATAGGCCTTCCGAACAGATATTTCACCGAAATGATCCGTTGGGTGCTCCTGATTTTTTTCAGTTTTATTTTTTAAACAGAACTGCGACAACAATCATCTGCTCTTAGGCCGGTTGACTTGAAGAAGCCTGAATTTTCTGAAACTGAAAACGCAATATGAAACTGCACAACTCCGAGTTCTAGACAACACTGGCAGTGTTTTTTTACTGATTGGTTTTGGCGGAAAAGGCTCCAGTCTTGATGCATGGTTTTGACAGTTTATTCTAAACACTGTATGACTAGTTTTCGACAGGAGCCCATTACCCATTATCCTGTTTTCGACTAGTTTTTTTAGTAAGATAAAATACAGTGGAATTAATCCAGATGTATTACGATATATATTCTATTTTCAATTTGTAAAAGCTTTCTTCCAATCCGTTATAGTTTTCAATAATTAATTTCCTGATAATTAACGAGGGGTATTGAGACTAGAAAGATCAGTAAAATACCGCATGTAAATTAGACTGCAAAACAGTCGTATCTTTTGCGTCGGACTGTCAAACAAATGCGCGCGGTCTTTGAACGAAAGGTCTGGAGCGAGTGTGAAAACGGAGAGTGGCACTAGGGAGAGAAATTCTCACCTCACACGCGTGTGAGGCTCGCGCGCATCCACGCTTTCGGCGCTTCGCGCCTTGCGACCAGCGAGAAAAAACGACTGTTTTGCAGTCTACATGTAAATGAAAAAAGTGAATTACTGGTAGAAGTTTTGTTTTTCGTACGATTTTACGGCGAAGATCTTTTAACACCTCAAAACAAATTTTAAAAGCATTTATTAATACGGTTTATATTGTTGCAGCCAAAACTTTATAATTGGGAATATCTGATGACATTTTTGGAAGTCGTATCTATCCCCCAGTCAAATTTGCGTTTTATGTTCGCGTAGTCAATTCGATTTTCGTGGTAAAAAAAATTGTGAATGTTTTGAACCGACTAATTGTAGCAAGACTTCTGAACGTTAATTGAACAGAATTCTGACGCTTGATAGCTCTGTCAAGATGTCCGCCTAGACAGAGAGTGATGGTGTAGCAGTCAGGCTCTCAGTCTGCGGGGAAAACGCCAAAAGGTGGGCGAGCGAAGGGGGAAAAAGGAGGTGACAAGAATATTTGAAGGATAATAACGCGACAGCTAAATATATGCATGGATATTTGTCTTTTATCATTATATATGTTCCTGGCGATGCTCTCGCAGTTTTTCGGATTACCGTACCCAAACTCGGAATCAACCAATCAGAGGCTATGTCTACTGCTCTGATTTCCTGCGATACCAAGTCACTGACGTAACATGCCCCATATAAGGACTGTCAGACCAATAGTCTAAATAGCTAACTTTAATATTTTAACTCTTCATTATCAGGCCCATGGTTTTCTTTCTAAATTAATTTGGAACTTCCTTTATTTGTTTTTTCTAAGATGACAAATAGACACAACAAGGCTGGAGGCTAACTCGAAAACCTAACGATTAATTTAACCTCCAGGCTCATGCATAATTTTATTTTTGCATAATACTTAAAACTTAAATAATTTATTGTAATATAAAAGATGTTTAGTTTTTTTTCTCTTTTTCAATTCTATCTACTATAGCGTATTTTCTATTTTGACATTTTCTATTTTGAGCAAACTACAGATTGTTGTTGTTGTTGTTATCATTTGTTGCGAAATCTTCAGTTCAAACCAACAATGTGAGAGAACAGGGGAGAGCTGATCTGTCCCAACAAACGTGCAACAAACGTGTATTTGATTTTAACGCCATCTTAATTATATATCATCAACCACTATTTTATGTTGAAGCGCCTTTTGGATCCACGGCTATTTTATGTTATGAAGCAAACCATCATTCAAAAGAGGACAGAAATTTAAAATTTTCTGAGTTTTTGTTTCTTTTTCACGTTGTTGTTTTGCAGAGGTCGGCTAAGAAATGTACCATCTCTATAACGCATGTGCAGAGCCATTGTACTAGTCATCAACCATTTTGTTTAAGCCTGGTTTTCATATGTCGGGAAAATCCCAGACCATCGAGGACTTTGTTATTTCCCGACCGTCCCAGACATTCCCGACTTATGAAAATACGATGAGGTAGATGTCTCTCATTGTCTCCCTGAGTCGGGAATGTCTGGGACGGTCGGGAAATAACATCCCCGATGGTCTAGGATTTTCCCGACATATAGGGGTATCGAATGGTCTTTGCGAGCATGCGAGCACAGCACTTTTTTTTGCGAGCACGAGCATTGATAAAAGTTAGCCTTGCGAGCAGCGAGCACTCTTTAAAAAACTACCTTTATCAAAATCTGAGCATGCGAGCACTTGTAAAAATATGCGAGCACGAGCAAACGAGCGCCCACTAAAATTTTGCGAGCAATTTGAGTGGAAGCCTAATTTTGCGAGCACTTGAAAATTTCGTTGCCGTTGTCGTCGTAGTTTTTGAGGTTTTCGTATTCACCGTGCAGTTTTTCCTTCGGAGCCCTTTACTTGTTCAACACACACAATTGGCTCATTGTCTTGACTGTGATCCACTTTGCGCCCATGAGATGACCTCAGTACGAAGCCTGTAGTCTTTCCACAGTGTGTTCTTAACAGCTCGTCGTATCTCCCTGATTCTCCAACAGTACACAAGTGGATTCAAGAAGGAGTTGATAAAAACAACAGTTGCTGCGTAGTCATAGGCGATTTTCACTGTTATGGTGTATCCAGTAAGAGTGTCCACGAGCATCACCACACAAAATGGAAGATAGAATATCAAGAACAACCCATAAACATAAAGTACAGTTACAGCAGATTTTCTACACTTGAGCACATTTACCGAGTTGCTTCGAAGATGATTATCCACGCTTTGTTGTTGCTGGCTTATCTGGCGATGATGTCTGCGGACGATCTGAAATATTTTCAAGGTGCTCAGGGATGTAACAAGAAATGTTAGAAGTGTTATAACCACCGGAAAAATGATCCAGTTTCTTATCCAAAACCTCAACATAACTACAGTTATAGAAAAGATCCAGAGGCCAAAAACGGTCTGAAACACGCGAGGAACTGTGACAACCACGTTGTACCGTAAGTGCAGGGTTAATGCGAGAAGTC
This sequence comes from Desmophyllum pertusum, assembly GCA_029204205.1. Taxonomy (NCBI): domain Eukaryota; kingdom Metazoa; phylum Cnidaria; class Anthozoa; order Scleractinia; family Caryophylliidae; genus Desmophyllum; species Desmophyllum pertusum. The sequence continues at coordinate 13,885 of MU825520.1, read as the reverse complement.
GATCGATAGAGACTGCGCTTAAAGTTAACAAAGACACACCAGACGTTATCCAGCTTGATATGCTCTGAGTCATCCTCAAGGGACAGTACACACTAAAGTCATTCCCGATTTCTGCTCTCTTGTACGCCACGAAAAATGGCTGGCAAATCAGTCCAACGAGGAGATCCGAAGCTGCGAGGCAAAACAAAAGGATGAACGATGGCGAATGGAGTTCCGGTGTTTTTCGGATGGCATATAAAATTACAGCATTTCCAGCGCATGTTATAAGAGAAAACACTGCATTGAGAAAACATGTAAGAATATTGGCTGTTAACGTTTCTTTCGTTTCTTCCAAGTTTACGTCCAGGAAAGAACAGGTTAGGTGGGTTTTGTTCATCTCGAGACTGTTGACCAGCTGTCTACAAAAACTGCTTGATTTGAAAAGCTGCCAAAAAAAGTTCAAGGCATAATCTGCGAGAGTGTAATTTGCTACTTTCTCAGTAGTACCTTGTTTGATCCATGTCAAGCTAGCCAGTTTTGAAAGTGATTTGTCCTTTTTGTTTGTTGTTCACGGCAATACTCGTAATTCTTTTCTTCCCAAATTAAAATGTGGTAAAAATGATAGCAAGTCTTCAATTGTTTTAAATATATGCTAATTTGAGGCCATTTGTTTCTTGACCAAATTTGTAACACTTCAATTAAATGGAAGAATTAATCTATCAGATCAGAATCACTATAAGCTATTTCTCAATTTACAACACAAGCAGGTGTTTTGTTTCAAATATCATTTTTCACTTTATTTTTGTACGTCATGTTGTGTTTTATTCATCTTTACAACACGAGAAATGTTCAGGGACATTTTGAACCAAAACCACGACCAATGTCAGACTTTCCGTTTGGTTGATTTGACGAGGGCCATCATTTTCTTTAACAGGCCTACAATATGAAAAGCACAACTTCGAATTCTAAACAACAGCGTTTTTAAAATAATGATTGCTTTTGGCAGTCCAGTCATTTTGTTTGTCGGACCTGGTACTAATTGCAAAAGAAGCTTTCTCGTCATTAACCAGTTAGAATTAACCTGTACAGTAACATACTAAAAGTCTCAAAAGTTTCAAGCACGGAAAACCTCAAAATGGAACCCACGGATAACTCGCTCTCTGCTGCAACATGAAAACGAGGCTCTAAACCGGAAGCTGCTGTTATTGTGTGTTTTTATTGGCAGAAAACGAGCAATTTCGCCCGAAACCAAGTAAATACTCAATACAATGATTCAGAGAGCTTTCAACAAGAAACACGATCTCAAACTGAAAAGCAAAACAAAGCAATAGATATTTCAGGAAAATATGACATGTTATTCAAAGTTCACACAAGCAGCAGTGAGATATTTATTCTTCCGACTCTTCGCTGTCGTAGTCAAGGGGGTTGGCAGAATTTGTGCACGCAGACCCTTTGCATTGGCCGCAGGCCGGGGAACACTGCATGCTGTTCTTCCGGCAGGTGCATCTCATAGTGCTGCAGTCCGTCGAACAGTTGCATCTGATCAACTGGGATTGTGGTGCAGGTGGTAAGTCGGTCGTTACCGGAAGTACTTGATTAATACTGACTTTCCATCCCCAGTCCTCTATCGACATCTCTGCATCCTCTCCCTGCCACTGCTTTACCTGTAGATATACGCGCATGCTGTGATATCGAGCCGCTGATGCAGTCGGGGGGAGATTCTGTGGTTGTATATGAGTCGTCTTCGTTGCGAGTTTCTCGAAGTATCGCTGATACCTGAGAGCGTTGAGTCCATTTGCTGTCTTACCACCAAACAGTGACATCAGTGCCTTTTCACCTGCAGTGACAACGTCACCTACAACAGAATTGCTGCTGAACACGTTGGCTTGCTCTCTGAAGTACGGGACATCGACAAATTTCTTCAGGGCGGTCGCCTTACCAACTCCATACAGGCGGGAAGTGGTGTCGCATCCGGTCATGGCGTGAAGAAAAGGGTGATTCCTGCAAACCTCTCTACCCAGCTGTTCTTTGACTTTCTTCATGTGCCAGACGCGCGCACCCCTCGCGTTTGCCTTTGGTTCTGGTCTGAAGAAGAGATCACAGCCATCTTGGGAGGCATGGTAGCACAAGAGGATCAACAAATCTGTGTCATCCCCGACAAGAACTGTAGTCTTTATTCGGGTAGACTCCACAGCTGTTCTCACTATGAGTAGATCGGCGTCGCCATCGGCATGGTGTGTCGTGCAGCCAGCCTTCTGGAGAGCTTGGCTCAGCATTATGAGAAACCGTTGTTTATTTTTGGCATTCGAGAGGAAGTTATCCTTCTTCAGTGTGATTGGCATGCTTTCTGTGAAGGTGACAGTTGCCGCAACCTTCCCTGATGTGCGCCTTTGCTGTGTCATAGTTTTGGTTGACATTTCTTCGTACCCGTCAAACACCACGATTGCTCTTCCATATTTCCTGGAGACATAAGTGCAATACAAGTTGCACACTTCCTTGTAGGTTGGAGAACCTCTCGGCCATGGGACTCGGTGTAAAAGAGCACCGCCATCCAACACGTACTGGACAACTCCTTCTGGTTGCGTCTTGGCCTCTGGTGACAGCTTCGCCCATAATGCATCTGCTAGAGCTGGTTTTTGCGGCTCCCTTAACGTGAATGGGGAGTCGAATAGAGACGTCGGATAACTGCATAGCTCGTAGCGAAATAATTCCTTAAGTTCGGAATTATCACAGGCGATGATCAGTCGCTGAAATATTAGTTGAGGGTCAACTTGTACGTGGTCATTGTCAACCTTGACAGAAGACTTCGATGCCATGGTGACTGCCTGGGCACTCCGTTTGAATGAGTAATCTGCGGCACACTTCCCATTCATTGACGACAGGATCTTCTCCCCGACGTTCTTGGCCGCATCAGCATCAACATTACTGTCGGCATTCACATCATTCATGATGTTACTGAGGTTGTCGCCACTGTCGGGAGAGAAAGGGTTGTGGGCAGACAGAGCTGTGAGGATGCATGGTGATCGTATCTTTCATGTCTCTAGCCTGCCTTACTTTGGACATATCTTTGTTCTGTTCGCCAGAGTTAAACTGAACTCCCGTAAGCTCTTGCATTCTGTGGTTGGTTTCGGCGCAGGCAGGCATAGATAGCAGCCAAATGAGACGTTGCTGCTCCGTCAGACCCCTCCCTCTCGTCAAGCCTCCACTGGTCTTAAGACTTCTCATAAGAACTTGTTCGATCATTAGGTCTATAGACAATCCCGCCCAAAATCGATCACTTCTTCTTGCCACGTGAAGACCAGACATGAAGTTTCGGTACACATCAGGATAGTCCGTCTGGAGGTCGGTCATTTACTGCAGGTATAGGCGAGCGCACTTTACGTACAAGTTGTGGCCAGACGCAGCGAGATATGGCAGCATTTCGGTCAATGCCTTGAGGTGGAGTTTCCAGTTCGCTGTACGCTCTGCTCTGATGAAAGAGCGCAGTATGCCGACCATTTCCATGTACTGAAGCCACATCGCTGCAGTGCGGCTTCCCGCCGCGAGGAGATTTTGCTTGCTGCGCACGCATTCTCGAATGTTATCCAGAACGTCTGCTGCACTGGCTTCCCTGGCTGAGACTTTCTTTTCTGTTATCTTTTCAAATAGAGCACGGGCTTCTTCAAGCTTCAGGATTCCATTATGCGTGGAGTTGTCTTCTGTTACAGCGTCAAAGCGACGTTGGCGGCCTGCAATATTGGAGGAAAACGTCTTATTTTTGCATTGCCTCTAATAGACCCCTCCCTTTGTCGGGTAATGGTATGACACATAACTTTAATTACTTACTGCTCTGTGCGCTCTGCGCATGAAGGGGATCGATCTCTGTCTCAGCATTCTCATCAGTTAACTCAGACTCAATGGATCTCTGATTATCTGATATGTAAAAAAAGTAAACACCCATGTAATTGCATGCTTTGAGTGAATGTATAAGTTTGTCATATATCAACAAGTGAATACCTCTCTCCTCAGTTTCGGTCGCTGTGTTTGCCGCATGTTCGCCGTTCGCGTCTTGAAATGCGACCTCCACAGGAGCTACGATTAACAATGATTAAAAAAGGGTTGACAATTGAAAATGAAACCAGATACCAAAATAACTAGGTTATTAGTCTTATTACTCTAACCACTCATACCTGTGTGCTCTAGATGCGGTACAGGTACTTCGAGAGCTTCAGAATACAGCAGCGCATTCAAAGCACCGTCGACAATGAGATGCGCACGCACTGCCCGGGCAATAGCTTTCCCGCTCAATATATGGTCCACAGCATTAGACGCATATATCAGTTCCAACACTTCTCGCAAACCAGACCCCGCCATCAGATGGCCAATGCTTCCGAGAAAGCTCATCTCTGCGTGAAAGGCACCGAGACGCACAATCACTTTATGCAAGTCGCTGTTAGCTGGTTCCGTCTGGACGATATTGAAGGCCTTCCACCACAGTGGCTGATCAAATGTGATGATTGGATTTACAATGTTGTGTCGCTTAGCATGCTCAGACACGAAGTGCAAAGTTGAAGAGACACACGTTACATCGCTCGGATTCATGTCGATCATGGGAAGGAACATCACAGACGACTTCCCCTGGTGGCTTCCTTGGTGGAAAGACTGCATCATGCCAGTCCAAGCCGGGCGCGTGGTGCCAAACAGCAGAGACATGTTCCACAGGATGTCCAGGTTAGCAGTGGGGTCTTCCGCTCGAATAAGAACCAAGTCTTTATACTTGATTTCCACGTGTGCCTGTCGGGGTTCACATGGTGGATGTATTTCTATCCGTCCTGTTGTCGAGATTTCGTCCGGAGTGACTTTGTGTCGCGCAACAGTGCGACTGTGTTTGGTGCCAGGGGTGACGACTGCAATTATTCCCATGCCATGGAAGGTGTTATTCCCGTCGAGTGTCCTGGAGTTGTGGTCCACGTTGTCGGCTGCGTACTGGACAAACTGGCTATTATACGATGGTATGTCGGTTCCCTGGCCTAGCGCAGCATTCTGGTTGAACATCTGAACTTCTTGGTATGATGAACAAAATCCATGGTGATGCAAGGTGTCAATAAGGAAGCGTGAGGCGAAGTTGTGATGTAACTGAACTGCAAGCCCGATCTGTAGAGGTGCGATAACGACTCGTGGCCGCGCAGCCTGAACGATAGCCTGCCCGATTGATGCTAGCTTTACTGAATTATCTTTCCCGGTAAGAACAACCCCCAGAAACGTCGAAAGTGTCGCGGGAAGATAGTCAACATGTGATTCGGCATCTGTGGCTATCACGGGATAGCTGTCCCCCAATGTCGCGATTGATTTCAGGTCGTTTTTGATCAGCTTAGCTGCGGCTTTGATGATATTCAATTGTTCTGCGTCGATATCCACGTCTTTCTGCTGCACGTGAAACTCTTGTAAGATTGAGGTGGCTGTCGTTTTAAACGTGACTACGTTAGGCTTACCGTTAATATCTGTTATTATAATCTTATTCCCAAAGTGCTCAAGAAGTTTGGTTTTCATGTGATGCCGTCCGTAAGCCTCGCTATTTGAATCACTAAGGTATTCTTCCATTTTCTCCATCAGATCACTGACCGTTATCTGTTCGTCATCATTTTCTTCAAGAAACTTGGTAACTTTCAGAAACGCCTCGCGTTTTTCTTCATCCTCAGGGCGACCGACTTTTTTCTTTTTGACGGCAGGTGACTCATCCACTTCATAAATTCTGGGTAACTGCCTCTTTGTGCGGAAGTTTACATTGCATGTCTGGTGGTAAACTGCGTCAGCGGCAGGCAAGTCGTGTACATTCAGCAGCCTAGATCTTATCGTTTCAGCCCATGCGTCCCCCCTCTCTGAACATATTCCCAATATCGTGTCTTTAGTTTCAACTGTTGTAACCCTGAACATCTCTCCCGATCTTTTCCTCTGTCCCCCGAATTCAACTTTGGTGCCACAGAAGACGCAGTCAGTCTTGAAGGAGAAACAATGTTCCGCTTTGCGAGTTAAGGAGTGACGATTGCTAGTTGTTTCAGACGAAGTGGTTCCCGCCAACTTTTTAGCCCGGGCGATGTTGCTGGGAAGGCAGTACTCTCGCCGGCAGTTCTTATGCACCTGCTGCTCAGGGACCGTGTCGATGGTATCACTGCGCTCGGCACTCGCCCGATTTATACCCTCGCTCCCCTTTTCTCGAAGAGTCACGACCTCGCCCTCACCATCTAGATCATGTTTGCAAATTGCGCAATTCGCTGTCTCATCCATGGTTGAAAATCTTTAAGACAAATCTGAAATTATAGGCAAATCGGATCGCGTTAAACTCGTTTAACTACTGACAAATGTTCAATGCGCAATGTTATCCCCCCAAATACCTCAAATTTGCGATGCGTATTATATATTGAACTCACGTATTTTTAGAATTGTCTCATTTGCAAAAACAAAGAAATGTGACTTAAGGTATCAGTATACCCCAAATGACCATCATGCGTTGGCGCTATTTTACGGTCAGACGTTTAACAAAAACCCCAATAAAGTATATATTTCCTGAAAGCTTAAGAATTGTAGATTACGAATATGTATTCATTTGAAGTAAAAAAATTAACGTGTTTCGAATAAAGCACTCAATTTCAAAAAGTATATCGGTCCACAAATCGAGTTCGTTTCCGGTCGAAATTGAACGGGAGAAAGCGAAAAACATCGCTACGTGTTCTTGACACCTTTCTCTAAAAAACTGTGTCGGGGAATTTTGATTACTTGTCTGGTTAGCTTTTAACACACAGTTAAACTTCGAGGGCTGACAAAACACGTATTCTCTGTACGAAAATACTCATAACTTTCGAACGAGGGAAAAAAATAAAATTCCCCGACACGGTTTTGTTGCCTGACTATTGGAGAACATTTTCTCCAAATTTCAGCGAAAAAGGTTGAAAATTCGTTGCAAACGAACTCGAAACGCGCGCTTCATTCGCTGAAATTTTATTTTCGAGAAACAAGGGAAAACATGTTTTGGGGCGTTCTTCCGGTCTGATGAGATTAAATACACAAGACGCGTGAAAATAATTATGCGTTGATCGATAATGAGAAGGCTCGTCTTACTTTAATTAACAACAGAGTTCGTATCGAATACAAATGACCTCAAATGCGCGCTTCTTACGGCCAGGAGAAGAAAGTTCTCCTCTCACCGATCGTGCTACAAGTAAAACAAGAGTTTATGGCTTCAGTTTTCCCTCCATTTAGCCTCTCTGTGGGATATTCGCCCACATGGATATGCAACCGCGAGCGATTCTCAAGTTGTCCTAATCGGTGATGCGATCCGTCACTTGAGACCCGGTTGAGACGAGCGCTTCGGCTCAATTCAGTACCGAACAATTTCCCATTTCGGTATATTCTTACTTGAAAACGCGGACACAGTCTGTTATGTTTCTACGGACATTGCAAGATGCGGCTTTCGAATTTCGGGTGAATCTACAAACACGTCGACCCTCATGTTACGTGACTTTTTATACGTACATGTTGACAAACTGTTGACAAACTGTTGACGGCTCTCGATTGGAAATAATTAATGGCGAGAATCATTTTTTCTTCATAACTTTCTTTAGAAACAATATTTTTTCGCGAAACTTTTTGGAAATGAAAGGCCTTGATGTAATCTATCTGAAGATAACAAAAAGTAAAATCTTGCAAAATGGTCAAATTTGGGGTATACTGATACCTTAAACTGGCTTTTTCAAGATCTTTTTAACTTAGTGCCTTTCTTCCTTCCTTGTGTTTTCAAGCAGCTTCAGGACATTACGATAAACGCAATTACCTTTTTATAATGGGGATTTTTCTCGTTGTAAACCTTTCATTGACTGTTCCTTTGTGCTATTGCTAGCCTTCGAGAAATATTTGGAAAACATCATCGGCCCGAATTCGGTCGAATTAAAACCAAGAATTTCGCCACGTGCTTCGCCGATTTTACTTGCAAGGACAGCTCCTCGAAGCATTAATATAATGCGTTTTGCTTTTAAAGATAAACTTATGGATATTTTAATAGATTTTTTCACAGAAATAAGTTATTTTCCGACTCTGTTATTTCATGATTTAGTGTGAGTTTAAGAAAACTAAGTGATTTTAACAAAACTAAACCAGAATTTCATCTTACCGTTTGTACTTCAATCGCGACGGTTTATGCAGAGATGTATGCGAACTTTTTACTATTTTGACTTTCATGAATGGTTATCAGGCATGTAATTGGACTTACCTTAGCAGAAAACTCAAAAAGGTCTTTCAATCCATGCTGCATTTGCCATTCAGCCTCTGCGACACGGCAGACAGTATAGCCAGCCTCGCTTCCATGCTGCGCTATACAGGGTTCTAATAAAACCCGTTTTTAAGCAACTTCCCGCTCTGAGACTTTCTGAGACTTTTGATATGTTATAGAGGACACATCCCTGAGTCAAAAACCGTTGGAAAACCTTCTTTTGCAATTAGTCCCAGGTTGACCTATTTTTTTCCATAAAATGACTGGACTCTCGTCGCTTGCAATGTCGATAATTCATTCTGTATCTGTTTGGCATCGGCTCGAAATATTTTAATATTTAAAGATAGCATGACTATTTCTCCAGTAAGATAGCTGAATATTATGATATTTAATTTATTTTCTTTCGGAGAAGATTTATTTCGATTCTTGCTAAGTAGTATCCATTGGTTTTTTCAACCTTATAAACAGGAAATTTTCGCGGCAACTTAATTTCACGATTTTGTAAGGGCGATACTTTTTGCGACATTACATTTACGCGTTTTATATAATTGTTCGAAACCAAGTCACTTAGTATGTACCAATGTCACGAACCGTAGGAGTCGCGTTTGGTCTATCAACACTCCACATATGACATCGCGTGGTCTAAAGTAACCAATCGGAAACACCGTTCGGCTATTTTGCACATTTTTGGAGGTTTCGTTAAGCTCTACACAACCAGAAAGATTCCGGGATCTTTGGCTAAGTTATGCCGGTTTGAATTGAGAAAAAGTGGCGAAAATATGGCCTCGAGCCTCCCACACAGTCGTTTTTAGGGGAGTCATATTATCCTCCTCCCCGCAAAGTCCGCAAACTCCCTTATATAGGCAATTTTGGTCTGAAATAGGAGTTAGATTTTGACTATTTCGATCTGAAATAGGGTATGTTTTGTGCACTCTTGCCAGGAATTTGGTTTTGCTTTTAGACGAAACTATTTTTTGCCATTAACATCGGGGAATTTGAAGCCCTTCTCAAATATTTACGCAAACAGAACCCACTCCTGGGGAGTGAAGCCATGTATTAGGTTTGAAAAAAGGTATTGATTTTTGGGTCAGGCCTGAACTAGGGTATGGAAAATCACATATTCTGGTCTGAAATAGGGTAAGTGTTTCAAGAAGCAGGCCGCACACCCCCACCAAAAATGTCAGGGAGTACTCCCCTCCCCCCGGGTATTTGAGCCAGGCATTCAAAAAATAAATAACCCGTGACAAATATAAAAATTCGAAATTAAAAAGCAACCATACCGGTTAATTCGCTGAATTTTTCGTCAACGAGCAGACTTGGCAGCTCTAGTTGCCACTGTGCATCTGTTGTGATGGCGAAATTTTCTGTTTTTCCTCCTGGTTCCTTGAACATTCCTTTAGGCCTAAACATTATATGATCTAATGTTTGGCTTCAGAGACTCCACCGTCGGTAAATCATCATTAATGGGAATGCGGCTTCGGTGCCGTTCGAAAGCCGTATCGGAATCGAGACGATAAAATCCCACGATTACTTTTATGACTAACGTCGCGAGCAGACATCTTTCCTTCGACCGCGTGGCCACCATAAATTGAGGATCATGTAACAGTATGTCATGTTGTCACGTTGAAATTGCAAATGATTCATATTAATACTTATTAACGAGATAAGAAATTCGAGTCTGCTGTTAGTCTCCTTCCTTGCTGATTCGGGGTCGTAAAACACATAAATAATAACCGAAAAATATTATTTTTAAAGGGTTTAAAGAATATTAGGATCTTCCAAGCCTGTTGTCAGTTGTCAGTTAACCTTGTTCCAAATGTCAGTTGTCGGTTAAATTTTAGGCCATTTGTCAGTTGTCAGTAAACCCCATCCAGACCCTCAAATAAACTTCTTAGCACTTCTCCCCGAAACTGAAAATGGAAATCCGCCCACACAAAATAACAAATCTCAGTTGTTTTGAGTAATGTTTTATGCGGCTCTGTTTATTCTCAATGTACTCTTAACAGCCCGTCGTATCTCCCTGATTCTCCAGCAGTACACAAGTCGATTCAAGAAGGAGTTAATAAAAACAACAGTTGCTGCGTAGCCATAGGTGATTTTCACTCTTTTTGTGTATCCAATGAAAGAGTTTACAAGCATTGTCGCACAAAATGGAAGATAGACAATCAAGAACAAACCATAAACATAAAGTACAGTCACGGCAGATTTTCTACACTTGAGCACGTTAACCGTGTTGATTTGAACACTCTGTTCTTGTTGACGTATCTGGCGCTGATGTCTGCGGACGATCTGAAATATTGTCAAGGTGCTAAGGGACGTAACAATAAATGTTAGAAGTGTTATAACCACAGGAAAAATGATCCAGTTTCTTATCCAAAACCTCAATGTAACGGCAGTTATAGCAAACATCCAGAGACAAACAATGGTTTGAATCACGCGAGGAACTGTGACAACCACGTTGTACCGTAAGTGCAAGGTTCCAGGCGTAGTCAATCGATAAACCGATAATCGATATCAATCGATAACAATCGATAACAATCGAAGATTGTTATCGATTTCCGATATCAATCGATAGAAATCGATAAAGAAAAAAAGTTGTGAGTTCGATTGATATCGATTTCCGATAGAAATCGATAACGATTAATTTATCGATTGTTATCGATTATTATCGATTGTTATCGGAAATGATTTTTGTCATTTTACAAGTTAATCATTGACACAATGTTGTCTGTATGGTTTTATTGAGTCATTCAATCATCATAGTATGCAATAGTTTAACAATTATCAACAAAATACTATAGGAACAAAAACAATAACAGGAACAATTTGGTCTTTTTATCGATCTTCAGCGCAGTTCATAATACCGGAAGAAGAAGTTGTGGTGTGCAAAGTAGCGGCGTGCAACCCTCTGGTCTCGTTATAGCAACGCCATAAAGATGAAGCAGAATAAACAACAAAATCAGTGTTTTTGTGATTTCAATTAGTCGCATTAAAAAAGAAACGTAAGAATAAATCACAGAGTAAGCAAGAAATAAAAAATAATCCAGTAGCACAGCAGTAATCACTTTGGCTCCATAAATATCGACCAGGAACAATACATGCAAAAGAAGACGCAGTTTTCTGTGTTTTTCGTCGTCATAAAACAAGGGTTCGAATGAATGGACATGTTCAAATCTTTTAAATCCCAGACGAAACCAAGTGAACGCGATGAACACTCTGCCTGGACGAGATGTTGAATTCGATAATAAAATGCTTAACGATTAACGCCGATCTCGTATTGTTTACTAGATACATGTCTAGATAGCCACGCCATCTTCAGTAATATGTTTGAAACAAATACTCCTTTGGATTATCGATGTTTATCGATTATTATCGATTATTATCGATTTTTGCCAATCGATAACAATCGATAATTTTTTTTTTTCTGTGAGTTCGATTGTTATCGATTACCGATATCAATCGATAGCAATCGGCGATTGATATCGATTGATATCGAGTGTATCGATTGATTTCCGATATCGATTTCTATCGATTGACTACGCCTGGAAGGTTAATGCGAGAAGTTGATTGATAGAGACTGCGCTTAAAGTTAACAAAGACACGCCAGACGTCGTCCAACTAGATATGCTCTGAATCATTCTCAAGGGACAGTACAAACTAAAGTCATGGCCAAGTTCAGCTACCTTGTATGCCACAACAAATGGCTGACAAATCAGTCCAACGAGGAGATCCGAAGCTGCGAGGCAAAACAAAAGGACGAACGATGGCGAGTGAAGCTCTCGTGTTTTCCAGATGACATGTAGTATAACAGAATTCCCCATACATGTTATGAGAGAAAACACTGCATTGAGAACACACGTTATAATGTTGGCCGTTTGGGTTTTCTCTCGTGTTGTCCAAGTTTATGTCCAAAAAGGAACAGGCTAGATGGGTTGTGTTCATAGTGAGATGACCAGCTGTCTACGAAAACTTGATTATGCTGCCAAAAACGTTCAAGACAATCTCAAGAGTGGTATGATCTGCGAGAGTGTAATTTGCAACTTTCTAGTTTCTTTTTTGATCCAAGTCAAGCTTTTGAAAGAGATTAATCCTTTTTGTTTGCTGAACAAGACAACAGTGGTGACTCTTTCCTTCAATATTCAAATTAAACAGTGTCGAAAATGAAAGTAGCTCTCAATTGTAAATGCTTACATTACTAATGGAGGCCATTGTTTAGGTTTCTGGCCTAATTTGTAACTATAGCTACTCTCTGAATCTATCATATCAGATTCACCATAAGCGCCTATTTCACCGTATTTACAACACAGGCAGGTGTTTTGTTTCTGTGGAATATCATTTTCCTACATGGTTTATTTTTTATATATATCATGGAAAATGTTCGCGATTTTTTCAGCTTTGTTTTTTAAACAGAACCGCGACAACAATCATCTGCTCTTAGGCCGGTTGATTTGAAGAAGCCTGGATTTTCTGAAACTGAAACGCAATATGAAAAGCACAACTCCGAGTTCTAAAGAACAGTGTTTGAAGTTTTACTGATTGTGCTTTGGCACTGAGGAAAGGCTCCCGTTGTGATGGTTTTGACAATTCATTCTGAACACTGCATGACTAGTTTTCGACTAGTTTTTTTTTTGGTAAAATACAGGTGGAATCCAGATGTTACGATATATATTCTCTTTTCAATGTGTAGAAGCTTTCTTCCGTTAAGCCTCCTCGCAGAATTTGTAGTTTGGTTCCGTCGTCACGCAATCTCTCCGTTAGTTTTTCAAGAATTAATTTCCTGATAACAAGGAGTACTAACTAAGGCCCAGTTCAGACGCCGTACTTCAAATGAGCCGAATCGAATTCGAATTAATTTAGGCCGACCCAAATTAATTTAAGACCGGCTGAATTGATTCAGACGCACGAGCTTAATTCAGCCGAACTTGAACTTACCTTATTATAGGAAATTAACGCTCGTGTTAATTAAGTTATTTGAAATTAACGCGACTTAAATTAACGCGAATTGGAGGAAAAATTATTTCCGAATAACGGAAATTAACGCGAAAGTGGAGGTAAAGTTCCAAATGAAGAAAATTAACGCGATTAGCACAAATGAAACAAATATATTTTGGCCGAAATACAAGAAATCAGATGTCCAGAACTACTCTTCTGGATACAGTGTGCCAGAAAAGAGAAAGCTATCGTTTCCTATGTGTCAAATATCTCTTTACAGGATCCATAATTTGGGTTTATAATTTAATGTAAATTAAGGTCGCGGAAATTAACGCTCCACTTAATTAATGTCGCTGAAATTAACGCTCCACAAAAATTAACGCGACTTAAATTAACGCGAATTTTTGAAATTCGCGTTAATTTCATGGAGCGTTAATTTCCTATTAGAAACGATTTCGCATAAGTCGATTTTTATATGCTTATGAGTACCATTACATGCTAATGTAGAGGAACAATAGAGAATTCCGTGCGCTGAAATAAACTATTGTTTAAAATTCGAATTTGTGCACGTACCACACGCCCCAAACGTGTATTACACGCTGGGTATCTACACAAATTCGAATTTTACACAATAGTTTATTTCAGCGCACGTAATTCTCTATTGTTCCTCTACATTAGCATGTAATGGTTACTCGTTAGCATAGAAAAATCGGCTTATGCGAAATCGTTCTA
>MU825519.1:0-37769 GCA_029204205.1 Desmophyllum pertusum | reverse complement strand
CTAAACCAATCAGAATTCAGTCATTTTGCCCTCTGTGTTATTAGTCGTGTAATAGTTTATTTTATTTGTCCTCTTTAGGTGTAAAGAAATCTACCAAGGATGATCACTTTGTCGATGGTAAAGCTTTACATGTAGAGGCTTTCTATCCTTTTATGGGAACGCTTGTGCCAGTTGACCAACTGACGAGACAACGGCGGCCTACATCAGCTGAAGTCGAAGGAGCCGGACAACCCCAGTTTTACAAATCCGTTGACAAGGACATCATAAATTTTTTAATGAAGTCCAACCAAGAGGACAAATTGAGAGAACGTCTACATTCAGACGAGCACGCTCGCGTAAGGTGGACAAACGAGGACGGATACGTGCTGATAAAACACGTGGGGAATAAGGTGGACAAGGAATTTGATGAGAAAGGTTGGAAAACTCGCTGTTCGGAAACAATCGACAGCTTTATTGACAGTTGCACTGCAAGAGAATTCCCAGTCGAAGATGACATTTGGGAAGCTGTAACCGATCAGTTGCTGCAAATTGAAAGAATTCTTCCCAAGTTCACAGCACAGGTCAAGTTACTGAAGGAATCACATACAGTGAAGCTTATTTGCCAAAAATCTAACATGTCAGATTTTGAAGAAAAGCTCAGAGGTCGCTTAAAGGACATCGAACAAGAAGAACTTGAGAAAAAGTTGGAACAGACGACTTGGACTCACGTGACTAGCGAAAAGCTACAGCTTCTGCAAAATGCCAGTATTGAGGACATTTTGAAGAAAGAGTTCCATCCAGATCTTCAAGCTAAGATCGACTTGAGCAATAAAAACCTTGTAATAAAGACACCTAAAGGACACATGACATCCGTCATGCCTTACCTTAAACAGCGCCTGGACGAAATTGACCAAAACGCCATAGCCATGCCACCAGAAATTTTAGACATCTTAAAAACTAAAGTTGGAAAAAGAAAAATGGCTGCTGAATTACATCAAGATGGATGTGCGTTTAACGTTGATGAGAAAATCAAAAAAGTCATCCTTCTTGGAACGACACCTGCTGAGACCAAGCAAGGGAGAGAAAGGGCAAGAAACGTGCTTGTAAGCGACCGTAATCTCTCCGTTAGCCACACCGATACTGACCTGATGGCTTCAAAAAAGTGGAACGATCTCTGCAAGAAATTGGAAAAACGCCTCACGATCCGCCACAAACGCGAATTAACTTGCATTGCCATCTTTGGGTTCAAACAAGATGTTGTAGAGGCCGTAAAGAAAATGAGATACTTTCTTAATAAGAAGAAAGCAACTGAAGGAGAGTTCAGGCTTGATCCGTCAATTCATCGAAAATTCTTCAATGATTATTACCAAGAGGAACTCCAGAAAATCAAGGAAGATCTGAGCCACTATGGAGTCAACATTTCTTTAGATGAAAGCGGACATCTGATCAGGTTTTCTGGAACTGAAGAAGGCGTGAAGGAGGTTGAGGAGAGATTGTACATTCTACAAGACGACATTAAAGAGAAGAGTTTCCACATCGGCACACCCGGCATGCGAAACTTCTTAGCCCAAGATGAAGGAAAACGGTTAATTGAAACTGTGGAACGAGAAAACAAGTGTGTTATCGAGATAACCGAAGAAACCGAGGATCAAGCTGAAGACGATGAAAGTGACAGTGACGAGCCATTGAGCATCGGTAGTGAAGGCGAAGAGGAGCTTGATGAAGACGATACCTTTTTTACCTCGGAGGGGAAAAAAGTGATCTGGAGGGCAGGGAATATCGAGGAAGAACAGGTTTGTGATCAGTCTCATCTATACATGGATCTGGGGTAAACAAATAGGCCGTTTCCGAGTTGCCTTTTGCCTCTGTTTCAAAACGAGTCCTGTTGCACAACCTTTGTTATGGAAATGAGTTTGATTTTCAAGATAATGAACTTGTGAGTGAAACTAATTTCCATAAGAAAGGTTGTGCACCAGGACTCGTTTTGAAACAGAGGCAAAAGGCAACTCGGAAAAGGCCTATTAAGGCCTTATGTGTCACACAACTGCATAACAAGGATGTAGAATTATGGGGAGCAGGGATGGCGCAGTGGTGAGAGCGCTTGCCTCCCACCAATGTGGCTCGGGTTCGATTTTTTGGGTTGAGTTTGTTTTTGGTTCTCGATCAGAAGGAAATAAAAATAACTTTCACAGCACGACGCGAAACTATTAGTAGATTTCAAAAAATTATCATGGGGCACGGGGAATCCTTCTCTCAGATCATCCTCTCTTTCTAGTATATATTGGTATACAATTGAACCCTAACAACACAATTATAGTTTGTTGTATAAATCAAGCTATTTCACTTTCGTTGTAGGCGGACATTTTAGTGTGTTCTGTGGGATCAAAGTTCAATCTTGCCATTGGTGCTATTGCAAATGCCATGAGCAAAGCTGCCGGTCCAGAGTTACAGGAGGAGTTAAGAAAGTTGAAAGAGACGACAGTGGACCTGGGAGAAGGCGACATTATTCACACGAGCCCAGGAAACTTGCCTTGCCGCTATGTGATTCACTGTGTGTGCTGTCCGTGGAAAGGAGGAAATCATGAGGAAGAGCAGGTCAGACTAAGGATATTTTAGTACTTTTATTGGGAGGGTTGTAAAATTTGGTTGCTGTTTTATCATGAAAATGGCGACAGGGTAATGATTTTAAGAATTGACATGGGTTCCAGGCTATAAGCGAGGCACAACATTTTTGTATTTGTTAGGCTAATCAGTCCAAGACCAAGAGAGTATGCTTCTCTTAGATCATCCTCTCTTGCCAAGACTAAGATTGATGATCAAATATACGTTTGAAAGCAGCCTTAGACATGCAAATAACCCATTTTGTTTACAACCAAACAGCCCATTGAATAACAATGGATTGTCTCTAAGAAAATTACATGTTAATATGACATTTTTTTCCTATCATAGATTCTCCGGGAGTTGTACCGGAAGTGCTTTGACAAAGCTTCAGAATTGGGAGGCGTGTTCTATTGGGTTTACCACTTGTAGGGACTGGTAACCTTGGTTTCCCGTATGCAACCGCCGTCCAGATTATGATCGAGGCAGCCGTTGATTACAGTCAGGCAAATCCCGAGTCACCCCTAGAGGAGTTCAGATTTGTTGTCTTCAGTGGTGATCAGAAAGGAATAACAACCTTCGAAGAGAAGTTTGGAGAGTTCAAAAAAGATCACAAGCCAGGACCGAAACATCGACAGCGAGCAGCTCGTAAACCAACCACATCAACACCAGTTGCAGCCGAATTCCAGTGTAAAGAAATTCACGTCGGAGAGGTCGTGTTGAAAGTCTTGAAAGGAGACATAACCAAGGAAAGTTCCGATGCAATCTGCAATGTAGTAACTCAAGATCTTGATATGAACATTGGAACATTAAGCAGAGCCATCTTTAAGGCCTGTGGTAGCACGGTAGAAGAGGAGTTAAAGTCAAAAGGCTCTCAGCGTCCAGGATCTGTTGTGACCACCTCTGCTGGAAGCTTGTCAGTAAAGCATATCGTACATATGGTTGTGGGATCTGGAACAAAGCAGCATCTTCAAACATGTGTTGAGAAAGCTCTCAAAGAAGCTGATTCCTTGGGCTTGAGGTCAGTGTCCATTCCAGCGGTTGGCAGTGGAGGACTGGGACGAACAGCTGAAGGCTCGGCAGAGGTAGTTTTCGGGGCAATCCGTGCAGCCACCGCCAGACCATTCAACTCAATCCGTGAGGTAACAGTTGTAGTCTTTGACGCTTCTGTCATTGGTGCGTTCGTGGTCGAGTTGGAAGCAATCCAAAAAGAAACCGGGGACTCCTACCCTGACTGTGACGAAGAAGACGAAGACCAAGTCGAAGGAGCTTTAGAAGCTTCTACCGATGAGCTAACAAAGAAACGTTGTCGTCAAAAGGTCATCGTTCATGGACGACTAGAGTCTTTCGATGCAGCTATGGCAGCCTTGAAGGATGGCGTAGCAAGAGCCTGCAGTGATCCACGTGTTATCAAACACGACATCATAAGTCGTTTACCCAAACGATGCATACGGGAGCTGAAACGAATGTCACGTGTTCGAGATGTGAAGTTATACCAGCCAGAGCCAGATACTATTAGACTGGAAGGGCTTCCCAAAGATGTGATGGACATAAACTCAGAAGTATCAAATGTTATCCAAGAACAGCTGGAAATCAAGTATAAAGATGAACGGGCAGAACAGATGTCCAAAAATGTTCAATGGTATTTGGTCAATCCTGCGGGAAAACTCGACCCTTTCGAGAAAATGGCGAACAATGAAATAGAATCAGCGTTCAAAGAAAAGAAACCCTCGCTATTATTCACACATCAGAATCTCAAGGCAGAAATCAACTTCGGTAACAAAGAGGTCACGTTCTTGAGAACAGGAGCAATCAAAAGAGTCCTTCGTAAAGATGGTAAGAACAGGACGTATTCAGGTTTTATTTTCAGCCAATCAGATGAGAACAAATCTATGCTGATTAAGGACAACAGCGTAGTTACACCTTCGGCTATTTTTAGAATAAACAACCTAGAACTGCAGGAACAATCTCATTGGTTAAACGTGGGGGCGTGGCTCATGACATCATATTTTAGCGGCAAAAGTAATTCTAACAATAGCTCAAGGTGTAACTGTGCCGTGTCATAGGCCCAATAAGGGAGATGGAGGCTCCGTTGTGATATGCGCGCTCCTGTTCGCGCTTACCACTGGTTACAAGTTTTCCCGCGCTTACCATCGAGTACATCTTTCTCCCTGATTGCTACCGATTACATTTTTTTAAAGGATGATTTATTGAATAGCTCTGTGCATGTT
The DNA here is from genome assembly GCA_029204205.1 of Desmophyllum pertusum. Taxonomy (NCBI): domain Eukaryota; kingdom Metazoa; phylum Cnidaria; class Anthozoa; order Scleractinia; family Caryophylliidae; genus Desmophyllum; species Desmophyllum pertusum. The sequence goes on along the minus strand of MU825519.1, from coordinate 32,961 downwards.
TACTTTCATTTTTGTTTCATTTCTGGCGACAGTAACGAGAAAAATGCTCTATTTTTTTGTTTTTAAACAGTATTACCTCTTCCTGATGAATGGGATCCCCAGCCTCGTGACGATAGTGGGAAACCAGAGATTCTTCACTTGGTTAGCCTTGCACAGGAATCCCAAGAATATAAAGGCGTTCAAGAGAAGTTCTTTCAGTCAATGCGAGGAAAGCGTCCATTACTAACATCGAGAGAATTCAAAATCCATCCATGTTTAACTCATACATGTTGAGGAAACAAACCATGGATGAAAAGAACGGGACCCTTGAGAACGAACTGCAACTATTCCATGGAACGAAGCCTGACAGCGTGACGTCCATCAACGTACAGGGATTTAACAGGAGCCTATGTGGTATTAACGGTACGTACACTCGTCAGTATCTAGTGAAATTATTAATCAGCCGTGACACAAGAAGGTGTTCGGAAAAGAAAACATTTGGAGTTCTCCCAACAGAGTCGAATTCAAGACCTTCCGCACACCGTCATCTTATGTTCAAATGCAACAAACTTCCCGCATACTGCTAAGATTAATTCTAGCAGTATACGTGCATGTGTTTTGAACGAGTTAAAAAGCGCCTTTTGGCTTTCATTTCTTCTCTTTCACCTTTTATCCCCGAAACCCCCCCCCCCCCCCCCCCCCCACCCCCACACACACACTCCCACTCACTTGGATTACTTTTTGATTCGCCTCAGTTCTCCTCATTGTCTGTTACTGATCCAAACACCCCTGCGAACTTAGTTATCGTCTTCACAGCAGTCAGGAGCCCATTACATGGGCTCTTGCTCAGTGCAGTCTAAGCTTTTGTTAACCTTATACTCACACGACATCTCACTCATCGGCAGGTGCGGCCTATGGTGATGGCGTCTACTTTGCCAAAGATGCTTCATATTCCCTGACATACTCACAACCAGGCCCTCGCGGTGATTGCTACATGTACCTAGCAAGAGTGCTTGTCGGGAAGTATACCGCTGGCAAGCAAAAAATGAAGACGCCTCCTGCCATAGACCCCAGGAAACCAGAAATTCTCTTCGACTCGGTTGTCAACACACAAGAAAATCCAAGTGTTTTTGTGGTTTTTAATGATTATCATGTCTATCCTAAATACTTAATTAGTTTTAAGTAGATATCAATTGGTAAGTTTAGTCATAAAAAATATCAAGCTATAATTGGAATTAACAATTTTAAACAACGCTACGAACATTTATTAGAACTATTTTTAAACAATCAGATTATGAGCTCGAGATTTCTATGATGTGATTGTTGATGAGGCCGCAGGCCGAAATCAACTTAGTATCACTAATAGAAAATCTAAATCTATTAACTGTTTTAGTAAAACGAGAATCATAACTGTAAATCCTCCTCCGAAACGAGAAGAAACGAGAAGAAACCGCCATTTTATAGACGACCTCCAGCCACTCGTATACTATTGCATTGATAGTATACAAGAGAGGATGATCTAAGAGAGGGATTCCTCATACCCCATGATAACTTTTTGAAATATATTTATAGTTTCTCGCCATGTTGTGAAAGTTATTTTTATCCCCTTAGGGACTGTGCAATAATTATCAGGAGGGGGGGGGGGGGGGGGGGGGGGGGGGGGGGGGGGGTTGGAAAATGGGCTTCATGTAGGAAAATATTACGTAATACCCCCCTCCTAAAGGAGTGAATTTAGTTATTGCCCCCCCCCTCTAATCAGTCAGAAATTATGTACGACCCCCCCCCCCCCCTCCCCCTCACAGTATACACACGCCTTTATACAAGTACCCTGCATTTTTTCTACACGCACCTGTGGATTAAAATCTTATAACAGAACGAAGAGCTCCTACTACATGTTTAATTGTTGGACATCCGCGTCTGGAACAAACATCACCTCCGTAGCAATGTACAACAGAGCCATAGCAGAAGGAAAAGAGCATGTGTGTTATTTTCAGTCCCCACGTGCACCTTATAAATAGGTATGGATTCGCCAATGTAATATGTACTTGAATTAAAATGTTAAGCCCCCCCCCCCCCCCTCTCTTGAGTGACTCATTTTACATTGAGCCTTCCCCAACATTGCTTTGATTTTACTTGATGCCCCCCCCCCCCCCCCCTTTCTGGTAATTATTGCACAGTCCCTTATGATCGAGGCTCAGATGCTACGATCGAAAAGCATGTGAAGATGTCTGATCCACTTTCTCTTGAAAATACCGCTACTTGCACGTGTCTTTGGATAAAAAACTTTGCTTTGTCCAAGTTCTCCAAAATTATCATTGGAAGAGACCTGTGTATGAGGGAATCCTTCTCTTAGATTATCCTCTCTTGTAGTATACGAGCAGGAGAGTTAGCTCAGCCAATTAGATTGCCGTATTTGCATTAGTATACTAGTAGCTTTTTACTAAAGTTTATTAGTTTGATCAGTAGTTACTTAGCAACTTTAAGAAAAACGCTTGTGAGTTTTGACCAATACATGTTTCGACAGAAACTTCTGTCATCGTCAGTTGTACAATGTTCGTTAAATTTGAATATGTTGAACTTATATACAGTGTGAATAATAGGTGTGACTTAGAATAACTTAACTAACTAGAATAAATGACAGTGACAAAACAAGAACAATGAAAGGTGTAATAAAGAAAACTAGCAAATAACGAAAATGCATGCACGAAAGTTAAAAAGAGAGGGACAAATTAACATGATGTACTTGTTGATTAAGAACTGGCTTCTCCCATTTGATGTACATGGCTTCTTTAAGTTTTATTTGAAATTTAGTGGCAGCGGAGTCTAGAATAGTAAAAGACTCCGCAGAGCAGGAACTACGACATATCTGCATGTAAGAGCATATTTTGGGTAATGTTATATTTAGTAGTTTTGGGTATTTAAGATAAGAAATAAATCTTACGTTTCAGGTGATGGGTTTAAAATAATATAAAACGTCGAACTTTATAGTTCTTTTGAATCAAAATATCAAATTGTAATTTCATAGCTATCGTTTCTTAATCACAGAGTGAGTTTCAGCTGTCGAAGTTTTCTAAACAAGGGATTTCTTTTATTAAGCAATTTTCGTAAGATGGCAAGCTTTCTAAATAAGCAATTTCCTTTTCAATAAAAGTATAACGAACTATTTATCTTGACCCGCGAAACTCTCGCACTTCTCGAGGAAAGTTCGCATACTAATATACTTTATGTATATTATTAAAACGTAGCTTCCCTCCATGTTTTCAACACCTTCTAAGTTCTTTGTTCTCGATTCGTGAACTTAAGGCCAAAATCAATGCCTTCCTCATCTTACAACTGAAATTTTTTTCGATGGCAACTTAGGAAAAGTTGACATCGTATTATACGTCCGTTTACTTTACTCTTTAAGAATTCCTTATTCGAGTTATTTCTTGAAATACAGAATTTTGCACAAGTAAACATAATTAGCCTCAATTAAGATTATTTTATTTCTGAGACCACTAGCAGCTGAAACTACCTCATAAGACCTAAACGATGTTGTTTATCTTTTGTGTTAACAGTAGATATTTAGGAATATGTAATTTAGGCATAAATAGAAGCACTTGTTAACAGCAAGTCAGTTGAATTTAGTTGAGAACGGAGCTCGATGTGTATAGAGCTAAGCTCAATGATGTAAGAACTGTACACCAACACTTGAGAATTGTACTCGCCGAACTATCATTAAAAGTATATTCAGACGCAATTTGGAGTCATCTTACCTCCGTCACTCTGTTAAAGAACATCCTTAAATCTGTTCGGTAACATATCTCAGAATCCTTTAGGTGCTTGAAAATATGCGAGCTCTTGAAGACAGATGCTGGTGGACGCGTGTGGAAATATGGCGCGTAAGCCAGCACACAAAAATGTATAAATTACGCGCGAACGGAGCTCTCCTGGGATAGAGTCTTTGGCACTGAACAAATTTCTAATTTTAAAGGATGAAAAAACTAGCTTAAACACGAAGACGCACTATAAAAGGCTTAGCTCCTCCTACTTTCCATCTAATTTGCATTTTAGTTTTGCACGTGGAGGCTAGAGCTTTGTAATGTTCTTGTATTCCTTTACAATTTTTGTATCCACTATGAACATAAAACTTTCTGACGTCTCAACTTTCCTCGTTTGTTCTCGGTAAGATGTGAATTAAAACTTTTAGAACAGATAATTCAAAATTATGTACTTCAAATATGAAACTTTCATGACTGAGTTTGAATTTCGCGGGTTGTGTCAGCGTAAACACGCACGTTAGTTATGATAATATTCTATGTTCTTTTGCTGTTTCTTGCACACCGAAATATTTCAAGAAACTAGTCATTATTCCGTGGGATTTAGAATGATTTATAGAAAGAAAAACGAAACATTATTTATTCTCTACTGACGACTAATTTTCAGCTATTGTCTCGTTCGCTGTTGATTGACAAATGAACTCGAGGTACCTTAGGTACCTCTCCTTTTATAGTGCGTCTTCGTGTTTAATGTCTAAATTATTGTTGCAATACACTTTGAGAAGCCGCCGTATTCTATTTTGTGCCACGTTAGAGAACGGGCCTATAGCGATGTTTCTCGTTACGTCACCTATTGTTATTAATGTGCCAACCAGAGAACTATTGGCTGTTGAAACAAAGAGTTCTTTTGTTTAATGGTTGGCAAATTTGAATAACAAAACAAATTTGACGTAATGTTGATCAACAGTGAACACTCCTATATAAGGCAATTTGTAAAAATGTGTAGATGTTTCTCTAGGCCGCGTGTCCGTGGAACTCGCTTCGTTGTGAACCTTGCTAATATATTGATTAATCACCTTCTCGATCATACCAGTGGGAAAACAATTTTTGCGCAAAATAAAACATAAAAGGCAATTTGTGCTCAACCTCCTTCTCCATGGTGAACCGTATATTAGGATGTCTGGAGTTGATGAAATAAAAAAAGAGGAGGGCGTCATGTTCATCATGAAATAAACAGAACGTGTCATTAACATAACGTCGATAAAATAAAACATCCGAACCCGTGTATTGTTTCAACCAGATATTCTCATGGTGCCCCATGAAAAGGTTGGCAAGAACTGGAGCTAGCGGGGAACCCATGGCAACGCCATCAATTTGGTCGTAAAAAATGCCATTAAACAGAAAGTGAGTTTGAGCAGTAGCAAAAGAGAAAAGCTTCTTGAGATCAGTGGTGCTTATCTTGCGGTCGGGATTGCCCTCTGAGATGTATTTGACCGCCAGGTCAATGCATTCATCAAGAGGTATGTTAGTGAAAAGACTTTCAACGTCGAAAGACACCATGAATTTATCAGTCATAGACAATTGATTGATTTCACGGACAAATGAAAAGGTATCTGAAGCGATGTAGTCCGATGGAATGTAAGCCGGTTCTAAAAGGGTACATAAGAATTTGGCTAAGTTGTAATTGTAAGTGCCTATTGAAGAAACTATGGGACGAAAAGGGGGAATTGAAGTAGGACCACGAGACTTATGCATTTTGGGTAGGCCATAGATCCTGGCAGGTTGAGAACCGACAGGGTAAATACTATCGTAGATGTTGTTGTCCAAAAAATTCTTCTTTTTTAGTGCCCTGAGAAAACGTTGTAACCTACCCTCCCTTACTAGTAAAGTAGGATCGCTCTCAATGGTCCTGAACTTAGATGTGTCACTAATTATATTTAGGATACTGTGTTGATATGCTATTCTGTCTAAGACGACTACGCCATTTCCTTTGTCCGGTTTCAATATCACTAAATCCTTGTTCTTTCTCAGTTCTTTGAGAATCCTGTGATTCTTAAGGTCAGCACTCGTTGGTCGATATGATGAGACATATGTATGGGCAAGATGGGAAAGATCTGCAACGAGCTTACCGTCCTGCTTTCTGTCAATAAGATTATTTGCCATAGTGCAGCGAATCAGTTCAAAACATCAGTCTTGTTGATAGAGGGTGGACAAATGGAGTGCGTGAGGCCAAGCTTGAGTGTATCAAGTTGTTCTGACGTGAGGTTGTAAGACGAGAGGTTGGTGACCGTTTCACTCGGAGTAAAAGGAAGAACTGTGTTTCGTGTGAGGTTCTTGATTTTTTTCTCATAAGTGTTGATAACTTGAGTAGCTGCTTTCTTGACATTGTAGGTAATAGCCCTATGGAGAATGTAACAGTCAACGCTGCTCACCGTGCCGTTAATATGTTTCGCTACTTTGTCTCGCTCGAGAAGTAACAGATAGACGCAGATAGAAAGCAATTTACGTCGAGATGAATGAGAACTATCTTGATAAAACAGAGCAGTGTTATTTCTCACTACCGATGACAAACTGACTGTAATTTTACCATCTGTGAGGAGGATAAAAAGAAGAAGTGGGACTATGTATACACGGAGGTCGCAACCCATGGAGGTCAGGGTCTAGTACTTCATGGTAGGGTCCTCGTATAAAACGATGAGAGTATTTGAATTTGTTCAGAGAGGCTACCCTTAGTATGGTTTCCCCTTTCACGCCTCTTTCTCCAAGATGGGTTGGGCGTCAGTTTTGTACCACCAGTATACAGTGTTTAGTTCAGTAACTCGTGCTGCATTTGCACCAGCCTGGAAATTCTTCCTCAGAGAGTTGAACTTGTAATTCTTGTTTTGACAAGACCAGTTCTATGGCACGAAGCTTTGTGGATAGGCAGGTAAATTTCAGACAGGACAGTCTTGTCCATGAGATATGCGGCAGCCTGGTAAGCAATGTACGAGCTCTCTAAATGCACGTGCAGTAAATAGTCGGCTAATAAACGCATCATCATGAACCTTTGACCATCAATGCAATACCTCGCTTTGCTTCATGAATTTCTTGGCTTCTTCATCTGTGGTGTAGAACTTGGGCCGTTGACCCATTCCTTTACGACAAAATCATAAATGGCATCACTGGCATCATTATTATTATCACTGTACTTCTCGTGAATGCGTGCAGCCCAGAAAAGAGAATCCTTGATCACAGGATTAGTGAGATATTCGTGAAGCTCCAAGGAATTGTTTTCAAAGTCAGGGTCGTTATTCAGATGCGATGGATGAAGAGCTAAAAATACGTTAAATACTGCAAGTGCTACGGCGCTGCTCTCGGTAACTTTCATCTGATCGGCGGCAAAGTATTCCTCCAGCAGTGAAAGCGCCATGTTTACTGTTGCCGGACTTTCAGCGGAATGTGAATCTCCAGAAAGAGCTGAAAGTAAGTTTGCGTACTCCTGGTCGTTTTTGCCCAGTATAGCTTTGTGCAGAAGCTGGGCGCTGGGAAACGTCCCATCACCGCTGACCACAAACATGCAGGTTTGAGCTGGCCGCTCGGTGGCCGCACATTCAGAAGCGGCCGTGTGCACGTGTTACGTACCTATATTTGTTGTAGAAGTGCCGCTTCCTATCCCGTGAACCTTTGCGATTGCTTCCGCTTTCAATGGACCAGCAGGACTCGATCGTGACATGATCGAACTATTAAAGGTGAGAGAAATGTATTTAGCTTTGGTACATCACGCCTTTCCAGCTAATGCTTCATTTACAACTGCAGAAGTTTCAAAGTTCGACATTTTTACATTCCATTTTGCAAAGTTATTATGAATTTGAAAGTCCTTTAGCGTTCGTTTCGATGGAGCTTAAACAGCACTTATATGTGTTATATATAGCCAGTCAATCAATCGCAATGTTTAAATCAGATATATGCAACCGTGCTTTCTCGTTTCAAGAAATGTCCAATGAATCCATTACTGATTATTTAGCTAGTATACTATATGCTAAATTTAATAGTAGTACTATCCTGTACGGTGTTGTCATAAATGTTAATTTAATATATCAAACACGAGAGATAGTGTTATATCCGATGTCCAAACACCGAGTATTTGGAAATGTGATGAATCTGTCTCGAGTGCTTGATATATCTTCCAATCGCACACTCGAAACTAAGGAGTAAACGGAGAAATGAAATATATGCTGATTAGTCTAACATCAAAATATCCTAACCACCGTCACGGATATGATTTCCTTTGTTTTTAATAGCTTTAATGTGTTTGAGACCTGAACATCACTGCTTATATGTGTTACCTCACGGCAAAGCGTATTAACTGATTAAGTTGCCGACGAAGAAAAACCGCAGCGCATAGCAAGAAAAGTAGTGTAATCATAGATGCGGTTATCTGTTATTTGTTGATAGCCATATGCATGATGTGGCTAAAATATCGACAGACGCTCATTTGTATTTTTGATTCAAAATAAAGTTCCAACTGAATTACAAATTTGGATACGGGTATTGTAAATATAGTACACTATATACTGATGTATATAGTAAAAAAGAACACATGTATTTTCGTTTGATAAACACACGCACATGGGATGATATGCCACACAAATTCTACAAAGAATCGTATTTATTTAAATTTAAATTTTGAAAACTTTGTATGTATGTTTTTGTTTAGAATAAAGATTAAACCTGCATGACATGGCGTCCCTCGCAGACGCAGAAGAAGCGTTACGTTCAACAGATGCCAAAGCAAATTTTCAGCGGTTAACACGACTTCTGATGTGCGGAGGACTGAGGCTTTTAAGGGAAACGTTTGATTCCATTCACTTGCCAGCTGATCTTCCCTTAAGGCTGAGTGATCCTACGATACAGGCAAAGCTGAGGGGAGCGAGACTTACCCAACCAGAGCGTGCTTGCCTGTACCCTTCCCCAGGTGTGTACGGAAAGTCGACCGATTGTGACATCACTTTACTCTTCAGGTTGTTGAGGACAATTTGCAACCTTACGTCTCCCCCCGGCCCCAGAGGATGGGACAATTTACCAAACAGTTCCGATGTGAGTCTTGAGGCAGATTTGGTGCGAATAAAATATTATCGTATATTATCCACAAAAAGACCATGGAAATATCTGATGTCGAGTTTGTTCGTCTTTGGAATGAAATCCGCGAGGCTTTGTTGCGAATTGCTGCAACCAATAGTCATACAAAGAGAGATGAATGGAAGACATCTATTGACAGATATTTGTCTGATCCCCTAACTCCTGAAGAGGAAAGATATATTGAAGAACTCAAAAGGTGGTACATGAATGACATGGATGCTAAAGCTGAGGTGGAGAAACTGGATGCTACAGTCAAAGAAGAGGTAAAAACGTTAAAGGAAGATATAAAAAGAGGTCATGAAAGCACTCAAGAGGAAGTCCGACGCTTGGATGCTACATTCAAAGAATTAGACAAAAATACGAAAAGAGGTCATGAAAGCATTCAAGAGGAAGTCCGACGCCTTCGAGAAGAAGTGAGACAGTATCCTGCACCCATGAACATAACAGGACCTGTTCAGGTTAGTCATGTAAAAAAATTAACTTTGCTTTAGGCCGATGGTGTTGAGAGACGTATTATTTATCACGTACAAAAATGGAGAGGGAGGGCAATGACGTTTAGATTGACGATGACTGGATTGAAATCAATGCAAACGAAAGTTGTAAGAAAATAGTGTTTCACGATGTGAAAATATATATATGTGGCATGCCAAGCCGACATGGTAAACAAAATAGGTGGGAAATTTCCATGGATTGATATTTAGAATTATGTTTCATGCCTGATAAAAATTGCCACTTCAAACAAATCCTAAGACTTCTGCCTAGCTGGTGTTTATACACTGTATGACACAATAGTAATGGCTACCCTCCTCTCCTCTCCACATTCCTTTTGCGGCTTCGTTGCTCGTTTTCCCAGCTTTGTCATTTCTGCCATCGCCTGATATACAAAAATCGCCAGCTACGTAGGTTACTGGATCTTTAGATTGGGTCTGTCTATATATAAATTAGAAATAACGCCGAAAACAAAATGCCTAAATGAATGTTTTTGTTGTCAAATTAAAATGTTTGTTAATAGCTTTGCCGTTTTCCATCAGTTATACAGGTGCTTTTAGTGAACAACATTGAGAGCTTTACACAAGCTGGAATAGTAAACTATCCATATGGTGGGCCTCAGTTACCTCAAACAGTCGGGAATCCTGACCAAGAGCAGGCAATGGGAGCAGAGGGTTACTCTGAAGAACTTCAACTAAATCAACAGGATCCTCCAACAGAGGAAGACATTTGGAACGTTATTTTGTCATTTAAGGAATCGTTTCTCTTGTTTGCAAAATACTTGAGATATAAACTGAATTTGGATGTGCGTTGGTGTGATGTGGGAAGTTTGTTGACAACAGTTGAATGCAGCTCATTGCAGAGCCTTGAAGGGCTGTGGGAAGATTACTGCAGTGGTCATCTCAATGAAATCGCCCAACAAGTGCTTGTAACCACAGACGTTTTTGGAGAAGCTTGGTCTTACTGATGTGAAGCTGAAAACCTTCCTCTCCGAGGAGGAGTATGAGAAAGGCAAACAGATCTTCATGGACAATTCAGGTGGGTTAATAGCCCGGAACGGCTATTATTGTAATAAGGATAATCTAGGTAGGGTGCTTAAACTCCAAATACGAGCAGCGAGAGTTATATTGTTTTCTGATCGTCTGACTTCGTCTATTGAGCTTTTTAACAAACTGCATTGGCTACCTTTTTATGAGGACGCCGATATTTCGAGATACTGTATTGTTTATAAACGCTTAAATGGGAATGTACCATCTTACATCAACGCCTTACTTAAATGCAATAACGAAGTACATTCTCGCAGTACCAGATACTCTAACTATAACCTAGTCTGCCCAACATACACAAGAACAACAGAAGGGGGCAGAAGATTTACGATCAAATGCTGCAATCTCTGGAACTCTTTACCTATAACATTAAGAAAATCGAAATCCTTGGAGTCTTTTAAAAACAGCTTGTATAGAGAATTTTTTAATAAGCAGAAACTTAAACATCATTTTATTGTATAATGACTGAGTTTGTATTAATTTATAGAAATTTATTTTAATATTAGTATATTGTTATAATTTGTATTTTAAAGTTAGATTTTTATCATTGTATTTTAAGCATTTTTATTGTAATTTCTTATTAATTCAGTATTGTAAATAGTATAAATATCATTAGTTTTTTAGAGTTTTTTATTAGAGGGCCACAAGTTTATTAGCCTCGCTATTACGTGCTACCCTCTATAAATAAAGATACTACCTACCTACCTACCTACGAAGGGGGGCGGGGGGGGGGGGGGGGGGGGAGATTGAAGGGTTAAAGAGGCCATACACATAAAACTTTCATGGTAAAAGTAAAATAAATGAATCAACTGTTAGGGAAATAGTTTCATATATTTCGGAAAAAGTTAGTAGACTAATTAGCTACTGAAGTGTGGTCAGCACATCTCCTCATGGCGATTGTGCGCATTCAGTGGTTCCGAAAGCTGAAGTGTTATATCGGATCAAAAACATGCATGTTACATGTTCATTTACTGTCATTATTCTGTCACGCAACCCTGGGTCAACAATATCGATCCCAGGCTTTACCCACCCCAAGCTCATCCCAAAACATTGTGTAGCAAAGCGGTTTAAAAACAACCGTTCAGTGTAAGTTGTTTTCAGGGGCACCCAACGGATCGTTTCGGTGAAATATCTGTTCGGAAGGCCTATATCGCCTCAGATATTCGGATTAAAGTTTGGAGTTTTCTTTAGGGAGATATCATCTCGAACTTTTTTAATATGGGAAAATTAATGCCTATTATTTTCGGAGAGATAAAAATGTCGTTTTGGCTACAAAAAAAGGTCAGCTAGGATTTTCGGAAAGGAAAAATCAGCAAGGAAGAGCTGAGGTTTTCGGGAAATGACTAAAAAAGCTCTAATAAATTCGTGAAGTCTTAAGTTCCCCTAGAATGACCGAACATATATAAATTTTATAGCGCAGCTTAGAATTCATTTATAGATCTTTCAAAGCACACCAGACTGCCTAAAATAGTGTTTTAAAGCATCTGGGAGAAAACCGTCGTTGGGTGCCCCTGTGTTTTTCGGGGGGGGGGGGGGGGGTCTTCGTTTTTGATACATACTGCGATCAAGCGTGATGAGAATCGAAGTAGGTTGTATCTCATTCTGTTTGTTTTTGACATTATTTTGAGATATGTTTGCCATCATATATCTCAATTCTTGGCTCTCTGATCATCGACTGATCAGTATAAAAATGCCTAAACTGTTGATAGCCACGTCTTGTAGCTTGAGTATTTTTTTGGTTTATAAATGAGAAGCGGTAGTTGTTTCGAATAGAAAAATCCTGAAAATCGATCACACATGGTCGATTTATAATTACATTTGTAACAATTTTGCATCGAGCCTCGTTTGCGATGGCAATTTTAGCATTTGCATGAAGGAATGACGATAATGGTTTTATCTTCTCGGTGAACAAAACATACGCTTAGTAAGCACGGCCGTTGACGTAGTTTCAAATAAAAGAGAAAGCAAAAGCAAGTCAGACCTAAAGGGGAATACTCCGCACGACCTCAAGTGAACCGTGCAGATTTGCAATTAGATGCAATTAAAACCTAGCGTATTAGGCCAGCCCAGCTGGGCAGAATCTCCAATAATACCTTGGTCACGCCATAGTACACCAAAGCTGTACACATCTCGATCCTCCACTGTCTTGTGAAGTTGAATCTACTCATCATCAAAAGAGGATGATCCTTTCTTGATTTCATATAAAAGCGGTGCTTAAATTAGCCAGAAGTTGTTCCTGGAAGCTGAATAACTAGATTTCTAGCTTGACGCACTTCAGAAAAATACAAAAATTATATGTTGCATTTTTGATTACGTGTTTACCGGCAGTCGTTTTATTATACAATGTCAAGAAAATTGACGGAAAATTTCTCAGAGACCCTGATATGTATTTTGTCACTAACATGGATGTAATTGGTAATGATGAATGGAATAACTCATATGTGTGAGCTGCAGTGGAAAGAAAATATTTCAACTTAAAATGGAAATAGCTCCCACCCCCCCCCCCCCCCCCCCCCTCCCCTCCTCCTTATGGAGAACGTGAACACACGACGGATAATTTTCCTTCTCCATCTGGACTTGAACTACATCCCTACGAATTTAGCTCCTGGACAGTTTGGCCACATTGGACAAATTGAACGTGTTGGAATAATCACTAAGTAGTTTATAGGAACGTTAATCCACCTAATGTTAGTCATAAAACAGCCATGCCCTTAACGTGCTAGCTACGTTTTATACCACCAAAAGCTGATAGCTAGCTTAATGTCACTTGTTCTACAATCCAGTTAGGAGGCCTTCTTGATAACTTTTCTATAAGTTTTCTATAACTTGTGGGGTAAAATAAAGTTTGTTGCTGTTGTTGTTGTTGTCTATACTTGAAATCAAGAGTTAAACAATACCGTTTTCAGGGTAGTATAGAGTATAAGTGAAATGTAACATTTATTTGCTGAATAATTAATGATTTAATTATCATCTGTAAGAAAGCAAGATCCGCGCGAGTTGTGCTGAAAAGGATCAAGAAAATAACGAAGAAAGTGCCGCTACCTCTGATGAAACTCATCACCATAGCAACCCATTGTTTATATCTGAACGAGCCATCTGGAATATAGTGCCACCGCGCAATCAGCATCCGAGACCACAAGGAGAAGGTAACAATCACAACTGTAAATGGGGGGCTGGAGGGGAAGCAGGAGGGGGATAGGGGGGCGGGAACTTGGGAGTTAAGAGGTGGGAAGTCTACAGGAGGCGGGAGAAGAGAGGGCGGGAAACAGGATTCCCAAGGGGGCGGGAACCGGGAGAAATAGGAAAAAAATTCGCAACATTGTGTAATATTTAGAAAAAGCACATAGAGGCTGAAATCACAACGGAAGGGCGGGAACCGGAAGTACAAGGTACGGGAAGCGGGAAGTTCTTAAAACTAGAAGTCTCCATACGTTTCAATTAATTCGGTACAGTTTTAAAGCAGGAAATTTTAAATATATTTCCGCCAGGTGTGACTTAAACTATTAATATCAATGAAATATCACATACAGTCAACTCTCTCTAAGACGGACACCATCGGGACCGGCACCAACTGTCCGTCTTAGAGAGGTGTCCGACTTATAGAGAGATTAGATACAGTAAAATGCTGCGGTACGCAGGGACAAACACCAGGTGTCCGTCTTACAGAGGTGTCCGTCTTATAGAGGTGTCCGTTAAGAGAGAGTTGACTGTATTCTATTTCTGCAAAAGGGCTGTGGGGGCAAGGAGGTGGAGTTCGAAACAATGCGTCCGCAGCCGGAACGCCTCGTGGAAGAACCCGCAAAAGAGAGGGTAGGAGGACATCAAATCGGTCAGTTCCTCACCAAAGGGACTTTAGTGAAGGGGCTGATAGAGCACGTTGTGATGATGGTCGTGGACGAAGGGGATCACGTGGACGTGGCTTTGCCGGTCCACGAGGAAAGTCCCAAGGAAGAGTAGGTGAGAAACACAGTTACCATGACAAACAATAATAATTATAAAAGCAATATATAATTATAATAAGAACCTTCCCAGAATCCTTTGCAACTGGAATTTTTTCAATGCCAAATAACTTTGTCAATTTGAGGCCAGAAGGATGTAACTCCATAAGATAATGACACTTTCCATAAAATAACTCTCATATCAAACTTAGTGTGATGACGTCATTAGTCACGTGACCACGCTTGAAAATGCGTTTTTGTTTACGGTGAGAAACATGCCTCTATTAATTGAAAAACAATTAATGTAGTCAGCAAGACATTGTTATGGGGCATTTTGAAATGGCCATTAATATTCTGGCATTTTAAATTTAAGGGGGCTATACACAAGGGAACAAAGAGAGAGACTGGGTACCAGCTAATATCTCATGAAGCGTAAGGCGCATAGCAACAAAAATTTACATGTGGATATATATTCATGCGAAGTATACGTTTTTGCCAACTTCGCTGTTGTGACGTCATAGGTCACGTGACCAGATCGCTTTGAATATTTGAAAAGTACATTACGCTCAATGAAACAGCAATTTTTTCCGTCTGCATTTTAGATATTTACGTCAGATATTTGAAATGAACAACTGATATTTGTATTTCAAAACATAAACCAACGAAAAATTATCTAAAAACATGGTTATGCTAACTGTTCAGTGATTTTCAAAATAAAAACTAAAAGCAAACTCGTATTAGAGGTTTAGTGACGTCCTCTTTTTTTCTAGAATAACCGTTTTTTTCTAGAATAATCACATCATACTGATAACGGGTGTGATTTTGAACAACCGACCGGGAAGGGGACTGGAAACGATCGAAGGATGCGAGTAGCCTGGTTCGGATTTCACGAATACGAGGCTGAGTTTTGGCGTGATTTCTACTGGCAGCGGCGTCGGTGTCATGACAGAAGGACAGAAAATTTTCGAGTTTAGCGGTCGTTTAGCGGCTGTGAAAGAGTTTTTCGGACTACTTTGCCGTGGTTTGGTTTCTAAAAGCGAATTAAGGTCTCCCAGACCGTACAGGAACTACATCTGCACATCTGTGGCCGCGTTACGTTTCACATTCATCCACAAGTTACTGCCTGTCGGATCCTGTCGGGGAAGTCGGGGGATATAAAGCAAAGCTAAGTGAACGTTTATTTTATTACATCGCAATTCTCGACAAAAGTTTTAGCTGATAATACTCGTTTATTTAGCAAGTGGGAGCATTTTTAGCGCTATTAACTTAATTATTTATTTTCTATGCAAACTGTTGAGAATCAGTCTTTTGAAAAGCTAAACAAGCTTAATTACTTTTCATTGTTTACAAACAGAGGAATTGAGCTGCACGCCGGTGAATTACAAAACGACAGACACCGAGGCTGGTAAGTCGTATTAAACAATTTTAACGTTGAGCAATTCTTTTTAAATTCATGTGCTGAATTTATGAACGGTTTATAGTTGTTTTCTCAGTGATTTTATGGAGTAAAACATATTATACACGCGGGAAGTTGGAGGAATATTACAATAGATTACGACTGAAGACACGAGTGAAAGCATGGACCATCTTTTTACATTTTAGCTTATATTTTAAGCTAGCTACTAGGAATTGAGGTAGTCGATCGAACGTCTTGCTTGTGCCCGTATTTTCCTCAAAATTGAAGCTGCAGAGAAAAACTTATTCGCCGGATAAAATTATTTCGACGTGACACTTGAAAACATGGAAGCTGCCGAGATTTTTCTTTTGTTTACATGTATATTTAAACTAAATTACCATGAAATGTTTACACTATTAACTCGAGTTCAATTCAAACTTATAATTACGCTTTTACTTTTACAGTAAGCTTAAATACGTTTAATTTTCAAACACACAACGGATATAATTTGTAGTGTGTGTAGTTCGATTTATAATGGTAATAGGACTGAGTGGAGTCCAATTCGGTCTGTAATCATACGAGTGATTAACAAATCGGACGACCGCGCTTCGCGGGAGTCCGATTTGTTAATCATGAGTATGATTACAGACAGAATTGGACGACACGAAGTCCTGTTACCAATTAATCATAACTAGAACAAAATTTGAGGAAAAAAACGTTAAACGTGAATAAAAACATAATAATCAAGTTTGTTTTTGACCGAGATGCATGCACGAGCAAAGGACAGCGCGCGCAAATGACGCGTACTGTCCAATTACACTGTCCAATTACAAGCATGACGTGTAAACTGTCCTATTACATCGTCCAATTACAAGCATGACGCGTACACTGTCCTATTAGTGCTCAAATCGCGCCTGCTGATAACCAATCAGATTCGAGAATTTTGTTATAGTTTTGATTAATTGCTGAAAGCGGCCACCACGAAATAAATAATGTCTGTCGCTCGAGACATACCTGTTTGTAGCCATGTTGTACATAATATAGTCAGTGATGCAAATTCATACATAGTTTTTTGTACGTGTCATTTCTCGTATATGTAGCATCTTTCGTTTTTATCTCACTGTGTAATTATGTTGTTAATATGTTGTTGAGACTGTTTGCAATTTGTATATATAAATCAGAAGCTATATATATATGATGTTTCCAAACTGCTACAGGATATTACAATTTTTGAGTATACAGACTTTGGCATGTGTTGATGTGAAAGAACAAATTCAAAATTCAAACTGGCCAATTATTTAGCTCATCAGGTTATTTCACTTAATTATTTGAATGTAAAGCATTCTGTATTGGGCAATCTACAGGTGTACATTGTACATGTATAACATCGATAATTGATACTCTGATGAAATCGATATAAATTAGTTATTATATTAATGTTTCATGTTTATATTGATTTTTCTAATGGTTTTACGTTATCGATTTTTATTGATCGATGCTATGATAATTATACTACATGTAACAGTGATCACAAATTAGGGAAGTACTGTTTGTGGCCTAATGTTTAGTGTGTCTGGACTCTGGACCGTGCTGTCCATGTTGAAGCCTTGGCTGGGGTCGTTGTGTTGTGTCCTTGGGCAAGACACTTTACTCTCACATTGCCCCTCTCCACCAAGGAGTACAAATGAGTACCTGACAAAATGCTGGGGGCAACCTGTGATGGAATAGCATCCTATCCATGGGTAGTAGCAATACTCCTATTTGCTTCATGCTTTGGTAACTGTGTTACCTACAAAGGTTTTTTAGACCTTTCCTTACTTTGTATTAATCATTTCCTTTTTGTTTGATAGGGTTCTGGCCAGTGGTCACTTTTTACGAGCTCGTGTTTTTATTTTGGTTGTAAAAGCCAAGCAGTGGATGCTGAAAGGATCATTGGACCTCAGCTAAGTATGGTAATTTTGAAAACATTATCCCCACATAAGTTTGCCTATTCAGTATTGTACAGTACCCTTCGGTCCTGTCAAAAATAAGTTGACAGTTTCTTTACACTTTGTGGCCTAGGCGATACCCACCTAGGAGTGTTTCTCGTATCATGTTTCTCGTCTCGATAAAAGAATTGAGTTTTTGTTTTCTGTGAAGCGAAAGACCTGGCGAGACTGTACAAGATTAAATGTCATGTTTACAATGAATATTTTCCCATGGTCAGGGAATATTTTTATATCTCTGATCCCAGTCATCACATTAAATTAAACTGGCTCAATGAAAACAACTTTTGGTTGAGAAATCGGGGTTTTTGAGAAAACGAGGGTTTGAGAAATCGGGGTTCCACTGTACTTTAAAATGAAAATACATCAATTGTCGCTTCCTGGGTGCTACAACAACTGAACAAGCATCAAGCGAGCAAATTTAATGATTGATGTTTATCATTCATTGATTCATCCTCATACATCGTAATATTATATATAACATTTAACTAATGGAATTTTTGGGAATACTATGTCTATATATTTAACAATTAGATGGCAAGCTCGAGGTTTCTATTGGTTGATAGTTGGCAAGAGGTAAAGCCCTGACTCGACAATCAAAGTCCATAGAAACTGAGAGCTAGCTGTCTAAAAAAAATGTTTTACCATAACCCAGCGGCTGATCTATTAAATGTATAATATCGATTTATTGATGGTTGTGTTTAATACTTTTTAGTCGTAATGTACAAAAACTGTGTGCGTACTCAGAGAGCCTTCTATCGATCGATAGTAGGTACCTGGGTAGCTGCCCGCTTACAAGAATGTTCCCTCAGGGAGCTGCGACTGTATATTAGAATACCATAAAAGGTCTATTAAGCCCCGCAGGGCTTATTTAATTTCAGGCCCCAAGAAGGGGGTGCTTATTAGATGGGGGAGAAGGGAGTGCTTATTAGAGCCAAGAGGGGTGGGGGGGAGGGGGGCTTTTGCAAATCATAAATTTTAGAGGAAATTAATATTAACTTTTTCAAACTTTACTATTACACCACTAACTAAAACAGAACAAGAAATGGGTTATGTATCCGTCTTACAATTGCTGAACCTTCATTTACATCAGCCTGATTTTAAATAAATTCAGATGCTATATTTATTTTAACATTTTAACTCTGACCTCTGACAGGTGGGATGTAGAGGGGGGGGGGGGGGGGGGGGGGCTTATTACAAAATCTGACTTCCAAATGGGGGGAGGGGCTTATAAGAGAGGGGGTGGGGGGCTAAATAGAGCTTGTACGGCGGTAGTATTGTGAAATAAATAGACTTATTTACCTTCATATGCCAATTGCTCATTTCAGACCATGTGATGTTCTGTAGAGAATCGTTCCTTTGTTTATATAAAAATTTGAAATAAACAATCCTCTAGCTCTAGTAATGTCACATGGTCTGAAATGGGGCAACAAACAATGGAACAAACCAAGCTAAATACAATATACAGTAGACTCCCGCTATTTCGAACTCTCAAGGGGAACGAAAAACAGTTTGAGTTAGCGAGGAGTTCGAGACTGACTGAAAAACAAGGGCAAGGGGAATGGGTTTGATTTCGAGATAGTGGGATTTTCGAGATAACCGAGTTCGAGATAGCGGGAGTCTACTGTAGGTCTATTCACTGAAACTCAAAATTTTAATTTACCATAGTTGTTTTCATATGTTTCTTTTTATGTTATCAGTATGTACACATCGTTTTAAATTTTGCTGATGCATCAGCAAGTAGGGTTTTCTTGTATTAATACAATCTTCTGCTTTGTTTCCTCTTCAGGTTTTTATTTCATCACCCTGATTACAGTGTGATACCAGTCAACGTCAAATGCCAGGAAAGTCATGCAATTCATTAAAATTGTATGTAAAGCTTTTGGGTTAGAAATTAACCCTGTATTTCAGATCTACATGTACATGTTTTCCCAGGAAAAAAGGCTGAATAAATATTTGGAGAACTGTGTGAAAATGTGATAGCTTCCTTGCTTTGTCTACTAAAAATATGTTAAGATGATCCCAATCGAAGGGCTAACGCTCAAAACGTCAGCTTGGAAACTGAAAAGAAAAAAGCCCATTAAACGAAAAACAAAATCCATTCAAGAGAACTTTGACGTAGATCACATTTCTCCAGAGTCCAGATCATTCGAGGAACTTTCAGAGTTTTCAGTGAAATCAAATTACCGTCAGCATGCTCAAATGTTTTCGCCCCTCAAACACACGTTTATTATTTTAAGTTACAGGTCATACACAATAAAATATGCTAGTCGGGACATGAGCAATTAGTCCGGCCAGGTTTCTACGTCAAGACGATAGAGTCGGACTTTCGTTTTGCTTGTGTTTTTTGTTGTTGTTGTTCGTCTTGAAGGAGACGCTTTATTCTCTTTTTTTTCTGACACTTTGTTTGCTAAAAACGAAAACAAAAGAACAATGAAAAGGAAAATAGCATGCCATTGGGACTTGAACCAACGACCATCTTACGCGCGCCAAGCAAACGGCCAGCAATGCAACCTCTGTAAAGTCGGAAGAAATTTCACAAACAAAGTGATTAGTTTCTAATGAAACTGTGGTGCTGCGTCGGCGGGCAAGTGAAACACTATGTTGATTATCAACTCGGAGTTGATAAAGGTAAATTAACCGCCGTGGCGAATTTCTCTGATGGAATATCGCGGAAAATGTACCCGCAAACAAGTTTCCTAACAGATTTGAATGATTTTCGCAATTTCTAAACCCCAATAAAACTAAAATAAGGGCAGTAGGTGGTATCATATTTACCATTTTTCCATTATGACAATTAAATTATATATTGCTTTTATTCCGGTTCCACTTGTAATAATAATAATAATAATAATAATAATGTTTTTATCGGCGCATTTAAAAAACTCAAACAGGCTATAGTCTACTTTTAGAAAACACTAACCGTTTTGCCACCTTTGATTGCTTCTTGAAGATATTCGTCGAGTACATTTAGTTTTCAGTTGTTTTAGTTTTTTTTAAATTAAAAGCCGCACTCGGGCCAAACTGGTCCATATCCCGGTTTCCTTAGCATGAAGCCGACTAGGAGTATTGCTACTCCCCTGGATGGGACTCCCCTCATTCCCCCCGGCATTTAGTTGCCGGTACCCATTTATACTCCTGGGTGAAGATAGGCATGCACTGTGAGAGTAAAGTGTCTTGCCCAAGAACACAACACAATGACTCCGGCCAGGGCTTGAACCCGGCGCGCGGACCACTCGATCCGGAGCGCTAACCATTGGCCATCGCGTCTCCCACAGTTTTTTATGTTTGCACACTATTTACAAAATATTAGATACATAAAATATAGGAACAGGCAATAACAAGGCCATTGCTTGGCTTTTGTGTGAACAGGGTCTCATCACCAATCTGGACCAGGGCCACGTCAACGCCTCGACCCAGTCTCCTTAGGATTTACACAACCTGACATCAGGTATGAGTGGAACAAGTTGTATGTTTTGGGCTTACACTTCAAAACAACACCAGACGGTGTAAAGAATTACATCGAGAGAATCAGTGGTTATGATGTGAAATATGTGGAGTGGTTCAAGCCAAATGGAAAAGCCATCGTGACGCTAAAAATGAAAAAATTTCAGGTAAGGCGTTTGAAAGTAAAGTGGCATCATAAAATCGTAAATAAAAACGTGTAACGCGGTTTTGAAAGTTTGGAATTTAACATACCAGGTAATTTAAACATATATCTTCTCTTGGGTTCCTATTAATTGTATCAAGAGAGCATGATCTAAAAGGAGGGTTCCCGTGCCCCATGATATTTTTTTGAAATATATTAATAGTTTCGCGCCATGCTGTGAAAGTTATTTTTATTTTCTTCTAATCGAGGCTCCGACATCACGTTACTTAAACTGACCAATCAGGTAGCACTCTTAAAATAGCTCACCTATGTACTGAAAGTTAAAAATAGAATTCAAAAAAGTTATCATTGCAAGAGACCAATGCATCTCCCTGGGAGGACTTCCATTAAAAATGACAGGGGTGATGGTCGTACCTTTTAGGGTTAAAATTCGTGCTTTGTTACCGCTCAGGGCTAAAAAAAATTTTACGCCCACTTCAAGATGGCGGCCATTTACATTTTGTAGTTTTTAAGCGACTAAATATTGTTTCAGGTCTATCAACAGTTTAGAATTTGTAGGTAGCCAACGTTTTAACTGTTTGGGGTTAAAAAATGGTTTAAATTATGATGTTAAGTAACGATTTTATGATTCGTTCGTAGTAAACCAGGGTAAACCAGTTAGTATTGGTCAGTTTTGACGTATGTTATGGGAGCACGTTAATTGCCTTAAAATTAGTGTTTTGGGCATGCAGCTAGCGGCTCGATTCTGTTATGCTAGGGAATAAAATTATTGTGGCTTTGAATCAACTCAATTCGTGAACTGTGTTCCCTTTTTGTGGAAAAAGTCTTAGCGCCGCCATCTTGCCGCCATCTTGCCGCCATCTTGAAGTGGGCGTAAAAAAAAATTGCCGCTCAGAGTGTTAAAATCTAAAGTGACCACTACTATAGTTATTCTGGTACCTTTTAGGGTATTACGCCGGAAAAATAGGATAGGAACTAGCCTTACTTTAGAATTTGTACCTTTTAGGGATAAAAATGAATTCGAGACACCCACAAAACGAGATTTTGGAACCTTTTAGGGGTTCCTTTCAAATTTTCGACGATCACCCCCGTCACTTTTATATGGGAGCCCCCCCCCCCCCCCCCGGGATGCTTCTCTGTCACTCTTAGATCATTCTCTCTTGCTTGTATTAAATGTTAAAGGAACCGCGTCACGGGTGGCCGCATGTTGAAAAATTCAGCCTAAATCTCTCAAGTTTGATAATCCACCTCAATCTTCTCCAACATTAACAATACATGTTCATTTATTATTACCAATTTGATATTTTTCTTCGATATGAATGTAATTTTAAACATTGCATCGGTTATAATGTTTTCAGATTTTGCAAAGATTCTCAGAGAAGCGAAGAAAATGCCACTTGACGGTGTAAAGGTGTTGATTGAAAGAGCCCCTGTATGCAAGAGCATCTATGTCAGCGGATTTTCTGAAAATACATCAAAGGAGGCAGTGGAATCGTACTTTGATGAAATTGGTGCTTTAGAGGACGTTGTCTTTAGTCCATCCTGGGACGAAGAAGAGAAGCCCAAGAGAGTTATTGTGTACTTCAAAGACAAGAAAAGTAAGTACAGTCGATCCCTATTAAGCGGCCACCTATTAAGCGGCCAACCCCTATTAAGCGGATAGCTATTAGTGTAATACTGTAAATAAAACCCGTTTTAAGCGACCAACCCCTATTAAGCAGCCACTTGCCATTTCCCCGAGGGTGGCAGCTTAATAGGGGTTCGACTGTACATAGTTTACCGGAGGACCTCGAGTATTTTCGGCAATCCTCGGCAATCTTCGGAAGGGTTTGGGTCATCTTTGGAAATCGTCGGATGTCTGCTCTGGACAAACAAGAATTAATGAAAACTGCATGCCATCTGTATAAACCAATCAGAATTCAGTAATTTTGCCCCCTGTGTTATTAGTCGTGTAATAGTTTATTTTATTTTTCCTCTTTAGGTGTAAAGAAATCTACCAAGGATCAAAACTTTGTCGATGGTAAAACTTTACATGTAGAGGCCTTCTATCCTTTTATGGGAAAATCAGCTAAAGTAAAAGGAGCCGGACAACACCAGTCTTACAAATCCGGTGACAGCGGATTTTCTGAAAATACATCAATGGAGTTCAAACAAGATGTTGCAGAAGCCGTAAAGAAAATGAGAGATTTTCTTAATGAGAAGAAAGCAACTGAAGGAGAGTTCAGGCTTGATCCGTCAATTCATCGAAAATTCTTCAATGATTATTACCCAGAGGAACTCCAGAAAATCAAGGAAGATCTGAGCCACTGTGGAGTCAGGATTTCTTTAGATGAAGGCGGACATCTGATCAGGTTTTCTGGAACTGAAGAAGGCGTGAAGGAGGTTGAGGAGAGATTGTACATTCTACAAGACGACATTAAAGAGAAGAGTTTCCACATCGGCACACCCGGCATGCGAAACTTCTTAGCCCAAGATGAAGGAAAACGGTTAATTGAAACTGTGGAACGAGAAAACAAGTGTGTTATCGAGATAACCGAAGAAACCGAGGATCAAGCTGAAGACGATGAAAGTGACAGTGACGAGCCATTGAGCATCGGTAGTGAAGGCGAAGAGGAGCTTGATGAAGACGATACCTTTTTTACCTCGGAGGGGAAAAAAGTGATCTGGAGGGCAGGGAATATCGAGGAAGAACAGGTTTGTGATCAGTCTCATCTATACATGGATCTGGGGTAAACAAATAGGCCGTTTCCGAGTTGCCTTTTGCCTCTGTTTCAAAACGAGTCCTGTTGCACAACCTTTGTTATGGAAATGAGTTTGATTTTCAAGATAATGAACTTGTGAGTGAAACTAATTTCCATAAGAAAGGTTGTGCACCAGGACTCGTTTTGAAACAGAGGCAAAAGGCAACTCGGAAAAGGCCTATTAAGGCCTTATGTGTCACACAACTGCATAACAAGGATGTAGAATTATGGGGAGCAGGGATGGCGCAGTGGTGAGAGCGCTTGCCTCCCACCAATGTGGCTCGGGTTCGATTTTTTGGGTTGAGTTTGTTTTTGGTTCTCGATCAGAAGGAAATAAAAATAACTTTCACAGCACGACGCGAAACTATTAGTAGATTTCAAAAAATTATCATGGGGCACGGGGAATCCTTCTCTCAGATCATCCTCTCTTTCTAGTATATATTGGTATACAATTGAACCCTAACAACACAATTATAGTTTGTTGTATAAATCAAGCTATTTCACTTTCGTTGTAGGCGGACATTTTAGTGTGTTCTGTGGGATCAAAGTTCAATCTTGCCATTGGTGCTATTGCAAATGCCATGAGCAAAGCTGCCGGTCCAGAGTTACAGGAGGAGTTAAGAAAGTTGAAAGAGACGACAGTGGACCTGGGAGAAGGCGACATTATTCACACGAGCCCAGGAAACTTGCCTTGCCGCTATGTGATTCACTGTGTGTGCTGTCCGTGGAAAGGAGGAAATCATGAGGAAGAGCAGGTCAGACTAAGGATATTTTAGTACTTTTATTGGGAGGGTTGTAAAATTTGGTTGCTGTTTTATCATGAAAATGGCGACAGGGTAATGATTTTAAGAATTGACATGGGTTCCAGGCTATAAGCGAGGCACAACATTTTTGTATTTGTTAGGCTAATCAGTCCAAGACCAAGAGAGTATGCTTCTCTTAGGTCATCCTCTCTTGCCAAGACTAAGATTGAAGATCAAAAATACGTTTGAAAGGAGCCTTAGACATGCAAATAACCCATTTTGTTTACAACCAAACAGCCCATTGAATAACAATGGATTGTCTCTAAGAAAATTACATGTTAATATGACATTTTTTTCCTATCATAGATTCTCCGGGAGTTGTACCGGAAGTGCTTTGACAAAGCTTCAGAATTGGGAGCGTGTTCTATTGGGTTACCACTTGTAGGGACTGGTAACCTTGGTTTCCCGTATGCAACCGCCGTCCAGATTATGATCGAGGCAGCCGTTGATTACAGTCAGGCAAATCCCGAGTCACCCCTAGAGGAGTTCAGATTTGTTGTCTTCAGTGGTGATCAGAAAGGAATAACAACCTTCGAAGAGAAGTTTGGAGAGTTCAAAAAAGATCACAAGCCAGGGCCGAAACATCGACAGCGAGCAGCTCGTAAACCAACAACACCAACACCTGTTGCAGCCGAATTCCAGTGTAAAGAAATTCACGTCGGACATGTCGTGTTGAAAGTCTTGAAAGGAGACATAACCAAGGAAAAATCCGATGCAATCTGTAATGTAGTAACGCAAGATCTTGATATGAACATTGGAACATTAAGCAGAGCCATCTTTAAGGCCTGTGGTAGCACGGTAGAAGAGGAGTTAAAGTCAAAAGGCTCTCAGCGTCCAGGATCTGTTGTGACCACCTCTGCTGGAAGCTTGTCAGTAAAGCATATCGTACATATGGTTGTGGGATCTGGAACAAAGCAGCATCTTCAAACATGTGTTGAGAAAGCTCTCAAAGAAGCTGATTCCTTGGGCTTGAGGTCAGTGTCCATTCCAGCGGTTGGCAGTAGAGGACTGGGACGAACAGCTGAAGGCTCGGCAGAGGTAGTTTTCGGGGCAATCCGTGCAGCCACCGCCAGACCATTCAACTCAATCCGTGAGGTAACAGTTGTAGTCTTTGAAGCTTCTGTCATTGGTGCGTTCGTGGTCGAGTTGGAAGCAATGCAAAAAGAAACCGGGGACTCCTACCCTGACTGTGACGAAGAAGATGAAGACCAACTGTGTTGCGAAGGAGCTTTAGAAGCTTCTACCGATGAGCTAACAAAGAAACGTTGTCGTCAAAAGGTCATCGTTCATGGACAACTAGAGTCTTTCGATGCAGCTATGGCAGCCTTGAAGGATGGCGTAGCAAGAGCCTGCAGTGATCCACGTGTTATCAAACACGAAATCATAAGTCGTTTACCCAAACGATGCACACGGGAGCTGAAACGAATGTCACGTGTTCGAGATGTGAAGTTATACCAGCCAGAGCCAGATACTATTAGACTGGAAGGGCTTCCCAAAGATGTGATGGACATAAACTCAGAAGTATCAAATGTTATCCAAGAACAGCTGGAAATCAAGTATAAAGATGAACGGGCAGAACAGATGTCCAAAAATGTTCAATGGTATTTGGTCAATCCTGAGGGAAAAACTCGACCCTTTCGAGAAAATGGCGAACAATGAAATAGAATCAGCGTTTAAAGAAAAGAAACCCTCGCTATTATTCACACATCAGAATTTCAAGGCAGAAATCAACTTCGGTAACAAAGAGGTCACGTTATTGAGAACAGGAGCAATCAAAAGAGTCCTTCGTAAAGATGGTAAGAACAGGATGTATTCAGGTTTTATTTTCAGCCAATCAGATGAAAACAAATCTATGCTGATTAAGGACAACAGCGTAGTTACACCTTCGGCTATTTTTAGAAATAAACAACCTAGAACTGCAGGAACAATCTCGTTGGTTAAACGTGGGGGCGTAGCTCATGACATCATTTTTTAGCGGCAAAAGTAATTCTAAAAATAGCTCAAGGTGTAAATGTGCCGTGTCACAGGCCCAATAAGGGAGATGGAGGCTCCGTTGTGATATGCGTGCTCCTGTTCGCGCTTACCACTGGTTACAAGTTTTCCCGCGCTTACCATCGAGTACATCTTTCTCCCTGATTGCTGCCGATGACATTTTTTTAAAGGATGATTTATTGAATAGCTCTGTGCATGTTTACTTTCATTGTTGTTTCACTTCTGGCGACAGTAACGAGAAAAATGCTCTATTTTTTGGTTTTTAAACAGTATTACCTCTTCCTGATGAATGGGATCCCCAGCCTCGTGACGATAGTGGAAAACCAGAGATTCTTCACTTGGTCAGCCTTGCACAGGAATCCCAAGAATATAAAGTGGTTCAAGAGAAGTTCTTTCAGTCAATGCGAGGGAAAGCGTCCATCACAAACATCGAGAGAATTCAAAATCCAGCCATGTTTAATTCATACATGTTGAGGAAACAAACCATGGATGAAAAGAACGGGACCCTTGAGAACGAACTGCAACTCTTCCATGGAACGAAGCCTGACAGCGTGACGTACATCAACGTACAGGGATTTAACAGGAGCCTATGTGGCATTAACGCGGGTAAGTACACTCGTCAGTATCCCGTAAAAATATTACAGTGAAGAGCGCCCTACCGTTGCCACTCGACAAAGTTTTTGATTAATTTTGGACATCTTTTTGACTGACAACTTTCTGATAACTTCCATTTATACTAGCGAATCAAATTGCAAGAACTGTGGGAGGCGGAGATCTCAATTGTCAGAACGCGAACGCGGAACTCGACATCTCCGCCTCTCATAATACTTGCATTTTGATTGGCCTTAGACTACTTTTTGATTCGCCTCACTTCTCCTTATCCTCAGTTACTGTACTGATCCAAACGCCCCAGCGAACATAGCGATCGTCTACACTGCAGTCTAAGCTTTTGTTAAAGGGGCTTTGTCTCGCTATTATAAAACAAATACTAGGAAGCGGAAATGAAGTGCGGATGGTCAAAATTGGACAAGATTGAAACGAATTGCGAAAAGGTTAACTTGAAAAACAACGGCCCTACCTTTTTCACGTTTAAGTGCCGATTTGTATAAAACAAGTGGTAAATAATGCTTTGAAATCATCTGTGTCTGTTATGTTAGTGAGATTCCATCTTTGAATTAATATTTCATTCACTCGTAAACAATAATACAGGGATGAATAGCATACATAGCGTGGCATAGCCCCATTTAACCTTATACTCACAAGACATCTGATCATCCGGTAGGTGCGGCCTATGGTGATGGCGTCTACTTTGCCAAAGATGCTTCATATTCCCTGTCATACTCACAACCAGGCCCTCGCGATGATCGCTATATGTACCTTGCAAGAGTGCTTGTCGGGAAGTATACCGCTGGCAAGCAAAAAATGAAGATGCCTCCTGCCATAGACCCGAGGAAACCAGAAATTCTCTTCGACTCGGTTGTCAACACACAAGAAAATCCAAGTGTTTTTTGTGGTTTTTAATGATTATCATGTCTATCCTAAATACTTAATTAGTTTTAAGTAGATATCAATTGGTAAGTTTAGTCATAAAAATATCAAGCTATAATTGGAATTAACAATTTTAAACAACGCTATGAACATTTATTAGAACTATTTTTAAACAATCAGATTATGAGCTCGAGATTTCTATGATGTGATTATTGATGAGGCGCAGGCCGAAATCAACTTAGTATCACTAATAGAAAATCTAAATCTATTAACTGTTTTAGTAAAAACGAGACTCATAACTGTAAATCCTCCTCCGAAACGAGAAGAAACCGCCACTTTATAGACGACCTCCAGCCACTCGTATACTATTGCATTGATAGTATACAAGAGAGGATGATCTAAGAGGATTCCCCGTGCCCCATGATAACGTTTTGAAATATATTTATAGTTTCTCGCCATGTTGTGAAAGTTATTTTTATCCCCTTAGGGACTGTGCAATAATTATCAGGAGGGGAGGGGGTGGGGGGGGGGGGGGGGGGGTTGGAAAATGGGCTTCATGTAGGAAAATATTACGTAATACCCCCCTCCTAAAGGAGTGAATTTAGTTATTCCCCCCCCCCCTCTAATCAGTCAGAAATTATGTACGACTTCCCCTCCCCCTCACAGTATACACACACCTTTATACAAGTACCCTGCATTTTCTCTACACGCCACCTGTGGATTAAAATCTTATAACAGAAAGAAGAGCTCCTACTGCATGTTTAATTTTTGGACATCCGTGTCTGGAACAAACATCACCTCCGTAGCAATGTACAACAGAGCCATAGCAGAAGGAAAAGAGCATGTGTGTTATTTTCAGTCCCCACGTACACCTTATAAAAATAGGTATGGATTCGCCAATGTAATATGTACTTGAAATAAAATGTTAAGCCCCCCCCCCCCCCTCTCTTGAGTGACTCATTTTACCTTGAGCCCCCCCTATCATTGCTTTGATTTTACTTTATACCCCCCCCCCCCCCCCCCCCCTTCTGGTAATTATTGCATAGTCCCTTATGATCGAGGCTCCGATGCTACGATCGAAAAGCATGTGAAGATGTCTGATCCACTTTCACTTGAAAATACCGCTACTTGCACGTGTCTTTGGATAAAAAACTTTGCTTTGTCCAAGTTCTCCAAAATTATCATTGGAAGAGACCTATGTATGAGGGAATCCTTCTCTTAGATTATCCTCTCTTGTAGTATACGAGCAGGAGAGTTAGCTCAGCCAATTAGATTGCCATATTTGCATTAGTATACTAGTAGCTTTTTACTAAAGTTTATTAGTTTGATCAGTAGTTACTTAGCAACTTTAAGAAAAAACACAACGCTTTTGAGTTTTGACCAATACATGTTTCGACAGAAACTTCTGTCATCGTCAGTTGTACAATGTTCGTTAAATTTGAATATGTTGAACTTATATACAGTGTGAATAATAGGTGTGACTTAGAATAACTTAACTAACTAGAAAAATGACAGTGACAAAACAAGAACAATGAAAGGTGTAATAAAGAAAACTAGCAAAATAACGAAAATGCCGCATGCACGAAAGTTAAAAAGAGAGGGACAAATTAACATGATGTACTTGTTGATTAAGGGACTGTGCAATAATTATCAGGAGGGGGGGGGGGGGGGGGTTGGAAAATGGGCTTCATGTAGCCAAATATTAGGTGATACCCCCCTCCTAAAGGAGTGAATTTAGTTATTGCCCCCCCCTCTAATCAGTCAGAAATTATGTACGACCCCCCCCTCCCCTCACAGTATACACACACCTTTATAGTAGTAGTAAAACTTTATTTAAACACGGTGTCAATTCACAATACATGCTCTTCCATCGAGCCGTGTATTAAATTCTTTATACAAGTACGCTGCTACATTTTCTCTACACGCACTAGTGTGGATTAAAATCTTATAACAGAAAGAAGAGCTCCTACTGCATGTTTAATTGTTGGACATCCGCGTCTGGAACAAACATCACCTCCGTAGCAATGTTCAACAGAACCATAGCAGAAGGAAAAGGGCATGTGTGTTATTTTCAGGTCCGGTGAAGGTTTGCTAGGCCCGAAGGGCCGGAAAATTTTTCTGTCCCCACCTTATAAATAGCAGGTATGGATTCGCCAATGTAATATGTACTTTAAATAAAATGTTAAGCCCCCCCCCCCCTCTTGA
The DNA here is from genome assembly GCA_029204205.1 of Desmophyllum pertusum. Classification (NCBI taxonomy): domain Eukaryota; kingdom Metazoa; phylum Cnidaria; class Anthozoa; order Scleractinia; family Caryophylliidae; genus Desmophyllum; species Desmophyllum pertusum. The sequence continues at coordinate 2,413 of MU825519.1, read as the reverse complement.
ATGACTTATTTTACCTAGAGCCCCCCCCCCCCTCTCCTTGCTTTGATTTTACTTTATGCCCCCCCCCCTCTGGTTTTCCAACCCCCCCCCTCCTGGTAATTATTGCACAGTCCCTAAGAACTGGCTTCTCCCGTTTGATGTACATGGCTTCTTTAAGTTTTATTTGAAATTTAGTGGCAGCGGAGTCTAGAATAGTAAAAGACTCCGCAGAGCAGGAACTACGACATATCTGCATGTAAGAGCATATTTTGGGTAATATTATATTTAGTAGTTTTGGGTATTTAAGATAAGAAATAAATCTTACGTTTCAGGTGATGGGTTTAAAATAATATAAAACGTCGAACTTTATAGTTCTTTTGAATCAAAATATCAAATTGTAATTTCATAGCTATCGTTTCTTAATTACAGAGTGAGTTTCAGCTGTCGAAGTTTTCTAAACAAGGGATTTCTTTTATTAAGCAATTTTCGTAAGATGGCAAGCTTTCTAAATAAGCAATTTCCTTTTCAATAAAAGTATAACGAACTATTTATCTTGACCCGCGAAACTCTCGCACTTCTCGAGGAAAGTTCGCATACTAATATACTTTATGTATATTATTAAAACGTAGCTTCCCTCCATGTTTTCAACACCTTCTAAGTTCTTTGTACTCGATTCGTGAACTTAAGGCCAAAATCAATGCCTTCCTCATCTTAGAACTGAAATTTTTTTCGATGGCAACTTAGGAAAAGTTGACATCGTATTATACGTCCGTTTACTTTACTCTTTAAGAATTCCTTATTCGAGTTATTTCTTGAAATACAGAATTTTGCACAAGTAAACATAATTAGCCTCAATTAAGATTATTTTATTTCTGAGACCACTAGCAGCTGAAACTACCTCATAAGACCTAAACGATGTTGTTTATCTTTAGTGTTAACAGTAGATATTTAGGAATATGTAATTTAGGCATAAATAGAAGCACTTGTTAACAGCAAGTCAGTTGAATTTAGTTGAGAACGGAGCTCGATGTGTATAGAGCTAAGCTCAATGATGTAAGAAACTGTACACCAACACTTGAGAATTGTAACTCGCCCGAACTATCATTAAAAGTATATTCAGACGCCAATTTGGAGTCATCTTACCTCCGTCACTCTGTTAAAGAACATCCTTAAATCTGTTCGGTAACATATCTCAGAATCCTTTAGGTGCTTGAAAATATGCGAGCTCTTGTCAGAAGACAGATGCTCGTGGACGCGTGTGGAAATATGGCGCGTAAGCCAGCACACAAAAATGTATAAATTACGCGCGAACGGAGCTCTCCTGGGATAGAGTCTGGCACTGAACAAATTTCTAATTTTAAAGGATGAAAAAACTAGCTTAAACACGAAGACGCACTATAAAAGGCTTAGCTCCTCCTACTTTCCATCTAATTTGCATTTTAGTTTTGCACGTGGAGGCTAGAGCTTTGTAATGTTCTTGTATTCCTTTACAATTTTTGTATCCACTATGAACATAAAACTTTCTGACGTCTCAACTTTCCTCGTTTGTTCTCGGTAAGATGTGAATTAAAACTTTTTAGAACAGATAATTCAAAATTATGTACTTCAAATATGAAACTTTCATGACTGAGTTTGAATTTCGCGGGTTGTGTCAGCGTAAACACGCACGTTAGTTATGATAATATTCTATGTTCTTTTGCTGTTTCTTGCACACCGAAATATTTCAAGAAACTAGTCATTATTCCGTGGGATTTAGAATGATTTATAGAAAGAAAAACGAAACATTATTTATTCTCTACTGACGACTAATTTTCAGCTATTTTCTCGTTCGCTGTTGATTGACAAATGAACTCGAGGTACCTTAGGTACCTCTCCTTTATAGTGCGTCTTCGTGTTTAATGTCTAAATTATTGTTGCAATACACTTTGAGAAGCCGCCGTATTCTATTTTGTGCCACGTTAGAGAACGGGCCTATAGCGATGTTTCTCGTTACGTCAACCTATTGTTATTAATGTGCCAACCAGAGAACTATTGGCTGTTGAAAACAAAGAGTTCTTTTGTTTAATGGTTGGCAAATTTGAATAACAAAACAAATTTGACGTAATGTTGATCAACAGTGAACACTCCTATATAAGGCAATTTGTAAAAATGTGTAGATGTTTCTCTAGGCCGCGTGTCCGTGGAACTCGCTTCGTTGTGAACCTTGCTAATATATTGATTAATCACCTTCTCGATCATACCAGTGGGAAAACAATTTTTTGCGCAAAATAAAACATAAAAGGCAATTTGTGTCTCAACCTCCTTCTCCATGGTGAACCGTATATTAGGATGTCTGGAGTTGATGAAATAAAAAAAGAGGAGGGCGTCATGTTCATCGTGAAATAAACAGAACGTGTCATTAACATAACGTCGATAAATAAAACATCCGAATCCG
>MU825518.1:24255-38647 GCA_029204205.1 Desmophyllum pertusum | reverse complement strand
AGTTGCATTTTGAAATCCTGTTCTAGACTAGACACCAAAAATCCCTATCCTATCCTGGCAGACTCGCTATTTTTCAGAAACTCTTTCTATTATGAGAGTTGCGCTATTAAAGTCACCATAATGATTTGTATTTCCATTTGTATAGGGCTCTTTCAATTCCAATTAAGTGTCAATTCCTAGACTAATTTGTTATACCACTGAACAGTTGATTCAGTTCCCAGTAAATGATACCCTATTCTAAACCAAAACTCTCTGATTTTTATACCCTATCCCAGGCTAAACTGCTTGAAAACCATACCCTTCACAGTGGCACATACCCTTATAGCTTATGTATGTAAGTGCCCCCACCCGGGAGAAAATATAATACATTACATGGGTGAGGACAAAACATGGACCCAGTCCAAAAGGGGGTCCATGGACCACTAAGTACACTGTATGGACCCGGTCCATGGACCCCATATTTTTCTTACCCCAAAATAAATAATAATAAATAAAAGGTAACAATAAATTATTGAGCTAATCAGCCCTCATTTCAGCTATGAAACATTAACAATATTTTTTCTTACCCGAAAAAATGTGTAACAAAATAAAACAGCAGGATTTAGAAATACAATGTAACAAAAATAAATATTTCCTCCAAGTCAGTCATTCTGTGGCTGCCCAAGAGTAACATGAGACGGGTGTTGCGACCCACTGGGTAAAAAAACCAGATGTATGACGATTTTGCCGGACCCACAGTCAAATGGCTCTATTCTAAACTCCTTCTAAAAATACAGCATATTGTGAGAGACTGGATTTATAGAGAACAGTATATATACACAAACGTCAGAAGAACAGTAGGGATTGTGTTAGGCCTGTCACTTCCTTTTAATATTTTCGCAGCTAAAAGCTATTAGCTCTTTGTTTATTTTTTATATTTTTGTGGGCCGAAAACTAGGGGGTCCAATGCACCGGTACATGTATAGTGTGCTGAAGTGATCCATGCACCTGGTCCATATAATATGGACCTGGGTTCCATGTTTTGTCCTCACACAAATTGCTGTATTTGTTATTATTTTCCCAATTGGAATGTCAGACTTGCCTTCTTGCCTCTAAATAATTTCCACATCCTATATGTAAAGATAATTGTTGGCTGTATGCCTTAATTACTATAACCTACCTAAAGAAAGTTCAATAATTGGTGTACCAATAATTATGGCACTTACTGTCTCTGCCACTCATGATGAAAGAAACGGCAGTTTTTCAGTAAAACAAGGGAACAAGTACAAGTTGATATATAGCTGTTAACAAGGAACAAGACTTAATTAGTACAAGTTGATTTAAAATTCCGGTCTCCAATAACTGTCTGAGCCTGCGGTTTTCATCCCAAAAATGCTAAGCATATCCTGATGGCATGCCAACTTTTGGAGTAACCAGTAACTCTTGTGAGCACTTGAACAAAGATTTGCCAAAAACAGCACTTGTTCCCCCGACTGTTATATTGGTTACTGCTGTTGTAAAGGCAAGCAGCAATTACAACCAAAAGAATCATGTACAAAGTGAACAAAGGAAAATTGTGCCTATTAATGACCTCAAGAATAAAGAAGGAAAGCATCAAAAGTACATGTGTACATGTATTGTTTTCTGAGAAATGACTATGCTATGATTTTTGAATATTTTCTTCAAAAAATTAATGTGGAATTCAAAATCTTGCCAATAATATTACAGTGCATGTTCACAAACATCACCAATTATATCACTAAGAAATCTATCATCAGCCATTTTGTAATACTGAGTGTCAACTTTGAGTAGTCACTGCTACAGTAGCATTTAGGATGGGCATAAACCGGTCCTGTTGTGTCACTAAATCATTCACTTATGATCACCATCTACAGTGCTAGTCTTATTGAACAGTATTGGAAAGGGTGTGAATGAAAGAGATCTAACAAAGAGTTTGAAATCTACTCTGGCAAACAGAAATAATAAATTACTGTGATCTAGAGTAAGTGAAATCATACATCACAAACACTTCTGATTTAATTTTTGCTTCTTAAGTCTTAAGTTATTTTTGAATAGGCTGATGCAAAGAAGGAAATGTAAAATTTATACGTAACCAGACGTACTGGAAAATAATTAGTGTTGCAACATTTGGGATCAAAAGCGATAGCGAAATTTATGGAGATTGAAGAACATGTACATACAGGTGTAAACTAGTCAGAAGAAAGTGAATGCCATAGTTTTACTAGTGGGACATAAAAGAATGCATCACCAAATTCAGAGAATTGCAAAAAAACCCTGCAAGGATCGCTTCTGAAGCGATCATTGACGGTTTCACTTTACAACATGTAAATTCTTATATTTTAATTAGGTCATAATTTTATCCAAAATATGACAATTTCAAAGATTCCCTGGCCAAAATAATGTTATAACAAAAATCTACCACTATTACCAAATCTAGTTGCTTTGTTATCTGTTTATTATTTATACGACAGTTATAACCCGGGAGGTACAGTATAAGTAAGTGCCTATATTTCTTACTTTTAGAATTGTAATATTCACCAGAATTTCAAATATTTTTACAAGGCAAATGTTCAAAATATAGTGCCCAATTTGGCCAAATAAACAGAACATTAACGACTAAAAAATTATCCATTATCTGGAAAACAAACCATGCCACAATAAACAGCAATTGTATTCTACACACCATTAAAACAGAGCTATCAGCTCTGAGCAACAATCCAGCCTCAGAGGCAGTCAGCCACAAGGAATCATACCGAATAAAACACCATAATCGAGTTGCTTTCTTGCAATGCCGCTTTGAAATTACGGCTCGGGAGATCGGGGAACAGCCCAAGTTGAATTACTTAACAATCATATCGCCCATCTAATCCATGAAGATATCGGCCAAAGAGCTTTACAATGACACCAAACGTTAACTTCACGAGCTCCTATATACAGTCGCCATCTTGTTCGTATCCGTCACTTGCCAGCATGCCTCGCGTGTCGTAGGCCTGAATCTGAGCTGCCAAAATAATCGGCTTACCAATCCCAATTAGCTGCCATTTGTTCTTAACATTTTTAAACGATTCCTTGAGCTCTAAAATAGATAATTTTCCATTACATGAGGTGATCATACATGTAGGATCCCGGGTGCTGGTGAAGCTGCGAGAATAAAACATGGCGTCGAGCGGAAATGAGCGTAGATTGGGATCTAGGGAATTTTGCTTGGTTCGTTCTGAGCCATGCGCATGCAAAGTGATGCTGAACTCTCTCTACTCCCGCTGGGTTAAGACCCCTATATAGGGCGGGTAAAAGAGAGAGTTCAGGGGACTGGACTAGGACCTTTCAACATAAATCTTGGCCTCTTTGTTTGGCTCCTTTGAAGTTTGCCGGGCTTCATAACCATTTCCCTCTATTAAACTATGCGCAAACATGGTGATTATTGTTTCTTTCTAGACGTTTCTCAGCTGAGAATAAAAACACTGAATAGCAGCACGGTTTATTTGTCTTGACTATTTGATCTGGCAGTACCGTCGGAATATTGGTAAGCGTCAGAAACTACATTACTTGCCGCCGTCAGCAACGTTGCGCAAAAATGTTGCTAGCGTGTAGCCACAAAGTTGGACTGAAACTGTTGCGTGCATCGTTGAGTACAATTTATAATTGCAGCTTCGCATTAAAACGTCTATTTCAGTATGAGCGTAGCAGGTAATTGCACGTTCTAGCCAAAAAGCGAGAAATAAACCCAATAGAAAAACATTGAATAAAATAAATAACAAAAGGAAATAAAACTGGGAAAGCTTTGTCAATATAAACAGCAGCCGTTTCCTTTTTGCTGGTGCCGAGAAAATCCCCAAAATTGTCCGCACCAATCCATCCACTACAGACTTGTTCGGCTTTACTCGCCCGGGTTAAACCATTTCTAGGTCGTCGTCTTCAAAAACTCCTGTTAATTACATGACCGTTTGAAGTGGGAGATTTTCTGTCCTTGTTGATACCAATGGCGTGATTTTATGGATTGAGAAATTTTTCTCGAGGGTGTGTTTTTGTTGACCTGAAAGAGGTAGACAAAGAAAATGGGATTAACACGATTTCTAATTGCAGTTTTTTTTTCCTGACTAAATTTCTGACAGAAAAATGTTCTTCTGCATACAAATAGGAACAATTCGGATTCCCGGTGACCTACAATGGCCAGTGCGTCTGTTGGAATCCCGATCGAGACGTGGACGACCCATGTTTGAGCCCTGGCCGGGGTCGTACATGTGTAGTGTCGTGTTATTGGGGAAATAAAATCGTCGATATATCCAGGATCTAAATGGGTATCACAATGAACTGTCAGAGCAACCTTTTAAATAATGCATGGGGGTTACCAGTGATGGACAAGCATCCCATTCAGGGGAGAAGCCATGACTCCTAGTTGGTCACTCAATCAGCAGAAACCTGAGTTAAGGCGGGACTTTCACTGAAAATTTTAAGAGGTTTAAAGAAGGGATAGAAGAAAGAAAATGATTTTTGGAACCACCAACAGACAGTTGATACACACGCGGGTGCTCTTGCTTGTCATGGGATCAACTGTCTGTTGGTGTCCATCCACTAATTTTTAACTTTAAATTCTAATTTATATAAACTACATTCAAATCTTCAATATTTCTTATTTCCCAAAAATATACATATCTTTAAAAAAACTATTTCCTCAAAACCATACGCAAAAATCACCCCAAAATTTACCACAAAAAACACCCTGTAACATAGATTCACAAGATGAGCATAGAGTTGTTTGGATTGCTTGAAACCGTGAAACGAGATATTTCCAGTGGCGGAAAAATGGCATTCAGGTTAAGTCCCGCCTTAAAGCGAACAAGTAACACGTTCATGTAATGATGAACCATTCCTCGGCACCTCCGATCGAGATCACAAAAAAAAAATAATCCGTGAAAGACTGTGTTTAAACTCTAAAAAATACCTTGCACTTGATTTGCTCCGTATCTCCAGCGGCGCTCAAATTCAAAACAAACACGATCATACATTCCACTAACGACAGAAAAAAAAACGCGAACGACACCAGTAGATACCAAGTCCAAAGGCTTTGGGTAGCTGACTTTAGGCAGAGTGCCATTGAGTGATCCAAGCAGAAACATGATGGTTAAAGATTGTGGGTGATACCCAGAGCCATTCTGTTTCACATGTCATCTTTATGTACCATCCAGAAAACAATTCCAGTCACAAAGAGCCTATCAACTATAATGTCGGGGTTATGTAGGTAGACTTGAAAGAGATAGTAATGTCGAGAGGACTCCTCCCCCCCGTCTTTTGAAGGGAGAACGTTTACGGTAAACAGTTGAGTAGTTTCCTGAAAATACAAAAAGGGGGGATTCTTTAGCGGAGATTTTATAGTTATAAAGATTTTATTAATAGAGGGAAAAATACTGAATTCTGATTGAGGAGTAAACAGGCTCCGATCGAAGCTTCCCGAAGACCTCCGAATATTTCAAAGTTGCCCGAAGATCACCCGATGACTCGCGAATAATCCGAACCGTTATCGGAAATGGGTCGCAAACATATTTCCAATAGTCTCCAGAAGGATGCCGAAGACCACCCGATGTGAAACGAAGTGACCGAGTGATAGTATTACTAACCTATGGCGAATGCTTACTATATCTGAAGAGTAACTCAGTCTCCTCTGAGACTCAAAAACTGGGCAATCTGTTCAGTACCCACATCGACATCAGTCGCGTCGTTCCATTTAAACACGATATCCACCGTAGAATAACTATCATGTAGGTGTAAAACAATAAAATATTTGAGAATAATAAATTAATAATAATAATTAATAACTTCATTAAAGTGTCAAGAATTATAGCAGTTGCCCCAACTAAGTAAGGACACCTGTAAAATTATTGTGGCGAAATAAATGATGCGTAACTAGTTAAGCCTTGGGAGATACACAACGAGAAAGAAATATAAAAGATAAAGTATATTATTCAGCCAAGCGACACAATAGGTAGTCGGAAACCGGAATTCCGAGTTTTCCCAACAGGAGTCGGAGTATGACCAGAGTCTGCTGTAGCTCGGTGGTAGAGCGTCCGACCGGTGTGCGAAGGTCATAGGTTCGATTTCTGTAGGTAAAACTCGGAAGTATCTTTCCGAGTTGCTTGAATAATATCTTCATCCTTGTTGTTTTATCATTTTTTTTTTAAAACTCGACCCTGAATATCAAGGTAAAAGTTCCTAGGATGTAGGAGTGAAACGGTACCATGTGTTTACGAATTAACATTACTCATGAAGTGTGCAAGGAAAGTGCAGTCCGATAGGTCCTCTGGCTTTAGGGTGGAATTTTTCTGGCAAGCTAGTTCATTTTATCCATCACTTGCCCGGCAAGTACATTTTCTGACATTTTTATTAGGCAGATAAAGTAAGACCAACGAGAAAGGTTCTCGAATCCAGGCTAGCACACAATGGCTCCAACTTTGCCCATTGCAAAGGGCATCCTGGAAGGCTGTTTTCTTTGTAGAACAAAATGCTGTCATCTGATTGGCTGTTCCCAAGTGAATATTCCGAATTAATCTAGCTCTCCGTAATTGGCCGTATAAACAAGTAACAATATTCAAGTTAACCTACAATCTTTTAGATAGTTTTAACAACTCTTGATTGTTTTTCGTACCATGTATATTACTTGTTTTGTTCAGTTTTGGTCATAAATAGATAATATGTGCTTTAACTTACACCTTCCAAACTTGAGAAAACAACTTTGTGAATCGTGTGGAAAACTCCGGAGATCCATATTGCAAGACGCGAGCACACTCACTCTGCATAAAATCAATAACAAAAATAAAATAACAATATATTAGTTATGCAGTGTTGTTAATGATATTTAGTGTATAATTACAATTACACTACGAGCCCGTGTTTTCTATGAGCAAATAGTCAACGAAAAAGAAAAACAATTGATCGGGAAGGTTCAACAGAAGCCTGTGTTCTGACGATAAATTACTTTCTCTTTGGAAATGAGATTTCGATTTCGAATTTGCCGTTTATCAAGACCTTTTCAAATATATTAAAACCATTTTATCGAGGTAGAAAACGCCAAGGAGGTAATAATAAGCTATAACGAAACAAGGAAACGTGGAGAATATTGAGATGGATTACAAATGATGAAATTTCTATTTTTTTTCAAGCTGCGCCGAGCGAGACATAGATTCACTTCTCTTTCTTCACCTCGTCCGCACCTTTCCGAACCTCGTTACTTCTCGTCGCCTGTGCGCCGAAATAGAAGTCAATCTCTGTCTCGCAGGGTAACCGTAATGAAGCTCATTCAACAATTCATCACTTGCTAGTAGCCGGCTATATGCTTCGGTGTACATACCCTTTACTGTATAGTACATCTCCGCTGGGCTGAATACTGACGCTACTGTGGATCTCAGCATCCGGCATCATCATGTTCGATTCGCGCGCATTATAACAGTAAGGATCTGGGACCCAGATGTTTTCGATCTCAGCTCCTTTTATGGTAAGGGTGCGGTTGAGCTTCCCAGCAAGACGAGAATCTGTCCATTTTTGGCGGAAGTAGATGTATGCTTTATATTCCTATTTACCAAATAGAAACGAATTAGTAATTTACTAGAGGCTGCCTCGTCTCCAGGTGTCGCTGCTTGGTCGTGTTCGGTGCACCTGGAATTGGTAGACTACGAGCAGTCCCTCAATTTTTTTCAGGGTTAATCAATTGTAATTGCTGCACTCGCTCGCGTGCTCTCCCACTCGACTATCCCTGAGAAACACGAGTGACTGCTCGTAGTCTAGTGCTTTGGGACATTTCTCCATTTAAATTGCTACCCACGCTCCTTGTTTTCCCACTCTTTTCCGACGAAATGCGGCACCTTGAGACGAGTCTGGGGAGTATTATTGTGATTTCAAGCGCGCGAAATATGTGGTTATAGCTTGGTTATATATCTAAATCAAATAAAAAAAAGAGATAACATCACCGATCGACAAGAATCCCATCCTACAGAGGGAGTAGCAATACTACCAGTCGCTGCTGCATGCTAGATAAACCGGAGTTATAAGCGCCGGAGGCAGTTTATCTCTCGTATCACTGCCTTGAATAAATGTATGTGAACATGCATGTAAGTTAAAGCCGCAATCGAGCCAACAACTGACGCACACGTTGGTAGCTTATCACAAAAGCAAGTATTGCTACCCCCCCTGGATGGGATGCCAGTCCATCGCAGGTTACCCCACAGCATTATTGTCGCCGGTACCAGTTTATACTCTTGGGTGGAGAGAGGCACTGTGAAGAGTTAAGTGCATTACCCAAGAGCACAACACAGTGGCCCGGCCGAGGCTCAAAGCTCGATCCAGGCCCGCTCGATCCGGAGTCCAACGCGCTAACCATTAGGCCACTGCGTCTCCCACTATGCATGAAAGACAAACAAATAAGCAATCATGAAAATGTATCCACACCATATTCGCTTCTTCTATGTTTCCAAAGGATTCCACGTATATGTCTGCCGTGACAGTAGTTGGATTTCCCTTATCTGATGAAAAAAAAAACTAGTTTGATATTTTCAGTCATATAATTTTTTTTCTTGCAACTAGAGGAGCCCCACACTTCCTCACAGATAAGACATAGTAAGTGTATATCATGCTAGAAAAACAATGCACATATATAATCAGTCAATGTGTGGCTTTTGGGACCCTTTTAGCCATAACTATACATATTTTTCTTTGAAATGAATGTAATTATACAAGTGACATAATGTAAAAAGCAAAATTGTAAAAACAGTATGTAAAAAAGTTAAAACAATTGTAAGTGAAACTCCTTATAAAATATTTAATGCTAGATATATTCAACTGATGCGACTGTCTGTAATGTAAGTATTGCACGTACCATTTAAAAAAGTAATTAAGTTATATTTTTGTAAGTATAGCATAAGTGATTTATGTGTGGCTGTAATTGTGCGAATAAACTATTAATGTATATATGTATAAAGGCTGCAAATAAGTTCATACATTTCACGTCAAAGAACCGCAGTTTAAATACTAACCCTTATTAATTTATAGCATCAAATCATTTGTTTAGATGAATTGCTTTGACTTACCAAAATCGGGCCGCACAGCTTTGTCATAGTCAGAAAAGAACTTGGTTATCACATCCTCTTCACAATTAACTCTGCAATACATGATATAGTAAGCTTTAACCATGAGTTTGTTTAGACCCGTACGCGTATACACGGCGCCGCACAACGTTGCGCGCAACAGTTGCACGTAGTGACTAAATTACACCGTGTTTCTAGCCCTGAAAATGCTGTGCGCAAAGTTGCAAAGCCATACATGTAGAATCGTTTTGTACTTCTGCGACATAGCGCGCAACAATTCCAAACTTGTAGTACTATCAGCAAAATTGCGCGCAATAATTTCAAACTTGTATCTACGGTCGGCAAAATTGTGCGCAACACGGTTCAATCTTGTATCTAACATCTACAACTTACATTACGCGCAATAATTCCAACTCTGGATCGAGCGGATCGTCACTATATATGTTGAGTTATTGGGCAAAACACTTTTATACCACAGTGCCTCACTCAACTCATGTGTATAAATAGGTACCGGCAAAGTAATCTGACAAAAACTGATGCTGGGGTAATTTGCGATGAACTAGCATCCCACCAAGGAGAGTAGCGATTCTCCTTAAGTCGATTCATGCTATGGGACCTAGAGTTGAGCGCCGGCCCGATAAGCCACGTGGGCTTTTAATCAGATTAGAATTAAATGTCATCGATGATAGCAATAACAAACTGTCTCAACTTTTGAAGAACAACTTACTTTCTGTAACAGGTCAACAGCAACATGATTGACAAATATATATTAGTAAACGTCGATAGTGCGTCGGCTGCTTTCATTTTTCTGCAAGACTGAGCAAGGAAGCATCACGGTTAGGGCTTTTAAAGCCTGAGGTTATTGGTATACATGCAGCAGCACTTGGATTGCCAAGCAGCAGCCTATTTGTATAGGTAATTCACGTAGATTCCCGGGGATGCGTTGTCGTTTCCCAATCTCCGGAACTTAAAAAGGTATCGTTTAGAACACGCTCCGATACCTCGTGGTCTTGAACGCCGCCGTGTAAACCGCTGGATGGACAACCGAGTCAACTACTGTAGTCCGTACTGAGGCCATTCCTTATTAACCAAATAAATATTTGTGTAACTAATTGTTTGTTGGAAAAGACAAATAAACCAGTTTATTTGGATTGAGACTGGATAATTTGCCAAAACCCTCGCGAAGTTAAGGAGTAACCTTACTAAACACTGACTGCACGATAAGACATGCAGTTTACGGTGAGTCAATTTTACGACCAGTACGTTTAGTTACGTAATATTAATTGTTGTCATGACTTCAAGTTCAAATGACATTCTTGGCAAAAATATAAAGAAGTATAAACTGGCAAAGAGGAAACTGAGAAATAGCAAACTCCTAAACCTTCGTGCGGAGGATCGCGCGCACGTTTTCTATTCCGTAATAAAACGCAGTGTGAGTTTTTCAAGGCTAATGGAAGTTTATTATCTTGTCAAACTTTTCTACCAAAAAAAAAAAGAAACTGTTGAGTAAAAAGCGATAGAACTTGTGTGCACGAACTATATCAGAACAAAACATCAGGATATATACCGAAACTGAACCAGACAACCGGTAACAACGAAAGACGAGCAAAACACAATAACACCCGAGACAAATGAACCTTACCAAAATAAAGATTTCAAAGACGCCAGAATCGGCTAAAGTTATTGTTATACAAAGATAACATGTCCAATACACGTCGTTAGGAAACGTTTTCGGACAAAAAACTTACCTTTAGTGATCGCGCCTAGAAGTTACGTCTCAGTTCAAACCGGCGTACAACTAATAAGGGGACTTTGCGTTTTTGCGTGCTATTTCACGTGAACTCCACGCTAAAGCCAACACTGTGTGCCTCTTTATTATTCTAATTATTGTTACCGTTTGGGAAAAGGTTAATCTTTTATATTGATGCATGCCATAAGCGTTTGTGGCACCGTTCGGAAAGCCGAGACGGAATCGAAGAAACAAAATGCCTTAGTGTCTGTAAAGATCCTTGAAAGAAAGGCAAGAATTGATTGGATCTCTGTTGTCTCGAAAACAAAAAGACTATGACAGACACGGATCAACATTTTGTTGAGCAAAAATTGAAATTCCATAAATACGTGGCAGGAATCCCTTAACCACTGTGCCGAAACTCGTGCCGAAACTCGTGCCGAAATACTCGTGCCGAAACAGTGCCGAAACTGTGCCAACAGCTAGCCCGTAAACCGTAGCATGTAACAAAACTGGGCCTGAGCTGCATCGAAACTGTTCCATCTGAAGCTTTCTGTAAGCCTTGCCTAAATGACTGTGCGTAGACTGTGCCTCCTGTGGCTTATAGAACAAACAAAACCGTGGCGTTTCAACACAAAACACAAACTTCGTGCACAAGCGATGTTACGGCCGTGTACTCCAGTAGCGTGGCGCGAGTTCAGAGCGTGCGGCCCTCAGGGAAATGTTGGCGGGAGTCAGTTTTTATCTTTGTTGTTGTTGTTGTTTTATTTTCTTTTGGCAATTTTGACTGCCGAAGCCGTAAAGGAAAAGTGCCTGGGGCCTTTTTTTGTTCGTTCCTGAGCCTTGGGAAATGAAAGAAAATCTCCAAATTTTTTTTGAAAAAATCAGAAGAAAAATATAAAAATTGCTAAAACGGCAAAGATTTATTGGAAATATTTTATCGTAAAAAGCTAAAATTTTATGAAAAAAGGCTAAGAAAAACAACACATTTCGGTAAAACTATCTGTATCTCCGAAAGTTATCTTGGTGCTATAACCAAAAACCAGGAAACTTATTGTGGTGTATAACGCATTCCGACATTGTTTATTTTAGTGACAATCAAAACGAATTAATTGTGGCCCGTTCCGAAGTTCAAATGGAGGAACTGGGGACGGGGTTTTTTAAAAATTTCGATTTAACTTAAAAATTGCAGCAGCGGGCCCATGACAAGAACTATCAACATTTAAATTTAGAGTCGGTTTTTATACTACAAGTTTGGGTTGGGGTTGATTTCGTCGGTTGGAATTTTTGCAAATCAACCATTGTAAGAGGCTGTTCAGTTCAAGAAATCAGAAACCGGGGTGGGGTAGAGACTGGTTGTATGGATTTGGGGGGACCGCGATCTCTGACAAACATTAGAGACTAAAGCTTACAAGGAGAATTAGAGAAACGTGTTCGTATGGGAATTTGGGACGAAAAACACCTTTGACAGCCGTCACAAGGGTCAAGATGCCTTTTTTTACTATAGCAATGTACCATACCCGCAACCAAACTTGGTAAACTTACTAATTTTTCATAGTCGATCTGGCAACTCAGTCACAATTAGGTTTCTTGATCCCACTACCTGATTATACCTAGTCTGCGACCTCTTGGTACGCACGCTGTATCTGGAATATGTACAGAGATGCCGCACCGAGCTGCGAACCCCCTTAACCTCCATTCTATCTCCATGTTCATTCTATTCTGGGGTGGGGGGGGGGGGGGTTGGATATGAATGTTTAATAGTTTGAAAGCGTAGCATTTTGAACCAAGGTGTAAACTAGTGTCCAGTCCGCTTTTTGAAACTTCGGAACGGGCAATTGTGATATCATGATCACGTCACAAAAATAGCAGTCGATGACATCAAGGTCCACGTGATCGAGAAATAGTTCGACACAGCCGAAAATGTTCCCAGAAAATCATGTTTGAGAAAGTCATAAAGTTTGGCTACGATTGCATGAATGCTTGTCTCGTTTAAAAAGGTCTGTATCACAATATTGAACGTAGAGCGGCGGGAAAACTTTCCTGCCCCCCCCCCCCCCCCCCCCCCCCCGCCAGGCAGGATAAGGTTAAAGAACAGGTCGGCTAAATCAATCTATGGACTCCATTCATGAGGGCGTTCGGGGGGGGGGGGGGGGGGGGGGGACCTTCTGTGTTACAAACTATAAATATTTGATCATATAACGGGCGTTCCTGGTTTGCTTGTGCAGTCGGTTTTTCCATGGTTATGACGTATCATTGTATTGTTTGTTTTACATAGCCTGGTGGGCAAACACTCGAGAAAGTTTGGGAGAATTCGGAAGGAACTTACACAAACTTTCGATTTCTTCCGAACTGTCTATCGTGTGAGCATCATAATATGTAAGACAAGGGCTCCATTTTCAGACCACCCTTTGAAGCAATCACATTGCTACATTTCATAAAAAAATAAACGCAGATTACTTACAAACGCACAATATTATAACTGTAGGGGAGAGAGGATGATCTACGACTGTAGCGCACTTGAATTTCGCTTGATTGTTATGGCCAGTTTTGTATATTTTTATGGCCAGTTGTATATTTCATCGAATTTGTAGTGACCTTGTCTTAGCAGAACGCAGGGGGGGACCCGAGCCTAATGGTTGATTTAGCACGTTGGACTCCGGATGCGAGCGGTCCGCGGTAGTACAGACACCGGGGCGTGTGGCCGGAGTCACTTGTGTTGTGTTCTTGCGTAAGACACTTAATAATCACAGCACCTCCTCTCCACCCAGGAGTAAATGGGTAACCGAGAAGAGTCAAGGGCAACGGCCTAAAAAAAATTCCAGGGGATTATCTTGGGCAGTTGGGGTTAGGGCATCCCATACACGCCTAACGGCTTCATGCTATGGAAACCGAAGTTACATCGGCCGGCCCTGATGAGCCACTTGGCTTGGCTTGTGCGTTTTCCATTTGTTTTCTTAAAAGTGCTGATAACTGGCATACATCTAAGATTTGTAAAATGGAAGACTATTTCCATAGCGTCGGTTCGCTCGCTTTTTATTTGTTTGACACAACTATAGAGCGGTAATGTACCAGAAGCGTCACAGAAACCTCAAGAAAAGAACGCACACAAAAGATCCACCCCCCCAAATGACATACCATAAAAAACAATGCTAAAATGACCCCCAGGCAAACGGTATGCCAGAAATTATATACACTTCTTAAAAATAGTCGATAAGAAGGATGTAGCAAATTATGTCATATATGCCTGTCAATTTGGTTAGAAAATGGGAAAAGCAAGCCCAGATAGAACACAAACATGTCCCCCCCACTGCAGTCCAGATCAAATTGACAATTAGAAAGCTCTCTACTCCTGTTACATGCAGTTCTATCGCATCATAGCAAAGTATAAGCCTGTCATTCCGAAAGTGAGTGCTTGGGACAGATCTGCCCTCCCCTCCTCCAGGCTTTATTCAGGCCACAGTTTCGCCCCCTCCTTACTCCTAACCGACCACCGAGTATAAGCTGGTAATTTATTAGAATAAATCTGTTCCATTTTCTGCTTTAGTCGGACAATTCCTTAAATCACTTTTATTTTTCTTCATTACCCTGC
>MU825518.1:0-23755 GCA_029204205.1 Desmophyllum pertusum | reverse complement strand
TTTAGACGAGCACCTTAGGAATCAATATTCATGTTTTATTTGTTTACTTGTCAGCCATTTTTAACGTAATAACTAATATAATATTGAAGAGAACCTGAAGAGAATAAAAGAGAAGGGTTCTCTTCTCACTGAAGAGAACCCTGTGACTAGAGGTTGAAAGTTCTAGACAAAGCCAGCTAGCGAACTTTTTCATGCTCCGAAACTGTTGTAATATATAAATCTAGAAGAAAATGAAGCGAAATCAGACCACAACGAAAAGAACACGTCTTCATGCTTTTCGACGCGAAACCAACTCAGGAAAAAACACATTTTTTTGGTTGTAATCATGCCATGTTAATTTTAGGTGTAAAATTCTATTCTCCTGCCTGACAAGCTTTTTTTTATTGGCCAATAAGCTAGTAGTAGTAGTAAATCTTTATTTAAAGCAGGGTGGCCCATTCAAGCTCTAGGCTGGTATCCATAGGGCCCTGCGTCTAAAAAATACATTACATGTACAATTTAAGAAGATTAAAAAATTAAGCTATACTAATTAACCAATAAAGATAAAAAATACTTTGATAAAAAATCACAATACTAATTACTATAAGAGGCTAAAAAAATACGTTACTAAAGACGTTTATGATAAAAAAATAAATGTTTGTGCTTAGGCGGCAGAACGTCTGTATATTATCGGACGTTTTACTGATATTTACAGGGAGTTCGTTAAAAATTTTCGTCGCCACTAAATAGAAAGGTATTTTTCCCAGGAAATTTAAGTTGTTTTAACTTTTTTGGTATGTTGTGGATAAGCCTAATCGCTCTGTCTTGTGCGTTATTAATTATGTATATTGCTAAATCTAGTAAAATATGGATATAAAGTAGCTCGGACCTAAGGAATGAAGCACGAACGAAAAAACAAGTTTAGCCTCTATATGGTAGGAGCGCCTGCTTGAGAGTTCCCGTGCGGACAATCTTCTTAGGACAACTTGTTTTGATGTGCCACTGCGCTACTGCTTATCCGCTCGTTGCACCGCTATGTCCGTAAATTATGCTAAACATTTATAAAGGAGTTTCTATCCCCCCACTCCCCCCTCCCCCCCCCCACACCCCCACACCCGCCTAGATATATTTATTATATGTCATTTTGTAAAAATCCAGAAAATCCAAGGAATGGCGGAAGTCCCAGATGAGTGGCTGCTTGTCGAAAGTCAATGACGGCGCGATTCTCGTACGTCCATCATGACGTCATCGTCTCGTGTTTCAGACGTCAAAATAAATATTGCTGGATCTTACTATATGCCCCTCCTGGTCAAGAAAGACCAAAAAAGCCCGTCCTTGAATAAGGTTAATGCTTAAAACGGTTATAGGTTAAAGTTTGTCTACATGGTACAAGCCCAACAGTGGCTCATCAGGTCGGCGTTAAACTTCGGTTTCCATAGCATGAAATGCCGTTAAGGCGCTGTATTGTGATGCCCTACTTCAACTCCAGCAGATAATCCCCGGTAAAAAAATTTTTTTTGGCCGTTTGCCCTGACTATTCCGCGGCTACCTCATTTACTCCTGGGTAGAGATGTAGGCGCTGTGATAATTAAGTCTTACTTACGCAAGAACACAAACACAATGACTCCGGCCAGTGTGGTGCTCGACACACGGGACAACTCAATCCGGAGTCCAACGCACTTAATACCGATTAGGCAACTGCGTCTCCTGTAAGATATGGTCACTACAAGTCGATGAAATTTTATACCAGCGAGCCATAAAAAATTATTACAACTGGCCCATAAACAATCAGCGCAATTCAAGTGGCTACAGTATAAATTTGTGGTATTAAGTAACTGCGTTCAAAGGGTGACGTCTGAAAAAAGTAGCCTGCGAAGCTAAGCGTTCCTGTACGAAACGAAGAGCTTTTTTTTGCCTCTCGCGCCCCAATTTTCGCGCGAGCCAAAAATTTCGCATGAAAAAGCTCTTCGACAGCTTCGGAAAAAGCTTTTCGTTCGTACAAGAACGCATTGCCTACGCAGGCTAGTCTGAAAATGGATGCCGCTTGTTTTAAGATATCTGATGCCAAACAAGATACACAGTTCGGAAGAAATCGGAAAGTTTATGTACAGTACTTCCGGAATTCTTCCCAAACTTCTCTTCGAGTGTGTTGCATCAGGCTATGTAATACATACAATACAATGGTTGTTTACACCCATTTACCCATGGAGAAAAAACGGTTGGTCCATGGTTTGTACAAATGGTAAGCAAACTCCCGAATGGGAAAATTCCGTTCGAGATTGGCGTGTTACCAATTTGCGCAAATTCGGCTCTAATTTAGCAGCAGAGGAGTCTGGCAAAACTTTTTTAGTTTTTTGACCTCATGTTTGTGATGAGTCGTCAATCATCAATCTGTATAGCCTGCCAAAAACAGGCGTAATTTTTGGCGATGCAGAGCGCTGAATATTCCATCGAGTGTTTATAAATAAAACAACATTGGAGGCTTGGGGCGAGTGCAAAAGAACGATGATAGGGGGGAGAGGGAGTCGTAGGCTATCAATCTTCAATCAAATTATATTTCACTTTCACCATTAATTACAAGTAACAATAAACAAGGAACCATATCAATCATATCGTAAAATAACTTTACAGTAAGTGATTGGAGTCCACTGAAAGGAAGCATAGCCTTGAAAATAGTGGTCCACGAGATGGTCATGTCGAGAGGTTGTCAGAGGGGCATCAACTGATCGAGAACTTACTTTTCGATTATGAGTACGACGAAAGATAAATACACAGCATATGCGGTTTCTATGAGGTTGTGGTGCCGTCTGTAGTCGATGAGTTTCAAATTTGCACGTTTCGTAATGATCCAAAAAACAACTTCTCGAAGTACTTACATGAGCGTTGGCAGCCTATAAGTAGCATTGTCCAACAGGAAAATCGCTTTGACAAGAAACAGATTCCACTAGCAGAAAGCATATTTTTGGGCATTTTATTTACAGTACACCCACGTCGGAATGGAAGTACATATAAACAGTTAATAAATGGCAGTCATGTGTCCAGGTCGCCAGAAAGCCATGTTGTTGCGAGCTGAGTTGGCCAACGCTTTACGGGGTCAAAATTGGCGCAGGGGCTGGAGCTGGTAGATACAAAGCAACATGGGACACAAGTTTGCCGGTCGAAAAATTCCGGTTCGGGAAGTTTGGGTCGACCTTTCAAGAAATCCCGTTTTTGTCTGGAAATTTTTCCGTTTGGAAGGAACCAAAAACAAACCAATGATAAGTCATAACCTGACAAAACCGGACTGGACAACCCAATCAGAACGCCCGTTTATATGATCAAACATTATTTGATAATTTGCAAAATACCGAAGTGTCCCACGGAAACTATCGCTCATGGAATGGAGTCCATTACAGATTTGATTTAGCACGGTAGTTGTTTTTTTAAATAAAAAGTAATAATCATCGGATCCAGTGTATTTTTGCGTTTAGCATAAGCGTGTCTCGGCGGATTCGCTGCAAGCATCATTCCCTACCATAGCTGTCGACCCGCAGTTTAAGCGTATCCTGACCTTAATCATGGTGATTAAACATGGGTGAAATGCATTTTTCCTGTACGGCTTGGCAGTCAAACTTGCCAAAAGAAATAAAAACAAACAACAACAACAAAGGTCAAAACTGGCTCCGCCAAACATTTACCCGAGGGCCTCGCGCTTATGACCTCGCGCACGCTACTGGAGTACAATACGGACCGTAACATCGTTTACAACGAAATTTGTGTTTTGGTGAAAACGCACGGTTTTTGTTCATAAGCACAGAGGCACAGGTCTGCGCACAGTTTAGGCAAGGCTTACAGAAAGCTTCAAATGGAACAGTTTCGATGGCAGCTCAGGCCCAGTTTTAATGCACGGTTTACGGCAGCTTTGGCACAGTTTCGGCACTGTTTCGGCACGAGTGTCGGCACGAGTTTCGGCACGAGTTTCGGCACAGTTGTTCAGGGATTCCTGCACGTATTTATGGATTTGAATTGTGGCTCAACAAATGTTGAATCGTGTCATAATCTTTTTGTTTTCGAGACAACAGAGATCCAATCAATTCTCGCTTCTTTCAGGAGTTACAGATACTGGCATTGTCTTCGTTTCCTTTCGGCTGTCCGAACGGGCACAAAAGCTTTGGCATGCATCAATATAAAAGATTAACATTTTCCCAAAGGTAACAATAATTAGAATAATAAAGAGCACAAGTGTGGCTAGCGTGGAGTTCACGTGAAATAGCACGCAAAACGCAAAGTCACTTATTAGTTGTACGCCGGTTTGAACTGAGACGTAACTTTAGGCGATCTACAGGTAAGTTTTTTTGTCCGAAACGTTCCTAACGGAGTGATGTACAGTTATCTTTGTATAACAATAACTTTCGCCGATTCTGGCGTCTTTGAAATCTTTATTTTGTAAGGTTCATTTGTCTTGGGTGTCATTGTGTTTTGCTCGTCTTTCGTTGTTACCGGTTGTCTGGTTCAGTTTCGGTATATATCCTGATGTTTTGTTCTGATATAGTTCGTGCACACAAGTTCTATCGCTTCTTACTCAACAGTTTCTTTTTTTTTTTGGTAGAAAAGTTAGACAGATAATAAACTTCTATTAGCCTTGAAAAACTCGTATACCAAAATCACTACCTTCTCGGGAGTACACTGCGTTTTATTACGGAATAGAAAACGTGCGCGCGATCCTCCGCACGAAGGTTTAGGAGTTTGCTATTTCTCAGTTTCCTCTTTGCCAGTTTATACTTCTTTATATTTTTACCAAGAATGTCATTTGAACTTCTCGAACTCATTATAATTCATGAGCTAATTAACCTATGAGAAGCCACTCATTTCGTCACGTGTATGAGGTTTGATACCCGGTGAAGACCATGTGGCGGGAACGTTTGTCACGTGCATGAATCTTGATATCCAATTAAATGACAGATGAAGATCACTAGTGATCTTCATATGAACATCACTAGTGATGTTCATATCCGATTTTTATTGGATATCAAGATTCTTGTGGCATTTATATGACTTAGACTTAAACTAAATAATTATCATGGAAGCATTTTTCAAAGAAAAAAAGAATTCAATTTTTACCAGCTGGAGTCGAACCTGTGACCTTCCGCACAGCAGTCGGACGCTCTACCATTGAGCTACAAGATACTTGAATGACTTAGGGCATAAAGTAGATTATCATCATGCTCGAAATGCAAAATAACAAATTTTCACTCATTTACATTTGACTTCATGATCATGTTTCCCCAACGGATTTAGAAAACTGTTAATTAGAAGTGTATAACAATATTTCATTACTACTATTCAGAGCTTACGTTTGGTAACCGTAAATTAAGAACTGGAAAACAATGCGGGTCAACTACTACTAATTAGTGCTTTCTTTTTAAAGCCTTTGTTTGAGAAGCTATTTCAAAAACTCGTGCTTCGTGTTTCATCACGATTTCCAAACACTCGAAAACAATAAAGCACTCGGCCTACGGCCTCGTGCTTTCATCTGTTTTCTCGTGTTTGGAAATCGTGATGAAACACTCGCACTCGTTTTGAAATAGTACTTGAAATTATGACAACAATTAATATTACGTAACTAAACGTACCGGTCGTGAAATTGACTCACCGTAAACTGCATGTCTTATCGTGCAGTCAGTGTTTAGTACGGTTACTCCTTAACTTCGCGAGGGTTTGGCAATTATCCAGTCTCAATCCAAATAAACTGGTTTATTTGTCTTTTCCAACAAACAAACAATTAGTTACAAAAATATTTATTTGGTTAATAAGGAATGGCCTCAGTACGGACTACAGTAGTTGACTCGGTTGTCCATCCAGCGGTTTACACGGCGGCGTTCAAGACCACGAGGTATCGGAGCGTGTTCTAAACGATACCTTTTTAAGTTCCGGAGATTGGGAAACGACAACGCATCCCCGGGAATCTACGTGAATTACCTATACAAATAGGCTGCTGCTTGACAATCTAAGTGCTGCTGCGTGTATACCAGGCTTTAAAAGCCTGTATATCAGGCTTTAAAAGCCCTAACCGTGATGCTTCCTTGTTCAGTCTTGCAGAAAAATGAAAGCAGCCGACGCACTATCGACGTTTACAAATATATATTTGTCAATCATGTTGCTGTTGACCTGTTCCAGAAAGTAAGTTGTTCTTCAAAAGTTGAGACAGTTTGTTGTTGCTATCATCGATGACATTTAATTATAATCTGATTAAAAGCCCACGTGGCTTATCAGGCCGGCGCTCAACTCCAGGTCGATCCCATAGCATGAATCGACTTAAGGAGAATCGCTACTCTCCTTGGCGGGATGCTAGTTCATCGCAATTACCCCCAGCGTCAGCTTTTGTCAGATTACTTCGCCGGTACCTATTTATACACATGAGTTGAGTGAGGCACCGTGGTATAAAGTGTTTTGGCCCAATAACTCAACATATTTATAGTGACGATCCGCTCGATCCAGAGTTAGAATTATTGCGCGTAATGTAAGTTGCAGATGTTAGATACAAGATTGAACCGTGTTGCGCACAATTTTGCCGACAGTAGATACAAGTTTGAAATTATTGCGCGCAATTTTGCTGATAGTACTACAAAGTTTGGAATTGTTGCGCGCAATGTCGCAGAAGTACAAAACGATTCTACATGTATGGCTTTGCAACTTTGCGCAAAACATTTTCAGGGCTAGAAACACGGTGTAATTTTAGTCATTACGTGCAACTGTTGCGCGCAACGTTGTGCGGCGCCGTGTATACGCGTACGGGTCTAAACAAACTCATGGTTAAAGCTTACTATATCATGTATTGCAGAGTTAACTGTGAAGAGGATGTGATAACCAAGTTCTTTTCTGACTATGACAAAGCTGTGCGGCCGATTTTGGTAAGTCAAATCAATTCATCTAAACAATAATTTGATGCTATAAATTAATAAGGCTTAGTATTTAAACTGCGGATATTTGACGTAAAATGTATGAACTTATTTGCAGCCTTTATACATATATACATTAATAGTTTATTCGCACAATTACAGCCACACATAAATCACTTATGCTATACTTACAAAATATCACTTAATTACTTGTTTAAATTGTACGTGCATACTTACATTACAGACAGTCGCATTAGTTGAATATATCTAGCATTAAATATGTTATAAGGAGTTTCACTTACAATTGTTTTAACTTTTTTTACATACTGTTTTTACATTTTTGCTTTTACATTACGCCACTTGTATAAGTAGATTCATTTCAAAGAAAAAATGTATTTATGGCTAAAAGGGTCCTAAAAAGCCAAAAATTGACTGATTATACATGTATATGTGCATTGTTTTCTAGCATGATATACACTTGCTGTGTCCTTATCTGTGAGGAAGTGTGGCACCTTTTTGTCCTCCGTACCAGTCTCTCACTCGTGCCTTTATGTAATAGTTTGCCTGCGGAGGAGGCTAGGGCTCCTCTAGTTGCCAGAAAAAAAATATATATGAACTGAAAAATCAAATGATTTTTTTTTTCATCAGATAAGGGAAATCCAACTACTGTCATGGCAGACATATACGTGGAATCCTTTGGAAACATAGAAGAAGCGAATATGGTGCGGACAAATTTTCATGATTGCTTATTTGTTTGTTTTTCATGCATAGTGGGAGCCGCAGTGGCCTGCCTCCGGATCGAGCGGTCGCGGGATCGAGCTTTGAGCCTTTGCCGGTCCATTGTGTTGTGCTCTTGGGTAATGCACTTAAACTCCCACAGTGCCTCTCTCCACCCAAGAGTATAAACTGGTACCGGGCGACAATAATGCTGTGGGGTAACCTGCGATGGACTAGCATCCCATCAAGGGGAGTAGCAATACTTGATTTTGGGATAAGATGCCGTAGCGTGCGTCAGTTGTACTTGGCTCGATTGCGGCTTTAACTTAACACGCATGTTCACATACATTTATTCAAGGCAGTGATACGAGAGATAAACTGCATCCAGCGCTTATAACTCCGGTTTATGTAGCATGCAGCAGCGAATGGCAGTATTGCTACTCCCTCTGTAGGATGGGAATATTGTCCATCGCTGGTGTTGTCCCTTTTTTATATAGACGATAACCAAGCTATAACCACATATTTCGCGCGCTTGAAATCACAATAATACTCCCCAGTATCGTCCCAAGGTGCCGCATTTCGTCGGAAAAGAGTGTGAAAACAAGGAGCGTGGGTAGGAATTTAAATCGAGAAAGTCCCAAAACACTAGACTACGAGCAGCCACTCGTATCAGTTCTCAGGGATAGTCGAGTGGGAAAGCACGCGAGCGAGCGAAAAAATCACAATTGACTATCCCTGAGAAAATTGAAGGACTGCCTCGTAGTCTACCAATCCCACTGAGGTGCACCGAACACGACCAAGCAGCGACGCCTGGGGTCGAGGCAGCCTCTAGTAAATTACTAATACGTTTCTATTTGGCAAATAGGAATATAAAGCATACATCTACTTCCGCCAAAAATGGATAGATTCTCGTCTTGTTGGGAAGCTCAACCGCACCCTTACCATAAAAGGAGCTGAGATCGAAAACATCTGGGTCCCAGATCCTTACTGTTATAATGCGCGCGAATCGAACATGATGATGCCGGATGCTGAGATCCACAGTAGCGTCAGTATTCAGCCCAGCGGTGATGTATTATACAGCAAAGGGTATGTACACCGAAGCATATAGCCGGCTACTAGCAAGTGATGACGTCATGTTTATGATAATTGTCGAATGAGCTTCATTACGGTTACCCTGCGAGACAGAGATTGACTTCTCTTTCGGCGCGCGCGCGACGAGAGGTAACAAGGTTCGGAAAAGGTGCAGACGAGGTGCGGAAAGTGAAGTGAATCTCTGCCTCGCTCGGCGCAGCTTGAATAAATAGAAATGTCATAATTTGTAATCCATCTCAATATTCTCCACGTTTAACCACCCTTGTTTCGTCATAGTTTATTATTATCTCCTTGGTGTTTTCTACCTCGATAAAATAGTTTTTAATATATTTTAAAAGGTCTTGATAAACGGCAAAATTCGAAATGGAAATATAAATTCCATTTCCAAAGATTGAATGAAGTAATTTTATCGTCTGAACACATGCTTCTGTTGAACCTTCCCGATCAATTATTTTTCTTTTTCGTTGACTATTTGCTCATAGAAAACACGGCTCGTAGTGTAATTGTAATTATACACTAAATACCATTAAAAACACTGGATAACTAATATATTGTTATTTTGTTTTTGTTATTGACTTTATGCAGAGTGAGTGTGCTCGCGTCTTGCAAAATGGATCTCCGGAGTTTTCCACACGATTCACAAAGTTGTTTTCTCAAGTTTGGAAGTTGTAAGTACAGCACATATTATCTCTTAGTGAACAAAACTGAACAAAACAAGTAATATACATGTAACGAAAAACAATCAGAGTTTTTAAAACATCTAAAAGGCTTGTAGGTTAACTTGAATATTGACAGCTGTTAATACGGCCAATTACGGAGAGCTAGATTACTTCGGAATATTCACTTGGGAACAGCCAATCAGATACATTCATTTTGTTCTACAAAGAAAACAGATGTTCCAGGATGCCCTTTGCATGGGCAAGTTGGAGCCATTGTGTGCTAGCCCGGATTCGAAGACCTTTCTCGTTGGTCTTACTTTATCTGCCAAATAAAAATGTCAGAAAATGTACTGGCCGGGCAAGTGATGGATAAAATGCACTAGCTTGCCAGAAAATTACACTAGCCAGGGACTATCGGACTCATGGCACTTTCTTTGCACACTGCATAATAATAAAAGGGACACTGTCCCGGCGTATTTGCTCGAAACTGTTTATAAATGCATGAAATGGTCCCTAAATCTATGAAATTTCAAAGATTCCGAGCCAAATTTGAAACTTTGAAAAACTGACATCCTGAGGTTTTTTTCAAAAATCCATATTGCAATCCATTTCCATCCTCGATGTCGTTTGTCATCCTCACTTACTAATGGGTTCCTGTCATTTGTCGAGTGCTATTCTACACAATCAAACCATTATTGCTCAACTTCCTATGATCTAGATATGTTTCTGAGCTTCCCAAAATCATGCTAAAATCAGGATAGTGTCCCTTTAATTCTGATCTTAAACACATGGTACCGTTGCACTCCTCTAGTCTAGGAACTTTACCTTGTATTCAGGGTCGAGTTAAAAAAAAAATGATAAAACAAAGGATGAATATATTATTCAAGCTACTCAGAAAGATAATTCCGAGTTTTCCCAACAGGAATCGAACCTATGACCTTCGCACACCGGTCGGACGCTCTACCACTGAGCTACAGCAGACTCTGGTCATACATGTAGGTTCGGCTCCTGTTGGGAAAACTCGAAATTAATTTTCCGAGTAGCTTGTGTTGCTGGCTGAATAATATATTTCTCTTTTATATTTCTTTCTCGTTGTGTATCTACCAAGCTTAACAGTTACCATCATTTATTTCCAACAGTATTTTACAGTGTCCTTACTTAGTGGGCAACTGCTATAATTCTTGACACTTTAATGAAGTTATTATTATTATTATTATTAATTTATTAATTTCAAATATTTTATTGTTTTTACGTACAGATAGTTATTCTACGGCGGATATCGTGTTTAAATGGAACGCGACTGATGTCGATGTGGGTACGGAACAGATGGCCCAGTTTTGAGTACAGAGGAGCTAAGTTATCTTCAGATATAGTAGTATTCGTAATAGGTTAGTAATACTATCACTCGGACACTCGTTTTCGCATCGGGTGGTCTTCGGCAATCTTCTGGAGACTATCGGAAATATGTTGCGAACGGTCGGAAATATTTCGCGAGTCATCGGGTGATCTTCGGGCAACTTTGAAATATTCGGAGGTCTTCGGAAATCTTCGATCGGAAGCCTGTTTAATCCAATCAGAATTCAGTATTTTTCCCTCTATTAATAATCTTTATAACTATAAAATCCCCTAAAGTTTTTTATTTTTTTTATTTTTATATTTTTTTTTATTTTCAGGAAACTACTCAACTGTTACCGTAACGTTCTCCTTCAAAAGACGAGTCGGTTATTATCTCATTCAAGTCTACTTCCCAGACATTTTTGTTGTGGCT
The DNA here is from genome assembly GCA_029204205.1 of Desmophyllum pertusum. Classification (NCBI taxonomy): domain Eukaryota; kingdom Metazoa; phylum Cnidaria; class Anthozoa; order Scleractinia; family Caryophylliidae; genus Desmophyllum; species Desmophyllum pertusum. The sequence continues at coordinate 12,662 of MU825518.1, read as the reverse complement.
CTGAGCTGGAATTGTTTTCTGGATGGATAAAGATGACATGGGAAACAGAATGGCTCTGGGAATCACCACAATCTTAACCATCATGTTTTCTGCTTGGATCACTCAATGGCACTCTGCTAAAGTCAGCTACCCAAAGGCTTTGGACTGGTATCTACTGGTGTCCGTTCGCGTTTGTTTTTCTGTCGTTAGTGGAATGTATGATCGTGTTTGTTTTGAATTTGAGCGCCTCTGGAGATAAGGAGCAAATCAAGTGCAAGGTATGTTTTAAGTTTAAAGGCAGTCTTTCACGGATTATATTTTTTTTGTAATCCGATCGGAGGTGCCAGATGATTCATCAGTACATGAACGTGTACTGGCGCTTAAGGCGGGACTTAACCTGAATGCCATTTTTCCGCCACTGGAAATATCTCGTTCACGTTTCAAGCAATCCAAAAACTCTATGCTCATCTTTTGAATCTATGTTATAGGGTGTTTTGTAAATTTTGGGGTGATTTTTGCGTATGTTTTGGAGGAAATAGTTTTTTTAAATATATGTAATATTTGGGAAATAAGAAATATTGAAGATTTAATGTAGTTTATAAAATTAGAATTTGAAGTTTAAAAATTAGTAGATGGACACCAACAGACAGTTGATAACCACGCAAGAGCACCCGCGTGGGTATCAACTGTCTATTGGTGTTCCAAAAATCATTTTCTTTCTTCTATCCCTTCTTTAAACCTCTTAAAATTTCAGTGAAAGTCCCGCCTTAACTCAGGTTTCTGCTGATTGAGACCAACTAGGAGCATAGCTTCTCCCCTGAATGGGATACTTGTCCATCCACTGGTAACCCCCATGCAGTATTTAAAGGGTTACTTTGACAGTTCATTGTTGTACCCATTTAATCCTGGATATGAGAGCATTTTATTTCCCAATAACACGATACTACACATGTACGACCCTGGCCAGGGCTCAAACATGGGTCGTCCACGATTCGATCCGGAGTCCAACAAACGCACTGGCCATTAGGTCACCGGGAATCCGAATTGTTCCTATTTGTATGTAGACGAACATTTTTTCTGTCAGAAATTTAGTCAGGAAAAAAAAAACTGCAATTAGAAATCGTGTTAATCCCATTTTCTTTGTCTTCCTCTTTCAGGTCAACAAAAACACACCCTCGAGAAAAATTTCCCAATCCATCAAATCCGCCATTGGTATCAACAAGGACAGAAAATCTCCCACTGCAAACGGTCGTGTAATTAACTTGAGTTTTTGAAGACGACAACCTAGAAATGGTTAACCGGGCGACTAAAGCGAACAAGTCTGTAGTGGATGATGCGGCAGTTGGGGATTTTCTCGGCACCAGCAAAAAGGAAACGGCTGCTGTTTATATTGACAAAGCTTCCCGAGTTTTATTTCCTTTGTTATTTATTTTATTCAATGTTTTTCTATTGGGTTTATTTCTCGCTTTTTGGCTAGAACGTGCAATTAACTGCTACGCTCATACTGAAATAGACGTTTTAATGCGAAGCTTGCAATTATAAATTGTACTCAACAATGCACGCAACAGTTTTCAGTCCAACTTTGTGGCTACACGCTGCAACATTTTGCGCAACGTTGCTGACGCGGCAAGTATTTAGTTCTGACGCTTACCAAAATTCCGACGGTAACCAGATCAAATAGTCAAGACAAATAAACCGCTGCTATTCAGTGTTTTTATTCTCAGCTGAGAAACGTCTACAAAGAAACAAATCACCATGTTTGGGCATAGTTAATAGAGGGAAATGGTTATGAAGCCCGGCAAACTTCAAAGGAGCAAACAAAGAGGCCAAGATTTATGTTGAAAGGTCCATGACCGTGCACATCTTTTGTTTGAGCTGATACACTATCCATGAATTACGTAATCGCAACGTTTCTATTGGTTAGTTGCTTGAACACACGTAACCACCTATTGTATTTTGTCAGGTTTTTTGTCAGGTTTTGTGCACGGTCAACCCCCAAAATAGCGAACAAAAACACATAACAAAGTACTTTGCCGGGCTTCATAAGCATTTCCCTCTATTATCTATGGTTTGGGTTAGAGATTAAACAGCCAGAAGGTAGAAATGGCTGGTATTTGTGACGCCATTGCGAGCAATGTTTGCTCATAGTGTATACACGTTGAAGTTATTGCGCGCAATGTCAGTTGCAAAGTGTTTTCAGGCCCTTGACTCTAGTAACTCATTTTTAACTCTGTATTCTGAAATTGAGTTCATTCTTAATATGTTATAAAATACTTTCGTAGATTGGAAGTAATGTTCACCGATGAGGTTTATATACTAACTTGGCTAATCACCGGTTATTCTTAGAGTTGTTAGATAGAGCAGGTGGCCCAGGACGGAGAATATGAACCATGTAGCAGTAAGCCTCTACCTCTCTAGCTCTGCGACCAATATTCTTATTTTAGACCCCGCATCCTCAGCAAATTAAATAAATGAATATTACGCTGCAAATCCTGACCACTGCAGACCTTCGGGTTATTTTTGTTGTTTTTGTGATTCAATTTTAACATTTTAAATGTTAAAATTGTTTGACCTTTAAAAAGGTCAAACAAGGTCAAAGGTCAAAGTCCACAAAACAAGCCTAAAGCGTAAAGTTGTCTTCATTTGTAGTTTATTAAGATGATTTGCAAGCTTTTACTACCATATAGATATTATTTTCAGCATTTTAGTAAGAAATATATGGTCAGTACTAGCCATTTCTTACTGTGTGACGTCATTGACCTTTTACTCACGTCAGAGGTCAAATATCAGATGGCTCCACATCTAAAAATAAATCTCATGGTATGTTTGACAACTGTGGAAAGTTTCATGCTTTTAGGTCAAAGTGCACACTTTTTGATATTAGGCCGCTGTACTATCACAGGTTATAATCCATCAAAAAATTTTCTCGCGCACAATTGGTCTAAACACGTCATGTGACGCAGCCAAAACTGGGGAATATCCGGGTGATATTCCCCAAGTGATATTCCCCAGTTTTGAAAATGTGCGTTTCACGTTCGCAGGTTCAGTTTCCGTCTCAAATAAATTGCTACATTAAATAAAACTGATTGTTTTTTAACAGACTAGAAATATTTTTGAACGCCAACATAATTATTTCAATGATGTTTTAACAGCTTGGCCGACCGAGATCTTCCATGGCAAGGAGAGCAGCCTTGTGAAAAAATATGGTAATAAGTAACAGAAAGAGGGACATTATCTGTTCCTCGAAGCTCACGGTTTTCCTCGAGCTGAACTGTTCGCTTCTCGGAATAGATAATGCCCGCGGACAAATATCCGAGCATATTTCCTCGCCAAATGGAGGCTATTGTTTATATATCTGATCGACTGATTTTCTCCCTCTTTCTGTCTCTTATGCCATGCCTATGGCGACAGTTATACATGTTTTATATCTTGTTTTTCTCCGTTTTTCGTATGGCCGGATAAAATCTACACAATATCTTATGGACTGAAACTCTAAATGGATTTTCCAGCCAATCGTTAAACATTTTCAAATGAAAACAATCACGATCGATCGAGTGCCCTTACAAAGCTATTTCTTCTAATTCCTCGTGTAGCTGTATTCGCGCTGTAGTTTTCGTGTTCATTGTTCAATATCTCATTTCCTCTACGCCTGCCACGCAGGCTACTCATTTCCTTGTTGTACATTTTCTTCCCGGCCAGCCCTCCTTTGTTCTTGTTCAGCAGTAGCTATGACTCCAACTTGTCTTGGTCCAAATATCTTACTCTCAAGTTCCTCAGCCTGTGTAATAGTTTTTCTTGACAACAACTGAATGAAAGCTACGCGAAAATATCTTATTCTCACAGCGTATATCAGGGGATTAAACATCGAATTCAGCATTGGCAATAAAGTAACAATACATAAAAAAATGTGTACTACATTAGCAGGGATACTGTCTTTAAAGGATCTAACAATAATTGCAAAGATATTTATCGGAATATAACACAGAAAAATAACAAATAGTAACAATAATTGTCGTGTAAAAAGCTCTCTTATTCTTGAGTATCTTCTCCTTCGCTTCTAAGGAAACTTGGTTAGCAGCAATTTGTTTCTCGTTGCGGCGAACTTCTTTGTATACAGCAACATTAAAATATATTAAGACAGGGAAGACGAACAACAGCGTTACACAAACTGATATTATTGCCACAAAGTTTTCCTTAGACATCAAGAAATCTTCCGAGGGAAGAATGATCGCAAACAACCCACGCCAGACCAGAGGCTATGATGATACGAACTTCAGTAACCTGGCTTTCGTGTGCGAAGGTGTGTTTTATCGCTAAATAACGCTCTGCACTCATTAAGAAGAAATGATTAAACGACGCTATAACACATTTTCAAGGTAATTACCAATGCTATCTTGGCTAGATTGCAAAACAGTTCAGTTTCACCTTGATTAAGTAAGGTATAGTTGGCGATATGCAAAGGTTGAACAACTAGTCCGACCACGAGGTCAGTTGTGGCTAAACAGGCGAGAGCTATGTTAGACTTGGTGCGAAGCTGTCGTTTGGTTTTCACCGCCACCATCACCAGGATGTTCAGCAAAATGGTGAGAGGACAGGTGAGAGCGTAAACAACGACTGTGACAATAATGTAGCGTGGAGATCGGAAGAAATCCTTTCGGGATTTAGAGGGAGCAAAGCGAAACCACAACTAAGTAATGTGGTGTTAGCTGTGGTGTGATTCATCTTTGCTCGATTAACTGACTCTTCGAGAGTTTCCTCGCTTCGTGTTCATCAGATAGTTTTCGTACGTTTTTCACTTCCTCGTTTAGTTGAGTTTAATCGCTTATTTTCTTGCCGATTCAAGGTTGTGTTATGCTCTTTTGCATTGGCATAACACTTTAATCTCTTGATAACAATATTATGAACTAAAATTTACATTTACATCATTTCATTAGGAATCTATCATTAAGCGTTTAGTACTTCCTAATCTTCGGCACCTTGAAGCCGGAATTTATGATCTACTTCAGTAAAATGCATATCCGAAATAGAAGGTATTCAGCAAAAGTGGTTTTAAGGAGAGAATTTAAAACAATGGTTGTCAAAAATACAAAACCTAAAGAGATTTGGAACCGGTAAGTGCATAGCACATTCGAGCCAATTTGAAAGGCTTTGTTCGGCAAGGCTTATTGAGGCGGTATCCTGTGATTCTTCGCCGTCGAGTTTTTGTTTTGTTTTTGCTTGCACTTTTTAGCACGAAATGTATTATTTACTCCTCCCTCGGTGGCTTTACTGTAAATTAAAAACAACTATTTATGGAAAAAATATCAATCAAAGGTTTCATGTGTCCGTTATTTTCTTAAAGGCTGAATATTACTCGGTAAATTAAACTGGCTGCAGCAAACATCTGTCGTTTTCCAACAACACGAAACACAGATTTTAGAATTTTGCTTGATTATTTCAAGCTTTTCACCCGGCAATTCGTATGATATGCAGAACCTGGTATTAATCATGGTCACAAGTGTTGTATACTAGCATATTATTTGCCTGTTTTAGTGCGTGTATCTTCGATGATATTGCGCGCATTCCGGCTTTGTTTTCCCTCGCGCTAGGAAGAGGGAAAGCGAAAGAGAAAAACGCTTCTCGTTCAGCGAGACGCGAACTGAAAGAAAATTGACTCCTGGCGCATATAAAACTAGATGTGGGAGGTGTTTTTTTTTTTATATAGTTGAGGGAGGTGTTGATAGTAACAGCGTAATGTGTAGTATCTATGGTTACAAACGGTGGACGGGCTTGTTGAAAAATAAAATGCAGTTCAACGTAGGGGATTATTCAAATCGAGGTATTCGATAAGTATCAAACTAATCCCTTCAGTCCAGCGAGCATCTAATTCGTTCTTCGAGCAAAAATCGCCAAACTCCTTCATCGAAAAGGTTGTTAGGCGCGGTAACCAATTGGTTCTCGATCGCGCGGTCTGTTGGGTTCGAGCGCTATCCGTGGTCATTGTGTTGTGTTCTTGGGCAAAACACTTTTACTTTCACAGTGCCTCTCTCCACGCAGGAGTATAAATGGGTACTGGCGAACTGCAAGGGCAACCTGGCAAATTGCATTCCTGGGGTAACCTGCCATGGACTAGCATCCCATCCCATCCTCTATCTTTCGCTCTTCTCACTTCGTGACTCACTTCCGCTCGTCACTTCGTGACTCACTTCCGCTCGGCCCATCTCCCACTCGCTCGCGCTTTCGCGCTCGATATCAGAAAGAAAGAGGACTGCTCGCAGTCTAGGAGGAGTAGTAATACTCGTAGCCGCTTCATCGCCCCTGAAACCAGGTTTTACCCAGGATTTGAACGGACTCTAGGTAGTCATCAAAAGGTTTGCTCATGCAATAACTGGATGATTTTTTGTACAGCTAAATGGAAGGGTAGGGGTATTTTATGAATGGGTTGAAATATATATAATAGGTGAAGATATTTTCTGTATTTTTTGGACGGTCAAATAGATTAGTTTCTTCTTCTTGTAACCGTTAGTAAACGTTCCGTCCTAAGAGAACATTGATACTCTCTCGCTTGCTCGATCACTCGCCCGCTCGACGCTTGATCTCGCTCACTTGCTCTTGCGTGCTATCTCAGTCCCCGTTTACACGAAACGCGTTTTCAAATCTACACGGTAACACGATTTCGTAACCGGATACAAAGCGTTTACACGAAAACGATTTTCCGTTTTCGGTGCTGTTACGTCGTGGTCGTGGACAGATTCTGTTAGATGAGATCTGGACACGATAATACGTTGAAGCGCCTTAATTTGTATTCACCATCGTGAAACTTAAAAAGAAAAGACATATCAGCTGAAATAATGAACTGCTACACCGCTAAAGCATCAAAACCAAGCGCTGCGTTCACCATTTTAAGCCTGGCATTTTTTCGCGCCAAAAAAAAACAACAACAATCGTTTTCAAATCTTCACGATTACCCCGTTTACACGGTACTCGTAACCGTATCGTTTGAAAACGCTCCACTTTGGACAGCGTTTTCAAAAGTACACGGTTACACACCGTTTCCGTGTAAACGGAAGGCGTAACCGCATACAAAACGATACGGTTACAAATGAAAACCGTGTTCGTGCTGAAACGGGGCCTCACACTCGCTCGTTGTCACTCGCTCTCTCTTTCACACTGAATCGCTCCATCCTCTTGCGTTTCGGAACAGGGTAGACTACATTTCTGTTTTAATTTAAGGCCCGTTTACACAGGCGATTTTGATGCGATTTTTTTCGCCCTTTCCAATCACTTTTGTCGCGCTCGAGCTCGCGATTAATCGCAAGTATAGGCTAGCGGCGATTTGGGCACGATTTCTCGCCGCGATTACAGGCTTGTACCCTGGGTAGAAACCGCGCAAGAAAAGCCTCTGGCACCCAGGGTAACAGGCTTGCCATTCTCAGCGACAAATTAGTTGCGTGACACGCATCAAAAATCGCCTGTGTAAACGGGCCTTAGAGGTGGGAGCGAGTACTATTCAGAATAACGAGAACACCAGTAAGGAACCAGTATCGTGAGAGATTTGTTGTGGTTTACCGACTCGTTTTGAACCAGGAAAGTAGTAAACCATAGAAATGTGACGTCAAGCTTAGCCACCGTTACAATAATGGACAAAAAACATGCAAATCATTGAAAACAAATTAACAAAAAGTTGAAAACTGTCTTGATGTGCGGGTGAACAAGGGAAAGCATTGTGTTTCCTTTGTTTAGGAGTCATTGTTTAGCTTTAGTATATTGTTTGGGCTATTGTATTGGTTCTTGTGTACGGTACACGAGTACAGAACCGAAAACGGACAAAGTTTGACTGACGAAAAACGCCGGATTGTAGATGTTCTAGCTCAATTTTAGCGGTGAGTTTGTGAACCCGATCTTGGCGTTTGTTACAGTGTTCTTTCTATGTTGTTACTCGTGTGTTATGCCTCTTAGTTTCTTGGTAAAAGCTCTGTTATGTTTTAACACAGTAGGGCATTTCTCTTATCTGTTGAATCGGCGCTACTATTGCTCTTCCGTTGTCGTCATCGTTTATTATTGGTTCGTTTGCATTTTAGCTTAGTCATCAGTTCTCAAGTAGCTCTTAATATTTTAAGCGTCAATAGCCAGTAACGAAAAAGGCAATGCAGCAAATATGTCCAGTACTACACTACTGTCTTTCAGGATAGAATAATGCTGAGTTGCTTGACTAATCGATCCGAAGCCGTTGATATACGAGCCCATTTGTCATTTAGCCTGCGTGCAGACGTCTCCTATTGCTTCACGCGGTCTTTACAATAAACTTGCGAAAAATCGAAGAAGAACTTTTAAATAACTACAGTTCTAAAGCTTGCAAGCCGCATGACTGACATTAAAGAAGAAGGCCCAAACACTTGGAAAGGACAGTGTGGAAACATCGACTTCTCCCGAGAAGCGAATTATTTTGGACGAATCGTTTTCTTATTCGCCGAACAGTCTCACTTCGAAACTTGAATATCAACTGTGAGGATTCTGTAAACAGTACAGTACAATTCGCATTATATTACTCCTGTTAGACATATGATCTTGAAGCGATCAGATCAAGATCCTGCCTCTTTAATATAGTCCTCCTACGCAGCCGTTAAGCGTTGCGTGACGACACAAATAACTGCTGCGTAGGAGACTACTTTAAATACGGTAAACGTAAATAAAACTGTGAAGTTAAACGTATATATGCGAAATTTTAAAACCCTAACAGCAGGGTTTCTGAAACACGCGTACGATTAGGAACGCGGTTTCGCAGATGACACTTTTCCGCGTGAAGCAAGGAAACAGGAAAACGTCTACACGCGGGCTAATTTGTATTTCGCGTTCAGTCAGCAACACGTGAGGGAAAGAATGCGAGCGCATTATAAGACAGTCACCGAGTATTTGTCGTTTTGAACATTTCATGAGCATAACTTGCCACTGTAACAGGATGTCGTATAATTTCATACGATCACTGAACGGTGAATGCTGACTCGTGAAATTAAATTACCATTACTGATAGCATTCATGCATGCATCGGCGCGCATCATGAACATACATTATATATTACTTGTACTAAATTATGCACCGGAGGAATTATATACTAATCTCGTGAAAGAAATTAAATATATTAGTCGATATCTAAATTGTATTAGACCCAAACAAACAAAATGAAACAGACCTGATTTGGAGAGCGTAATATAGTTATGTAAAAGTTCGCGGGTTTATAAGATAAAACAGTCTTAGCCTGACTACATTAACGGCGGCCTTGCACTAACGCATGTGCAAACGCGGGCTAGGCTTGGATACATTTCTGCTCGTAAATTGACGTATCCTACCTTCCGGCAATGCTCGTAAAAATCACTTTTTCCGCACAAAATTCTGCTCGGACAATAAAATTCTGCACGAATTCTGCTCGGTGCAACTGAGCCGTATGAATGCACTATGTCGAGTCTGTTGGAATTAGTTTTTTAGGGCGCTTTTATGGTTAGGGGTAGCGAATGGTCTTTGCGAGAATTTGCGAGCATGCGAGCACAACGTTTTTCTTTGCGAGTAGTAGTAGTAGTAGTAGTAGTAGTAGTAGTAGTAGTAGTAGTAGTAGTAGTAGTAGTAGTAGTAGTAGTAGTAGTAGTAGTAGTAGTAGTAGTAGTAGTAGTAGTAGAGTAAAACTTATTTAAACACGGTGTCAATTCACAATACATGCTCTTCCATCGAGCCGTGTATTAAATTAATTACAATAATAAATGATTACAATAATAAATTAAATTACCTAGCTAAATATGTTATTTACAAAATTATGTATAATCTATAAAAATAAACTAACTATTTATTAAATTCGATAGATATTAAATACATGATTTAAAAGAGCTAAGAGTGGGCTGTGCCTTAGTGCTCAAAGGTAAGCTGTTCCAGAGGACGGAACCGCGATATTGAAAACTTCGTTTGCCTGCTTCAGTACTAGGTCTAGGAACGAAGAGGTTGTATTTCGAATTTCTTAGATTGTGCGAGTGGGACACTGGATGTAGTTTCAAAAATACTATTCAGACGAGTCGGAGAAAGATTATGGAGAGTCTTAAACAGAATAACTGCTAGTTGCTTTGAACGCCTTCGCTCCAGAGAGTCCCAGCCTAGGTCATCGAGTAAAACTTAGGTCAGAAAAAGTGATTAGACGCGCGGTTCTATTTTGGAGTTTCTGGGGTCTTTCAGATTGACAAAACACCAATACTGCCCCATACGGAGCTGCAATAGTCAAAATATGGTTGGATTAGAGCGTTATAGATCATAATAAGAGTATCGCGAGGAACCAAGCTCCTAAACACGTTTGATGGCCCTGAGGCCCGCGGATACTTTCTTGACAATATTGTTAATATGGGAGTCCCATGATAAGGTCTCATCCAAATCAATGCAAGATACTTGTAGATTTTAGCTCTTTCTAGGGAGTGTTTGTCAATCTTAAAGTCAAACTGGTGGTTTAAATTTGCTAGCTTGTTATGGCTACCATAATAGAATACTTGTTTTTTTTTACATTAATACTAAGTTTATTTGCTTGCAACCAAGTCTGAATTTCAGCTAAATCGCTATTTAACTTTGATTGTAGATCTATTGGATCACTTGTGCTTAGTACGAGCATTGATAAAAGTTAACCTTGCGAGCAACGAGCACTCTGCAATAAACTACCTTACCAAAAACCGAGCATGCAAGCACTTGTAAAAATATGCGAGCACGAGCAAACCGAGCACCCACTAAAATTTTGCGAGCAATTCGAGCACAAGCCTAATTTTGCGAAGCACTTGAAAAAAATTTTGAGCGACCATTCGATACCCCTATGGTTCTGTCCTCGTGATCCGGTACACAAGAACCAATACAATAGCTCAAAACAATACACTAAAGCTAAAACAATGGACTCCTAAACAAAGGAAAATACAATCCAGGCCAAGCCCAGGGGGGGGGGGGGGGGGGGGAGGTACTCCCTGAAATGTTGGTGGGGGTCTGCGGCTAGCCTCCTACGCAACAAAGAGCCCAAAGAGCGTCAGCGTAGGAGGCTAGTGTGCGGCCTGCTTCTTGAAATCCTTACCCTATTTCAGACCAAAATATGTGATTTTCCATACCCTATTTCAGACCTGACCCAAAAATCGATACCCTATTTCAGACCTATAAAATGAGTACACGTGTCTAATACATGGACTTCAGCTACGCAGGAATGGGTTCCATTTGAGCAAACATTGAAAAGGGCTTCAAATTCCCTGATGTTTAATGGAAAAAAACAGTTTCGTCTAAAAGCCAAACCAAATTCCAGACCAGAGTGCACAAAAACATACCCTATTTCAGACCAAAATGGTCAAAACTATACCCTATTTTCAAACCAAAACGGCCCCAAAACCATACCCTTCGGGGCGGCACATACTATATAGCTTATATAAGGGAGTACCCCCACCCCATCCGGGACACCAGGACAGAGCCGCTTATATCACGTCCATCGTGATGTGGGCGCGTTTTAGCTAATGCTAGAGATGCGAATCCCAAGGTATTTTTAGATGTTTTTGAATTTGGTTTTAAATTTTTATTTTAACTTTTATGTATATTTTTTGTGTTCTTATTGTGTCCGTATTTTGCTCAAATACTGCTCGAAAATGCGGAAATTGGGAACACGAGAGACATTTTGAGGCTAGGGTTTTCTAACTTTCTCAAGTCCGAAAAAAATAATAATCGGAGTGACGAGGTCATGTTGGACTTTCTGTATACCGATCGGACTCGCCAGTACTACTGGGCCTGACTTGTCACCAGTCGTCTCTTCTTGTCTCCTTTGTTTGGAGTCGCAAGACGCGGGGGATGCTGGGAAGGAAGAAACCCCTTGCGCTATCCTCGGCTGTAAAATATTAATAGGAGACAAGAGAGACGACTGGGGACGAGTCAGCTACTAAGCCAAAATCAGCTACATTTCCAGCTTAGAAAATATAAACTTTACGTATAACTACTTTTTGAATTGCTGTTGTAGGAATGGAGACGTTTACCAAGATACATTTGTCAGTATTGTTGCTATTGGCCTGTTTTTAGATCGTAAGTAGTCTTCATTAATTATCCTGCTAAAATTACAACGTTTCTTCTCTGCTTAGCTTCAAGCGTTATGAATTTAGCTTGAACTGTATCCTTTCTTTACAGGGTTAATTGTAACGATGATGTGCTAAGCACATTTTTTGCTGGCTATGACAAAGCTGTGCGACCAGACTTTGGTGAGTATAAAAGCACTGCACGATCTTGATAGTATTCTGGGGATTTAATATTTAGTAGTATTAGGCTAGTGCAACTGTGGTGGAGCGGGCCAACAAGGACCTCTCAGTGGGGGGAAGCGATCCGCCTGACTTGCGCAGTAAGACCGGAAGTCCTAGAATTCTTGGCGTCCGTCAGTCGAAACATGGGTTCGAACACATGCGCCAGTAGAGCCGGAAATCCAAGAATCCTGTCATGGCGGATAGCTTCCCCCCAGAGGTCCTTGTTGGCCGCTCCACCGATGGACAAGGGTAACGAGGACTCTTGGAACGAGATTGGCTCACTCTCAATACTGCGAGGTTTGGGTTGACCTTGAAATGATAGGAGACCAGAAAACTAGTTAGCATAAACAACATCAGGATTTGCATATGAAAAGCAAGAAGGTTTGTATCAAAACAAAGTTCCATCGAGCCCCACTTCCACGTAAA
>MU825517.1:0-39513 GCA_029204205.1 Desmophyllum pertusum | reverse complement strand
CGTCAAAGATGAAAAGAACACCCACGTGCCACAGTCGACTTCGTGCCAGGAGGTTGAGTAACAATTTCGTATAAACGAGGGCTCTTGTGGCTCACAGTGATGTTCATAGTATCATTCCCAGAGGGCCACTATCAGGTGATTATATATCCATCAAAAATTTTTCTCCTTGGCTTTTTGTGTTTCGCTTTACTCAACGTCTTAGCGCGCGATTGGTCTATTTGCTCGTCAACAAACGTCACGTTCTGACGCGACCCAAAACTGGGGAATATCCGGGTGATTATTCCCCAAGTGATATTCCCCAGTTTTGAAAATTTGCGTTTCAACACGTTCGCATGTTCAGTTTTCGTACTCAAATAAATTGCTAAAATTCAGTAGGAACTGATTGTTTTGAACAGACTAGAAATATTTTTTGACGCCAACGGAATTATTTTGATGTTTAATAAGCTTGGCCGAGTATCGAGATCTTCGTTTTCATCCACCGGCATAACGAAGCGTCACTTTCGTAAAAATATATGAAGGATAATAAACTACCATAGCCTCCTATTTGGCTTCTAAATATGACTTCGGTTTTCACTATATTTGTCCTTGGAGCCATTATCTGTTCCTCGATATCTCACAGTTTTCCTCGAGCTTCGCTCTCTGGAAAACTGTTTCGCTTCTCGGAACACATAAATGTCGCGCGGTACAAATATCCAATGCATATTTTCCTCGCCCAGAATGGAGGCTATTGGTTTTATTTATATTTCACGCACTAAGTTTTCTTTGATTCTGATGTGGCTTAATAGATCGTGAACACGTGGAACGGATACATAGTGGTTCATTTCCGGCGGAGAGACAACTGTCCGGTGATAGTGTTCCCGTCGGTGCAAAAAAAAAGCCCTGATGCGATAGTGCCCGCCTGAGCCGAAAAACAACCGTTTTGTGCAGTTTTTGAGCTAAAACAGTTTGATAAGAAGTATATTAAAAAATAGCGAGAATTTTATCTCTACTAGTTAATTCTTTCATTAACATATGGGCATGCACGAAGTTTGATACGAAATATTTTTTTTTTGTTTAAATGGCTAAATTTGCTGTTAAATGTACGACAAATGCGACATGAAAGAGCACTAAAACATTTACGGAAAGATCGGTAAACCGACACAGACTTCGTCCGGAAAAATGACAAGCCTGATTTGACACCTACAGGGAGTTTTAAGTCTTAGCCTATTCAACAGTATTGTTACCTAGTTGTATCAGGATCCACCTATAGTTTTGCTGAGAGAGTGAGACGACATTTATTTGCGGTATATGTCGTCCCTCAAATGCGGGCCTCTGGTGATTGGTTCTGAAGATGACAGATTGGCACCTGGGGACATCTGAATTGTGGTTTTTCACTCGCGTACGCCTCAAAATTCAAAAGTTTTTCCTTCGATGAACTCGTTTCGGCAATCGTGTTTATATCCTTGTCATTTGCTCATCTTATGGAGTGCTTTTATTCGCCGGTACAACTTGCTCAATCTAAAAGTTAGCGTGTATGGTGAAGTATTAAACGTCATTTATTTATTGTAAGAGTTTGTTTGATCCGTTTTCACATTTTTGCTTTCAGCGATGTGTCAACACTTTCGGCGCTATTTAGTTGTAAAATCAACTTTTTTCGGTGCAAAATTTGATTATTTTCCCATTTCATTTGCTGTTTGGTACTTATTAGAAAACTTTTGTTTGGGACTTTAATTCTGAATTGATTTTGTTGCCATTCAAGCAATATTACTGAGTCCAGCTGTTACGGTCCCCAAAATCGTTTTTCGATCTTTTTGATAAAAGGCATGAAACTTGGTAGGTTGGTACAGTTGTATGGTACTGTTTATTCATGTTTAATGATATACTCTGGGGCCTATGTCTAGGCGAATCGGCTTTTTGAAGTGAGGAAAAATGGGCGTGGCCGAATTCCAGCCAACATGAAAACGAGGCTGGTGAAATAGCAAATCGTCCAGGATGTGAAGAATTTTCAGTTTTTAAGGCAAAGAAAAAAACTCCAGCACATACCAGAGGAATGCCAAAACCAATGTCTAAGGCTGAGTAATGTGTGTCACGTGGTCACTATCACGTGACTACCCGTAGTATAGTGTTAATAGAAATGTTTTATACTCAATTATTTTCAATTGCATAATGAAATATCTCCTTTCCAAGCCAGTTTTCTGTTCAATGATTATTAATTAATAAATATTTGTTCAATTCCTTTACCTTCCCCCCTTCGTAAGGAACTTAAAGAGAGGGCAACCTCGATCCCAGGGCTTTTTCCTTTTTTACAACGAAGGGAAAAACCCTGGGATCGAAAAAAAAAAATCAAATAAAAGAAGGAAAATAAAGAAAAGTTCACCATTTCAAAATTTCACATTTCTGTTTGTGTTTATTCCATTTTGATGGTCTCTTAGTTTGGAATAGAAGAAAATATCAATCACTGGAATTTTTCTTTGAAGGTAAAAAGCCCTGTTGACAAACTAGATTGAAACTTAGAAAAACTGATATATCAAGTCACGTGAAACCTTTAACAATGCACATGCAATGAATACTTACAGAGCAGCAACAAATTTTGATTCACAGGTAATGTTCCTTAGATCACCTGATGTAACTAATATTCCTCTTGACCAATGTCCACCACAGTTACACTAGGGCTTGTGTCATTTTCAGGCTAGTTCTTGTGCGGCATTTGCATTGGCCAGGGTGCATCCTTTCTTACAACCACAGTGAATGACGATTCCGTAAAACACGTCTTTCTTGTGACTATAGTGGCAGGACGACTGTCCACACCGGCTTCCATTCATTTGCTTCTCTTTTCCAGCCCCATTCCTGTGGACTTGGAAGCTGTGGTTTAGCAATCAAAGCACTTCCCCACACATGTCCGGCCTGATAAACCGCTCGCTTGTGTGTTGCAATTAGGGCGGCTTTGAGTTGGTTGGAATGTGGTCAAGAGTCCTTGATTTTTTTTGGATAGACCGAGCTACTTGTCTGGCTTCCATTCACCGCGAGTTGCTCGATGCTGGTTTCTGCTGTAAAGAAGCACAGACAAACCTCTCGATCAGTGGGCAATGTATTCTTTCTGGGGTTTGCTCTCTGGAATGGAAAGACAAAGTCAGCTCAAACGGCAAAGCCCTCGAGACCCCCACCCCCCTACATCTTTCTCTGTGACATTTGTTTTCCAATCCCCGTGGGGTAAAGAAAGATAGGACACACTCCAGGTGATATCCCCCATGCGGTTCGCATTCTAACCTTTGCCAGGGGAAAAAGAAGGAAGAACTGTATCACAACCTGTTAAAGCGATTGCAAGTGCAGGCATTGTGCATGTCATTTGGGAAAGAGCCTTGGCTTTCTGTGAGGGTCTCAGCTGAGGCAGCAATTTCGTGTATAGGCCAGATACCTGAAATGTTTACCTACAGTGGCCAAAGGCCAATCCAAAACGCTCATCAACATCAAACATCTTGCATTTTGGAAACTGCAAGAACGACAAACATCCGTGTCAATGGTTTACTGATCTATGACTTTGCGATGTCCACACTGCGAAGCAAATAAGCATGTGGAGTATGATGCGTGGTCATCAGCGTTCTGCGTGGGTACATTACTTCCATGTCATCCCTCCTTGCGAGGTTTAAAAAACTTGATTCTTCGTACGTGCTGCACGAGTTCCTTTCCTTCTACATGATATGATTCGAACCTGTTTTGCCAGGAAGTGAATAAAGTTCTGTACGTATTCCTCAGTTCACGGCGTAAGAAACTTTTGCCAGTTTCGGGAATTTGGACGAAGATGATGTTACCCTGCTTTCTTCGTGTACCCAGAGCCTCTCTTCTCCCTGGTAGCTGCCTTTAGACTGGTCAGTGCAGATAAACATCCCAGAATGACATCTACTCGTTTTGCTGTTTGAAAGTTAGTTTCATCGATATAACGGCATGAAAACGTTCTCTGCAATACTCCTGAAAGGTTCTTGCTGTCCCCTGGTTGATGTCATCCCCTGTACTATGACATGCTTCCGTCAAGTATTGGCCACGTCGACTACTGGGAATTTTAGAAGTTGGTGAAGCCACCTTTTCCATGCATTCACAAGATCTGTTACTTTTGGCCGTCCTTTAATCATAACCAGTCTGCCGCCAGAGATGGGGGCTCATGGATGGTTTTCATGTTTAAAGAACTCTTGCAGGGTTTTTCCTTCCCCGGACTTTGACAAGGCAATGTACCGTCTAGAGACACAAAGCGCAGTCATCTCTTTCAAGGCTGCAACCTGCGCTTGTTCTTGCTTGGTTTCTGATCTAAGAGGAGTGCTAAATAATGGAAGCTTATTCTTGCATTTATTACTGCAGTGTCACCGCCTTGGTCCTCTTCTCAACATTCTCTCTTCAACAAACGGCACTGTACTGCTTCCTGACCAATGAATAACCACGCCTTCTTTAACTTGTTTGGAAAAATGCGTGCATTTTCCGCAATGACTTTTCATGAGTCTAGTGCTAAGCAGATCGTTGCTGTGTGCGTGCGTCACGTCGTCTTGATTTACCCACCTTGGTTCGCTCATAACAGATGCGAGTCACCAGGGATGTCAAACATCCTTCGTTGGAATAACGCTTGTACCAAAAAACCAGGTATCCTTGCTCCGTGATGATGTCGATCGCGATCGCTTTATTGACCGAAGAAACCGATGTCTTCAAATCTTTTACACAGGTCAGATCACAAGTCCAGTGGCCGAGTTTCAGAGACCTGCAACCATTCACAATTGTAATAAACGCACTCGGCGGCGTCGTGCAGATCAGGCCCACAGCACCCCCATCTCCTTATTATACACAACCGAGGGCGTTTGGCGTTGCTCGTGCCGTGCGTGATCCAGTGCTATGGATGAAAATGCGCCGTTGGTGATTTCTTGTGGACCGGTCACAAATGCTCCCTTGTAACTGAATTGTTGGAATACCTCGGGATGGTTATAGGAGAGTGTGCACATGTTTCTCTGATTATGGACAGAAAATGCCACCTGCGGCATAATTGATGTGATCCAAGGAGAACATCCATGCGTGCAAGTTGGGCCAAGTGATGTTCTCAATGTAGTGCTTTGAAATTAGCTTCTCTGTAGGGTGCGTGGGGGGGGGGGGGGGATCGCACAAGGTGCAGCACACAGAGTTCCAATTGCGGTAAGGTCATCATACTTGCGACACGCCTGAATAAGAGGTGCTCACATGTGAGGCAGACATCTTGTCTTTCACATTTTCTGTAAAACCCCAAAGGTTCAACACCATCGTCAACAGCTTCCTAGGTACTTGCGATGTGTCCTAATGTTTGCAAACATGTAAAGGACTGCGCTTGCAGTGATCTGGTGGGCTCGTCTTGTTCGTGTGAGATGGGGAGGCTTTTAATGAAGGAACGTCGGGGCGACACCTGTAGATGCGACAAAACAGCATCCCCAATGAACACTCGTCCCAGCCACTTCCATCGAGCAAGTTTCCAAGCACTTTTAAATGCAGCCAATTTCAATGTGGCAGGCCACCTAGCATGATTACAAACTGATCCTTCTCCACGATGTGATGCTCGGCCAGTTTCCACTGAATCTGCTTCGGACAATAGCAAACAATGGCTGATCCAAGACGTAATGACTTGGTACCTGTTCGGGTTGATATGTTGGACGAGCAAGACTTTGACGACATTCATAGAGTGCCTAGGATCATGGCAACAGAATGTGCATTCTCTAGAAAACATGGCGAGAAAGTGCGATGAATTGCTGCTGTATGAGTTGAAAACGGTGGGTGGGTTGTCTAGATGCATGAAACCGGCCCAGGAGAGGTATTCATCCTTTCTTAGAGTTTCCCTTGGTCAAACAGCTCCCTCAGATTGATTTAACGCACTCATACTCCTTTTCAATACTTTCTGGCGTGGCCCAAACTTGGTTTAAAGTTGTCCAACCACAAGTGGCACGAAGGTGGAATCTTTCCACTTGCAGGAGGAAAGCTGGCTGAACACTGGTATAAATTGCAGGACGTTGTGGCTATCTTTCTCTGTGATTCTACAGTTTCAATCAAGAACAGGAATGTCATCGATCAATTCCTTTGTTGGATGTCGTGGGATGTTGCACCAGGGATATTGCTGTTTCCATGGAAAGAATCGTGTCGCTGTTGTGGAGCTAGGGTTGCTGGGTCGATAGTTGTCAACGCCAGCTGTTTGTAAAGATATCCCCACGAGGCTTCGGAGGGGCACACCACGCTTTCCGTTCAAATCGGGTGTGTCACACTATTGCGATGTCAGGGGATGAGTTGCCAAGTTACACAGGTCGTACGCAGATGCACAATCCCATCGTTGAAAAAGCGGTCAATCAGACTTTTCTTCCACTTGGTTTCTCCGTGTACTTTTAATGCCCACATCAGATGTGTTAAAAAGGATATTCTCTCTCTCTACTGTGACGTAGGAATAGGCTGGGTGTAAATGTTCCGTTCTCGAAAGCATTATTTTTGTACTGTTGCAATGACCAATAAGCTGAGGCTATTGTTTAAGCAGGCCAATCTTTGGAGGGATTTTCTTCCAACAGGATTTTCTTCTACAGGATTTTCTGTCTACAGCTGTTTTTTCTTTCTTATACTCGGCCTTCGAGAATCATGTTCACCAACAGCTTTGAAGCGATTCTGGAACACAATTTTGACCATGGGCAATTCGGCCGTTGAAATGTTCCATTTGAATTTACTTGGCATGTTGAAGCATATCTCCTACGCCACAATTTTTGGCTGCTCTCTTGCAAGATGCAGTGCTTCTGAGTCGAAATCTTCCCTCGCAGGCTTTTCTAATAGCATCCCCAATGGCATGGTTAAAAACTAGACAACACCATCTCTTCACCTTGCGTCATGAGCTCCGAGAGTCAGGAAATACTCCAAGAAGCCTCTCTTTTAATATCTTGTGGTGTTGATCTTGACTTGCTGCTTCTCATCCCGAGTTCCCTGGAAGCTTTTGTGGAATACATTTTTTGCTAGGTAGTAGCGAGTTTTTTAAACACTGCCACACTTTCCAACGAACTTCAACGAAAATCTTCCGAGGTATGCAAAACTAGAGGTCGGCAAATGCGATTCCATAGGAGAGACGTTTCGTTGCTGTTCTCATCTGGTACATGTTTGTAAACTTTCAGAACTTGGTTGTACAATGCCACCAAACACTTGGGCATGATACTTAAGCTTCGATAGCCACCATATCACCACCTGCCAGCTTAGCCAAAAGATCTGTATCGTTTAACTTATTGCGCTCTCTCTGACACTTCTGTCGATATCAAAAGTTGATGCTTTATGAAGCCCAGCGGTTCCAGCCACATCATTACAGAAGAGGCACTTGCTTTCAGTTTCCTCGAATTCGTTTTCACTGGCTGAACTGGTTACTTCTGGTCTTCACAGGGATCTGACAAGTTGCGTCCGTCTTCTTCTTCTTGCTGTCTTCTCTTCTTCGCTCTTTTATATTTGGTGGTATTGACTTGGTCCTTGCACGACTTATGCCACGATGATTTGTTGCTCAACATGGTGTTTTCAACTCCAGAACCATCATTAAGTTGATCTAGACTTACAGGAAAAGGCACCATTCCAAGGTCACTGAAAAGCAGCAAATTCTCTGCAAGGGATTTGTATCCTGCACCAAGGTCGGTTCTCTTGGAATTTGCTGGACATTGTAAACTCTCCTGTTTTTATTTGCTGACAAAGCACACACAGTTTCCAGTCGATAGAAACAGATTTATCTTCAGTCCGGGATGGAACACTTTCAAAAGGATTAACCTGTTTGAAACTCTTTGAGTGCGCCATGTTCTCCTAGTAAAATAAGAATATTCTCTGGTAAGGTAAAGATGTTCGAGTTTCTTGGTTAAATCTCTCGAAAAGCGATGTTATGACCAACCGAGTACATTATTATTTTGCCAGAAGCTAAACAATTTATCAGCGATTTATAGTAATTGGAACGGAAACGTACAATATACATATCATTTGCAACTTATGATACCGTGGTAAACGAAATAAGTAACTAAGTATTCACTTTCAAGATGTTTTCCAGTTTGCTGATGCAAACAAGCATTAAGCTCAACAGTTTTATGCCTATTTAGCTTTAAACTACACAGAAAAAACTAGCTAACCCTTTTTTACATGTTCATGATCATTTTTGAATAAAATATAGAACTTAAGGGGGGACCTTCTTAACTACCAGTCTATTCTTAGGAAGACTTTAAACTATCATATCTTTGGATCTCCGACTTCTACATATAAGCTGTTTGGCCATGTTTGCTCAATTGAAAGTCCCTTCAAAATTTTTAAGTCACGACCATATTTGGCAAGTCACGTGACCAGGACAGAAACCCCCTAAAACTCAAACAACTTACATTATTTGACATTAGAAACAATGGCAATGATTAAAGAACATTGCAATGCATAAAGCGACGTATGCATTTGTTGAAATTCACATTAATACCAAAGTTATGACGTCATAAAGACGCAAAATTGTACGTTTTTCTTAATAGATTTGCTGTTTTAAGCGTAAACAGTAATCCCATACGTACGTTTATAAAGGAGGATAGGCTTCCTCTGATCAACAAAAGAAATTGAAACTTGATCAATTTTCCTTCGAGTTTTAGGAATTTCTAATTCTCGCGCGCGGTTTGGGACTGGCACTAGTTACGCACGCGCAATGTGTATTTTTTTAACACCAAGTGTTCATACTAATATATCTTGTTATGTTAGCTCGTCGCAACACGCAAACTTTTCGAGCAACAAAATAATGTCCTTCGCAATAAGTCTGAATCCGGTAGTTAAAGGGTATGTAAACCCCAAAATACAAGTTTTTCTTACTAGACGTAAAAAGTGTCAGTAAATACGATTTCAGCGTTTATTTTACCCAATTCGAAGTTTTTAAGGGTCAAAAACGACATTTTTGACCCAAAAGCTCACTTCCGGTGAAGACAATAGCGAGTCCTCGTGACGTCAAGCGGGGGAACACAAACATTGCGCAACAGAAGATTCTGTAAGGAGTAATATGGCGATCAGGAGGAGCAGTTCAGTTTGTAGGAAGTTTTTATCGGAGGAAAGCTATTGTAACGGGTTAAATTTATATGATAGTGATGGAGGCAACATTTTGGAACGTTGGGCCTCGTCTGTATCGATTTGAGGCACGCAGTGTTGGGCAAAACGTGTCAGAGAAGGCAGCGAGCTATACAGAGTGAAAGTGAGACAAATCGCGTCGGAAACACTGCCTGGTATTGTTTCATTTTGTGATTTATTTCATCGGCCAAGTATAGCAAAAAGTAGAAGTTGAAAGCCAGAGCTTAGCTTGCATCACTCAGCATCCAGGATTTCGATCAAACTGCCTTGATGTGTGGGTGCTTGAGACAGCGTATATTACGTGTACCGACAAGCAGTACAGCTGCCTAGCCGCACGGCGCAAATAATCTTACTGTTCATGAGTAGGTGATTTGTTGTCACTGTCATACTACCAAGATAACATTGAATTGCAGCAGCTACGTTGCAGGATACCCTTTAGTATTGACCGTTTCTTCGGATGCGGTAGTTTCTCTTGTGGGCTCAAACCCGGGAGGATATGAGATAACTATAATAGGCTTTCTCGTGTTCTCTCAGTGCATGTAATTGAAAATAAATTAAACATGTTCCTCAACGGGATTAAGTTATACGTTACATTACTACGCTTTCTCTATAAACTGAATATTTACCTACTCTATTGATCTCCAACTTGTGAAGAGCTCGTGTCTACTTTTCCGACGCGGCCTTTTATCAGCAGAACTATCAGACACTTCCGGTTCTACGCTCTACATAGGTTGCTATCATAATACGCACGTTTGACGATTTCGTTCCTCTGGCGACTGCACTGTCGGTACAGCACCACCAAGTAATTGCTTGTGCTTCTTAAGAACCATTTCTGATATGTGAAATTTCTCGTAGCGGTCATTGAGGGAGGAGAAAAATGACTGAGAGATTCTGAAGATTACCGAGTGCTCGGAAGGTTCAGCAAAGTCGGTTATTTTAACTTGGACGAAGTTAACCATTGTTGCCTCAAATTTGGAGCTTTAGGAAATTTTTTACATGACATGCCCATTTTGTTGGATTAGTTACTACAAAACTGACCACACAACATCTAAAAATGAATGAATTTCGCCTGAAAGCAAGTAAACATGTGCGCATTTCATAAGGCTATAAAGGGAGACCTTTCGCTTCCGGTCAAAGAAGGGTCCACCCGTGACGTCACGGACAAGATGGCGCAATTCAAGATGGCGGCTTTTTCGAATTTCGGGCAGCTTTTTCCACGTGAAAACGCGCTCGGAGAGAAAAATAATTACAGATCTGGACTACTTGATGAACGTACTAAACAGCTATATGACCAGAAAAAATATCATTTTTGGGTTTACATGCCCTTTAAGAAGGACCCCCTTAATCGAAGAAGAAAAGCACTAAGATAATACAACTTTACTTACACTGCCAGTTCATGGGCGCCGCCATATTGGATGAAGATGGGGGCCTGGGGCCGAGAAATCACAATGGTTTAAAACGATGGAAACAGGGTAAATGAAAACTGAATGAAAGCTAAGATAAATATAAAGGATATTAATGTTTTGTATAACGTACATTTATCAAATTTCAATGTAGTTTTCTTTTCAGATATAACACTATCCATGACATAACAAAAACGTCTTGGAGAATTTATTTTTTACAGATTTATTTCAAAAACATTTTGCAGGATTTTCATTACTGCTAGGAACTAAAATTCTTATGATGATACGTGTTAATATAAAATATCTGCAAAATAGAATGTATTTTATTCTGTAAAAATATAATTGCAGCTTTTTTATTTGAAATTTTGCTTTGTATGTTGACATGGTACCACGTGACAGTCACGTGACACATGTTTACACATATCCTGTGCAATAAAAATGACCCTGCTTTGTCAAAGATAACTGCCACATTTTTTTGTAGTGTTGAAATTGAAACCTCCGCTTTACAGAACGATTTTTCCATTTCAGCCTCGCTTCATGTTGGCTGAATTCGGCCACGCCCATTTTTCCTCTTAAAAAGCCGATTTGCCGCTGGCCCTATATCATAAAATGATCGGTACCAACAACTGTATCATCCTACCAAGTTTCATGCTTTTATCAAAAAGTGAACGATTTTGCCATTTTAGAAAATATATTCCGTATTGGGCTCCGTCGCTTCGCGACTCCGCCCAATACGGAATATATTTTCTCGCGACTCCGCCCAATACGGAATATATTTTCTCCCAACTAGCCGTCATTATAAAGCCGTAATGTCGTCTCAAAATCGAATTTAGTTTATAGTATTTCCAAGAGGCTTGTCAATTCCAGCTTGAATCAGCACAATAAATATCGGTTACGAAGCTTAAATACGGCAGTTCGTCAAGCGTTTGCCCGCAGTGAAACCTTCGACTCCGCTTCAGTTGTCCGTTTGACTTGTAAAATGAATGTAATGTTCAGCTCCACAATTATTTCAGATCTTCCCATTTTGTGCTAAATCATTTGCACAATTTTCCAGAATATATGAAACTTTAGAAGAGATTGAGCGAAGAAATAATCCGAAGAAAACTTTTTGTCCTGCTTTCTTTTCATTCAACTTGGCGGAACCCGCGCCAGGTTTTGCCGCCGTTTTTTCATACAAATAATGCTTCATTTAGATGGAACTGAAAAATCACTCAGTCGATTTATGAAGTTTAACCTAAAGTTTTGTACGTCAGTTACGAAACAAAAGTTGAAATGCAAAACTATTGTTTAAGCTCCAAGCGTCGCAGTGTGTTAGAAATCGAAATAAATAAATTCATGTCGTTTTCAGTTGTTAGGCCGCCGTACGGAAAATTTAGTGGTGAACAATAACGACAATAGCGTGTTTTTGTCTCGGAACTATCGGTCTGATAGTTGCCCTTGGAAATTTTATGTTCTATAAAACTAGCATATAAGCCCTCGAACTTCGTTTTCGGGCTAATATTTGTTTTTTAGAACATAAAATTTCCGCGGGCAACTATCAGCCGATAGTTCCTCGACAGAAACACTCTATTGTTTAATTAGTGTGCAGTGGCTGGAGGTCGTCTACAAAATTGCGGTTTCTTCTCGTTTCTCCGAAGTTTCGGAAGAAGATTGAGAGTTAATACTACTAGACAATTGTTATGATTTTTACTAAAACAATTAGAGATTTCTATGATGTGATAGTTGATGAGGCCGTAGGCCGAATCAACTATCACATCATAGAAATCTCGAGCTCATAATCTAATTGTTAATTAGTAGAAATCTTCTCACTGTCTATTACGAATGCTGTAATTTGATTAGCTACACTACTCACTATCTATTCCGTGAGAGATAGCTAGTGAATAGCGAAAATTGCAGTGTAGGTTTCAAAATGACTGCTTTTCCTGGGGTAAAAAGTAAAGACGTTTAACAGTTAACAGATAAATTATGACGTAGACCAAATAAATATTTCATCAACCTTCTATTATGAACTTTTTTTATGGTGGTCAGACTTAAGAGAAACTGTTGAACCTGAAAGTGAACATAAATATATTATATGGAACAACAGAGACATTTTAATCGAGGGTAATAGCGTATTCTATAGACATTACTTTGAAAATGGTATTAAACATACAAAGGATCGGACTTGCTTTTTGATAAGACAAATATTGAGTCTTTTAATGCTGCGAAAGGAAAGAGATCAATTAGGTCAAATTTTCTGGTATGGACAGGTCTGAGACAATCTGTTCCATTGAACTTACGTGTAAATATGCCTAATTTTAAGGTTGTCCTTGACCTGGAAAATTATAAATGTCATGATTATTATTGTCATTTGATAAAACATACGTATGAAAGACCTAGAAAATGGGCTAAGCTAGGTCAAGAGTTTGATTTAGAAGATGACCAACTCTCAGAGGCATACCTGCTACCATTGAAGGTTGCAAGTGAAACCATATGTACGCTCCTTCCAATATAAGGTGTTAAACTCTATTTATACACTAATGACTTATTATATAAAATAGGGTACGTGTCAAACCCTAACTGTTCTTTTTGTCAGAAGACTCGACAAACTTTAAACCATTTCTTGTTCGAGTGTTCCTTTTCAAATTCTTTTTGGAATAAAGTCTCTAATATATTAAATAAACTTAGTTGTTGCAGATGCCTCTCGCTATGTGATGTTATTATAGGAATTTTGAAGGGGGAGATGGATCTGGTTAACTATGTAATCATTTTAGGGAAAAATTACCTGTGGACCTCAGGCACAAAGAAATTAAGCCTTCTTTTTGCCACTTCAAAATAATTTGAAAAATAAATATGACACAGAAAAGTACATTGCTTTTAATTCGAATAAAATTAACCTTTTCAATAAAAGTTATTGAAAAGTTATTGAAAGCAAAAATTGTTATTAGTGCTGTAAGTAATATATATTTATATGTATATAATTTTTGTAAATTTCGAATTAGTGTATTTAATTTATTAATAATAACCATTGAATTTTGTGATCATATATGGTGTAAGCGAGACTTTAATTTCCGTATTTATTGTAATTATTATAATTAATTAGCATACCTTTTATTAATTACCTTTGTAATTTTTGTGTTTATAGAAAAAAAATTAAAAAAAAAGGTTAACAGATAAATTACCTGTGCATGTTGGGAACAAGACAGGAAAACGAGATTCCACCGAGAGCTATGGTGTTCATTTCAACCTGCTTTATGTAAATCGGGTCGGCAGCGTTATTATTACCCGCGCTACAACTGCAACATTTCTCGTGTAACCCGCCTGATGTGTCAATCATGTAATCCGAACGGAAGATTCCTAATGAGATGGACTGGAAAAGAAAACAAAAACCATTATATCAGTTTTGTTTAACGGTGAGTTTTGATAAGTTTTGATTTAGCGGTGAAAACTCGATGTACAGTCGAACCGTCCATAAGGGAGTAAACCTTCGACGCGCGATTTTGCTCGATTAACTTCGTCTCGTCCGACTAAGGGCCTGTTTACATGGAGGGAGGGTGACCCGGGTACCCGGGTCACCCTCCTAGCCGGGCTACCCTGGGAGGGCCAACTTTTCATACATTTCTTTACAAAGCACACTGAAGTGTTTACATGCAGAAAAGATAGCCCGCCTACCGGGGTCACCCTGTCTGCTTGCCAGGGTCACCCGGCTAGGCGGGCTATCTTTTCTGCATGTAAACGGTCAACACGGGTCACCCTCCTAGGCGGGCTATCTCTGTTGACTTGAAAACCCGCGATAATGGCGGAACAAGCAATAAAAACAGCAAACTCGCCGCTATAGCCTTTCTTCTTGCTGCCATGTTTGTTATGTAGTGCTTTTAAGCGTAAATAAATCGCGCCGTTGCAATAAAAATAGTCCGCCAAAATATGAGCCCGCCAAAACAAGAGCCCGCCAAAAAAAGATAGCTCGCCTATATGATAGCCCGCCCTAATAGCCCGCCCATGTAAAGGCGGGCTATGTTTTAGCCCGGCTAGGAGGGTAACTCGGGTACCCGGGTCACCCTCCCTCCATGTAAACAGGCCCTAAATTGCCCCTGGGAACTGATTCAATGAAGCAGCTGATCCCAAGACTAAACGCATTTCTCTGTTATGAAATGAATTATATTTCTAGAAAAACAATTGCCAACAGTCCTATTGCGCGTCCTGCTATGCATGCTGGATGAAAAGAAACAATCACAATCTGCAGTCCACAACTTAGCAACTGCGAACACAATTCTGTATTGAGCGTCTGACTAAAAACGTGAACCACTTCATCGTGGAATAATGGGACGTAGATCGCTGCCTCCAGAGACTGAAAGGGGAGGGGTAGGGAGCGTAAATTGCACTGATACCCACCTCAGCATTTCCTTGTTCCCAGACTTTCTCATAAATGTCAAAAAGTCTTGATGTGAAGGGGTCAGCAGCCACTGTGCTGAGGTGGATACAAAAACTAAAGGTTAATACCATGTTTCTACTTTATCATGTCAATGTACATTCCTTCACCACTTGTACTACATAGCCTCACAGACCATACATTTATACTGTGGTCGGTGACTGACGTATCGACAACCATAGCGGAAGTCATCTTTTATATAATTTACTGTGTAAAACTCGCGCTGTGATTGGTTTAGAACCGTCCTCTATTAGAGTACAGACGGACGAATGACGTCACGTGTGGCGGGAAAACACGCGCGCCCTGCTACAACACGAATCTTCGCATCGCCGTCTCAAAACAGAAAACTTTTCATCAAAATGGAAATATCCCGTAGGAAATTCAATGTAGATCAATTGATACGAATTTTAAATCAGCTGTTCAAGCTTGGCTAGAACTTGGAGGAAAATATGATGGACTTTTGGCTCATTGCGAAACAGAATCCGAGAAATTTAGCGGGATTATCGTTCGCCGTGAAGCGACTTGCAACGGGATTTGGACTGGAATAATTCAGATTATTAAAAACTGGACCACGGATATTGGATTTCTAGCTTTTTGATTTAGTTAAACGGAGACAGTCTAACAGCTGATATACCTGCTCCGACAAATATGAATGCGTCAGCGAGAAAAAGAGCTAAATTTTTCTCTCTCCAATACAGGAACAATGGCCGCCGGAGAAAATTGTTTCGCGGCAGAATTGCCTGAAGACGAAGTAACAGAACTGATAGAAAATGCAGCAAAGTTTTGAACGAAACATTTAATTGGAAATGCCTGTAATTAATGTACTACAAATGCAACTGAACGAGCACTAAAGGAAGCCTGAAACAATTTACGGGAAAATTCGAAAACTCGCAATACAAATCTGCACAAATTCGTTCAAAATGAATGAAAACCTGTTTACAACAGAAGTTTAAGCTTAGCCTATTCAGTATTGTTACCTTGTGTTTTCGAAGAGGCTTTCAATTCCAACTGGACTAAGCTTTTAAAATCAGCACAATCTTAATATCGGAGAAGAAGCATACGACAGTTCGTCAAGCGTTCGTGTAGTGATGGTCAGGTACAATCAAAGATCACTTCACAGTGGAATTCTCTTCGAAGATCACTCTTTTTCTCTCCATCCATGTAGATATTGACGTTTTCCTTTCCTTTTTACTTCAGTGAACTTGATTTTAACTTGCTCAGTTTCGCTGGTTTCAACACAATTGATTCTGTAGTCGTGCACGATTTGCTCGCCGTAAACAACCCGTTCAGCTGTCCATTCAACTTGTAAAATGAATATAATGTTCAGCTCCACAATTATTCTGATCTTTCCATTTTAAGCTAAACCATTTGCACAATTTTCCAGAATATACGAAACTTAGAAGACACAGAGCGAAGATTTAATACTAGTAATACGTGACTCGCAGGTCCTCGCGAAGCTTTTGTTGCCTAGTAACGGGCACGCTGCGATTTGATCTGCAAGGTTTCCAAGAATCGCTGCAAGGTTTCTGAGAATCGCCGGACGAACGCCGTGTTTTTTGCTATGCCACCGGGTTTTGGTTTCGATTGGAGTTCGCTCGTCTCCCGATATCTGTAAAAAATTGTAGCGCTCTTGTACTGTTTTCCCCACTTTTCCGTCCGAATGATCTGAAACCACCTCGCTTTTGTAGGTAAAATCTTCTTCGCAATATCAGATCGGCGAATTATTTTCAGACACAAGTCTTCACGTCTACAATGAAAAACTAAGCCATATGTTGATCGTACTTTGAGAAATTCCTGAGTCGTCTTTCCTTTTCCTGTTGTTGATAACAGATTTAATAAAGCCGGGTTTTTTTTTCACAAATGACCCGTATATAAATTCGTTCGATAAACAAACTTGGAGTAAAAATTGTTATTCTTCAGCAGCCGTTCCTGTTTCTACATTTACGTGTACTAAGATTACGTCGAAGTCAATGTTATTAAGGGGTTAAAAAAAGAACGGCCTGGATTCGAACCGAAAAAAAAAAAAAAGAAGAAGGACCATGTAGGATTTGAACTTTCGCCCTCAATCCCGAAGATCAGATTCAAACGTTAGCGCCTTAAGCCATTAGGCCACGAGCGCGCCGTGTGACGTCATTACTGTCAACCACGATTTCCACAAACAAACAAATAAATAAATAAATAAATAAATATGATCGTAAAGGCCACACGAGAATTGCTCTCGCGTGAGCTCTTTGGGGACAGATTATAAACCCCGCTACGCGAGGCCTCGCTTCGCGAGGAAAAATTCTGCTTTGCTCTCTTTTCATTCACTGTGCTAACTGAACTGCAGACCGCGCCAGCCTTTTGCCGCCGTTTTCATACAAATCATACTTCATTTAGATTGAACTGAAAATTCACTCAGTCGATTGATAAAGTAATACCGAAGTTTAGTTTAGTGAAGTTTTTAATAAAACAATTATTCCATTTGCCCTTGTTGGATATGAGAGGATTATAGCCAACTCGCGCTACGCGCTCGTTGGCTATTTATCCTCTCATATCCAACGCGGGCTCATGGAATAATTGTT
The DNA here is from genome assembly GCA_029204205.1 of Desmophyllum pertusum. Lineage (NCBI taxonomy): Eukaryota > Metazoa > Cnidaria > Anthozoa > Scleractinia > Caryophylliidae > Desmophyllum > Desmophyllum pertusum. Next base: position 22,081 of record MU825517.1, on the reverse strand, counting down.
AATTGTTTTTCCTCATATCAGGTTAGTCTCTAAATATTTGTTTTTCGAAACATTTGCTGAGTTGAGCTGTAGTTTATTTTAAGCCGTTTAGTTTTCACAAAGTTTTATATGAGTGCATGAAAACACTGTGGCCTAAACTCGATGTTTGTTGACATAATTTTTATCAGCTTATTTAGCGTACATTCAAGTGAAAATCCAAAGCGAATATCTCCAAAATTATACTAGTAATACGTGACTCGCAGGCCCTCGCGAAGCTTTTGTTGCCTAGTAACGGGCACGCCTGCGATTTGATCTGCAAGGTTTCCAAGAATCGCTGCAAGGTTTCTGAGAATCGCCGGAGGAACGCCGTGTGTTTGCTATGCCACCGGATTTTGGTTTCGATTGGAGTTCGCTCGTCTCTCGATATCTGTAATAAATTGTAGCGCTCTTGTACTGTTTTCCCCACTTTTCCGTCCGAATGATCTGAAACCACCTCGCTTTCGTAGGTAAAATCTTCTTCGCAATATCGGATCGGCGAATTATTTTTAGACACAAGTCTTCGCGTCTACAATGAAAACTAAGCCATATGTTGATCGTACTTTGAGAAATTCCTGAGTCGTCTTTCCTTTTCCTGTTGTTGATAATGGATTTAATAAAGCCGGGTTTTTTTTTCACAAATGACCCGTATATAAATTTATTCGATAAACAAACTTGGAGTAAAAATTGTTATTCTTCAGCAGCCGTTCCTGTTTCTATATTTACGTGTACAAGATTACGTCGAAGTCAATGTTATTAAGCAAAGAAAAGGGGGTTAAAAAAAGAACGGCCTGGATTTGAACCGAAAAAAAAAAAAAAGAAGGACCATGTAGGATTTGAACTTACGCCCTCAATCCCGAAGATCAGATTTAAAAGTTAGCGCCTTAAGCCATTAGGCCACGAGCGCGCCGTGTGACGTCATGTCAACCCCCAACTCCACAAACAAACAATTAAATTAAATAAATAAATAAATAAATAAACAAATAAATAAATAAATATGACCGTAAAGGCCACACGAGAATTGCTCTCGCGTCAGCTCTTGGGGGACAGAATTATAAACCCCGCTACGCGAGGCCTTCGGCCTCGCTTCGCGAGGAATAAAACGAATAGATTATATTTGGCCGTGGGTCTGTACTCTAATAGAGTACAGAAGACGTCAAAACGTGACAAGAACAACAGTGACCGGCTCGACTGCGTCTCGTGGGCCACTTTAGTTGTTCTTGTCACGTTTTGACGTCATCTGTACTCTATTAGAGTACAGACGCACGGCCAAATATAATCTATTTGTTAAATACACACCAGAAGTCCTGGGTATCCATTTATATTTTCTGTAAACGCATTATGGAAAGTCATGTGAAGCAGAATGTTTGCAGATTATTTATAGATTATATTTTGTTAATTATCTACAGTGATCCTTTATTCTATCTTGCGCGATTTTAATATAACAGCGAAGACTTTCCAATGCGCCCATCACCCTGAAACTGATATAGTATTTTTTTTTATTATATGGCAAACTGGTCCACGACGAAAAGGAACATTCTGATTGGTTCCCTGAGCGGTCCGTATTTTGCAATACGGACCGATATTTTGGTCATACGGACCGTATTTTGCAAAATTGTTTTCTATTAAGTAGAAACATGTTTCCTCGTGTCTGGCGGACAATTTCGGTTAAACTTTTCGCAAAGTGGCCTGAAAATGCAAGAATATGCTTAGCTTTGGCGCGTGCGCGTTAGCCGAGAATGGTTGCATTAATTTATCAGCAAGTTTTTAAAAAAGCCATTATAATAAAAACTTTATTGAACTAGATCTTGCAAGCCAGGTAGCCTACATGCATTCCATCTTTCCCTTAGTCCGTAGAGCGAGAAACGAAATATTTAGCGAGAGGGGAAAAAGCCACACGAAATCTGGGGATTTCGGGCAGCGATTTTTTTCCTCTCGCTAAATATTTCGTTTCTCGCTCTACGGACTATAAGGGAAAGAGCTAGGGACTGCTCGTAGACTACACACCAGGAGGTCTTTTTTGGTCTTTTTTTTTTTAAATAAGACGTCTCTCAAGAAAGTCCTATCCTCTCCTTCACATTTCTATAGGGCTGCAATCCACCGCAAAGCCATTATTCATCACTGCTAACCAATCATGTTTCACCAATCATGTTTCACGTTTACCTATAAAACCTTATTCAATACTAATCGTAATTACCTCAAAAGTGCTTTCTTTGTAAATTCGTAGTCCTGGCTCACTTTGTGTACAAGTAGGTTAAAATCTGTCTGCACTTCTCTCGCAGCAGTGAAAAGCTTCTGTGGAAACGGTGAAGGGAACAAAGTGAAGGGAATGTGTTGTATGTCTCCTTTGGAGTCTTTATAAACCATTCCGTGTGCAAGGCAGTAATCTCTTCCTTCTCTCTCAAGATATCTGACTTCATCTTGCGAAAACTCGTGCTCGCTAACATGTGGAAGGCGGGCCATCCTTGTGAATAATTTGTTAAGAAATCTGAGCATGATAACGAAAGAACATTTAGTTACAATGTCACAACATTACATTTGACTCCCGATAACTCGAACCTTCAAGGGAAAAAAACGTTCGAGTTATCGGGGGATTCGAGTTATCGAGGGTAAATTAGTAAGAAAATGACCTAAAGGGAAAACGAATTAACCTCGAGTTAGCGGGAGATTCAAGTTATTGCTTGGCTTTGCGGAACGGAACAAATTAGAAAGGCAAGACGGGGGGGGGGGGGGGGGGAGGGTGTGGGTACTTGGGTCAGCTTTTGCTGGGTATGTACCGCTGGTCTCTCAGAGCCCCTACCCCATTATAGTCTATTCTGTGGCCAATTATACACACCATCTTAGTCACTTTTTTTGCTTCCTAAACTGAAATGCTGAGATAATTTAGCAGTCATTTACAAAACAGAGGCGCATTTCAGTCCGTTCGAACTGTTTCGAGCTCTTTCAATTTCCTAGACTGCGAGCAGTCCCTCTTTCTTTCTGATATCGAGCGCGAAGCGCGAGTTAGCGGAAATCGAGCGCGAAGCGCGAGCGAGCGGGAGATGGGCCGAGCGGAAGTGAGTCACGAAGTGAGAAGAGCGAAAGATATGCCCATCTCCCGCTCGCTCGCGCTTCGCGCTCGATTTCCGCTCACTCGCGCTTCGCGCTCGATATCAGAAAGAAAGAGGGACTGCTCGCAGTCTATCAATTTCCAGTGAGGCAGTCGTGTTGAACATTTGACCCCATTCTAGTCACGCTGTTCAAATTGCGACCCCATTATGGTCAATCCAGTCGTGAAAATGCGACCCCATCCAGCGGCACATCCCGGTAGCCTCCAACTAGTAACTCCCCCTAGGGAGGCAAGACTTTTATATCTGTCTAAATTCAACAAAACGTACCTGAAGAAATTGGCCATTTTTTACCAAACCCGATGAATTTTTTTCGGCCTGTTTTTATTCAACTTGGATTTCCATATTATTTACATCATCGTAGTCCGATTAAAATAACTAGTCTTAGACATAACTTAGCCGCCTTCCCGCACCTCCAAATCCCACTGCCCATGATAGACCTCTGACAATGGTCAATTGAAAGCAAGAGGCCGTGGTATCGTTATCATCGCAAGGGTGGCTAGCGAGGGAAGTATGAAACTGACGAATAACAGGAACTGATAACATGATTTGCATAAACGATATGACACGACGTCAATAAATCGTGTAAATGTCACGCGATATCTTAACCTCGATAAAATTAAGTAATGACGCTCAAACTTAGAAATTCTTCTTATTTTACAGTGTTCAGCACAACCTCGATTCCAGGCTCTCTCTCCTTTTCCTCCCTTGTCGTTGAGTAGAGAGACCCTGGTTGCGGCTGGTCACGTGACCACCCAAATTCTGGGTGGTAAAAAAATATATTCTGAGGGAGGGGTGGTAGAGTGTTAGAGTTGTTGCTGTGACAAATCTACCATGAGAGGGTGAGAGCGTTGACTCTGAGTCGCAACTCGCACCTGGCAGCAGGTCTTCAAACAACTCGCAAGAAAAGTAAGCACCAAAAAAGTTTGTACATATGCTTACATGTGGTTATTCAAGCTTCTACAGGCTTTGCCAGGCCGTTTGCGAAGATCACTGCGATAATCATTTCTCGGAAACTGCTTGCGTAATTCTCAGAACTACACAACTACGACGATCGATCGGACGTTTTACAACGGAATTTTGTCCACGGAAGAAAGCCGATCATTTCAGAATTAGGTTTACATGTAAGCTTGGTATGTGAACAGCTTTAAGGTAACGAGTTTAAGTGATCGTTGAATTGTATTCACTGCAAAAACTGCCGATGGAAAAAAATTCCTTCGTACAGTCCGTTTGACATATTTCGTGCCGTACAAGGTTGTTGATTTTCAAGGAACCGCTTCGAGCGGTTGTTGTTGTAGATTTTTTGACACCAGAAAACTATATTATGGTCAAACTAATGACAGAATCCGGTTAGAGAAAATAGTAAGCTATTCTTTTATCCTAAAATTTGGACTATTTCGCTCCAAATGACTTTGTAAATAAATGCCGTTGTGTTTTAATTTAGTGAGTTCGCAGGGTCAGCTGTGAACGAGCTCGCCAAGCTTATTGTTGTTTTCAAAGTTGGTTTGAGACCAAGGTGTCTGGTCTACAACCTCGTTTAGCTTTACGATCATGAACCTGTTTACTTAGTGTAAAAGTGAATGAAGTCGATGGTTCATCGTTGAAATGAGCCGGTAGCTTATAAATTTTGTGTTCGCAAGGCGAATTTTCCATTCTCGTAATTTTCGCGCCGCTGCTTTTGTGGCTCGAAAATATCTGTCACGTATACATGTTCATGTCATGAAGTTGTAAAGAATAAAAACAAACGTTCCATACAAATAGCCTGTTTTACTTTTAACATAATCTTGCCGTATAAAATGCTGTTCCATTTTGAACTAAGCTCGATTTGCCCCTTCGATCCCCTGGTTAGTGATTATTGTTCACCTTGACAAAACGGCCTCAATGACCCACCCTCCCTGCGGTATTGTTGTAACCGCATAGTCACGTGACCAGCCGCAACCAGGGTCTCTCTACTCAACGACAAGGGAGGAAAAGGAGAGAGAGCCTGGAATCGAGGTTGTGTTCAGCAGTGGCCGATAGCTTTAATTTTCTATCGGTAAAGCCCGAGGATCTAGGGACGAGAGTATCTTGACGACGATTTCATCAAGCTGAACAACTGTGCCCATTGTAGCCGCCATCGAGTCGACGAGACATTTTTGTTTTAAATCTATAAAGCTAATCTACGAAATAGAAAAGGTCTTTTAAAAGGGGAAACAATATTTGCGAAAATAAATCACTTACGTTGTCACCAGCGATGAAATTAGCAAATGTCGTCTCGGTTGTGTTCCCACAAGAATGCAAAACGCTGACTGTCTATAAAGTGGTTTTATTTTCGGAGAGTACATGTCACGCAATAGGTTTCCAAAATATCCGGGTGGTGGTGGAGGAAGGGGTGGAATACCGCCGGAGAGGTCCTCGGTCCCAGGTGCTCTTGGAGGCGAGAAGATAGGGAATTTATCTAGCCTTGCTAGCCTGCGAACGCAGACGTATTTCCAGGTGAAACAAGAGCCCGAGAAAACCGGCTGTTCTCGCAGGCTATCGCAGATTTCGCCGCTCGCGCATGGACCCCAAACGTTAGCCTACTCGCAGGTTCGGATTTCTCGGGAATTCTCGTTCATTCTCGAGACTATAAGCAAAATAAGTGCCATAATTCCAACTCAAACCATAAGAGCTGCAAATTTAAGAATTTAGCGTTGCTCTGAACCAAATTGCCGCAAGGTCCGAGAGTTTGAATAAATAAACAAAGTCGCTAATAAATTATTACAGTTCTAATGTGACAGAAAGCGGAAATACAACTGGACAGCATACGACGGCCCTCTTCAATAATCGCTATGAACCGTCGTAAAACACTCTCAAACAAGGCTGGATTGTTATTTTCTAACGAAATTGTTATGGAGCATAAGTTCATAACAAACTGAGCACATGCAATTCAGCCCCGGGTGGGGGGGGGGGGGGGGTACTCCCTTACGTGGCCTATACGGGGACGTGCCGCTGGACAGGGTACGGTATGGTTTTTGGCCTCCCAGCCCTGAACAGGGTATATAATTTCATGCGAGTCTGTCCTAAACAGGGTATTGTTCCGGGCTATTGTTGCACGGAGACGTTTGCCGGTCTTTAGCAGCTCATCACTCAACATCACATCATTTTCAAGACAAGATAAATGCTATTGTTGTCGGTATCCTACACTTGTTTTAGAACAAGAGAGTGTGTATTTTGTCGTTTGCCCTAAACAGGGTCCTACAATGGAGGGTGTTGCCCTACACAGGGTGGGTATTTTAGGGTTTTTTTGCCCTAAACAGGGTCAGGGTTTCAAACCCTCAGCGGCACCCCTATACCCAAACATGGGCCAAGTACCCCCCCCCCCCCCCCCCGGGAATTCAGCTAATTTAGAAAACATCGCGATGACGTACGCGCCATTTAGTTTTAAAATAAATATACTCAAGTCTCAAACTTTTATATTTAAAGCCAGCAGTAATGAATATACGTATCGTTACTGCTAGTTAACCGGGCAAGGCCTGAGGCCGAGCCCGAGTCATAATTCAGTCGAAGTTTTTTAAGCGGCCGACGCCCATGGCGGCCGCTTCTAGAAATGGACTGTTTTTTAAGCGGCCGACGCCCATGGCGGCCGCTTCTAGAAATGGACTGGTTTTTTTTCATGGTGACTAGCCTAAGACCCCCACTCGGCCGTGTCCGTCTGTTTGTTACAGGCATCGTTCCCAAGGCTGTACGAGCTGAAATATTTCCTGAAGTTTATCAGCGTACATGTATTGCGTTTATTACAGGAATCGCATTGAAAAAAGCAAAGACAGATGTCCCACAGCAGTGAACAGCAGTGTTGTTGCAAAATGTGCTAAATTTGGCGGTGTGACCTTTGCGCGTTATTCGATCCCAGCGGGGAATCGGCTTCCGGTTTCACGCAAACTGCGGACTTTAGCGAGACTGGCGTGACTCCTTGTTTTTTCGTAGTCACTGCACTGGCCCCAGTTGACATTGCATTGCATTGTCTAAAATTAGCCACTAGAGAATTTATCTTCCACAAGCTTTCTGGATAATTTCTTCCTGCTTTTAGAGAAAATTTCGATTTTCGTATCGTGTACGGTGCTCTTTTCATGTTCTTTACAAAGAAACAAGCGAAATATTTAACGAGACAGGAGAACATAACATGTATCAGTTTCAATTGTAGGGGGTTTTCCCATTACATGGCAAACATGGCAGCCCGGTGCAGTATTCTTTGTTTTCATCTGACGTCATCAAAATTCTAAAATCTAAACTATTATTCCTACAAAGCTATTCTTTTTATATCTTCTAGACATAGAAATCATTAATCTCTATGCAAAGTTTGGTATCGATCCAGTGATTCCTTTTGGAAATAAAGCTATTTGAAATTTTCGATGTCCCGGATGAACGTGTTTCTGAACTGTCACAAAAAACGGATATTCTATATCATTTTAAAAATTTTAAGACGTGATAATAATTTAGAAGTGGTGTCTAAACAGATTTTAAGTGAAAGCTAATGATATTGACGGTAGAATATACTCTACTTCTTGTACAATTTTATGGCGGCCATGTTGGTGCCCCAGAGAAGGGCACCAACATGGCGGCTGCATACTAAACACTGTAATTTTCTGAAAATCAGTTTGGCAATAAATCGGTTATGAAAAACGCTACAAAGCTATAATTTGGACAAAATGTTTCTTTCTGCCAGTTCTTTTACCTGTTAATTTTCTGATGTTGTTCATGCAAGCAAACAGTTTTTGTAATGTTGATGAAAACCACCAATACGCATGATGTAATAGCTTGTAATAGAGAGACACCATTAATTTGCTCTTCGTATCTAGCGTTCATAGCGCGGGCAGAGTTGTAAAAGTGCGTATTATCCTGTATAGCTTTATTAGTGGGTGTTAAGACATCTATTCTTGGTAAAGGTAGGTGTTCAAATGTTTATTTGTTTTTTTTTATAGTTGACGACATTTGGTTAGATAGTACAGTTTCTACGCAGTGAGTTTAATATTAAGATTGCATCACGCAGTCACGTTTTTCGTCACGCAGGTTCATATGGTGACTCTTATTTGGGGGTGCACCTCAGAGTCCAGTGACCGATGGGGAGGAGAGGTGGATTGTTCTTGTTTCATGTAAAGAAACAAGCGAAATATTTAATTAGACAAGGGAAAATAACAGTTTTTCTTCATACAATTATATAATTACAGTATGTCATCCACATTTATTTACGAGGAAAAACGCATGACTAACCTTTTGAGAACATGACGCAATTGTCAAGAGGGGTTTTCCCATTAATTGTAAACGTAGCCAGGAGACATGCAAATAACAGTCCAGCGCATTTCTTCTTTTGGAAATGTTTTCATCCGCCGACCAAAACAAACAATTATCCAATCAGAGCGCGAATTTGGAGTCACGTGGTGCGAAATTCACGATTGCGATCGCGCGCGAGTTGAAAGCTCTGAGTCGATCTAACGCGATGCTTTGAATGAAACAATCCAACAATCTATTTACGTTTATTTCTGGCCGGTATTAGCTGCTTGCTGGACGAGAAACATGGCTTTGATATATTTTAGCCTGGAATAAGTTGTGACGAGCGCTTGCCTTTCTTGTCGCGCTCTAGATCGAGCTCTTGTCGTGCTCAGATCGGAGATCGCGCTTCGTCCTTCGACAATCCGCAGCTATACGCTTTCATGTATTACTGGCCGGGATCAACTGCTTGCACAAAGAGAAACATGGCTTCGATATCCTTAGCCAGCAATGAGTTGCGACTAGTTCTTGTATTTATATTCTGGTCGCGCGCTATGTTCAAAACAAGCTAAAACAGTATTGGTTTAGGTTACAGTAACAGCGAACAACTGGCGTGCTGCAACAGTCGCAACAATCACACATCGATCGAGTTATTTTGCATCCCAAGCCTAACATGACCTCCTAAAATTTGTAGAAAGAGAAACAGGGCTGTGATATATTTTGGCCAGGAATATTGGGAGGAGCACTTGCCTTTCTCGTCGCGCTCTATGTTCAAAACAGATCGAGCCGTCTTGGTTCAGAAATAATCTATTTACGCTTACACGTATACTGTCCGGGATATATTTAACTGCTTGTAGTATACCAGGCACGATTTACGACTAGAGTTTTGGTGTAAGCCCTGCTGCTGCTTGATGCCCCCCCTCTGGTTTTCCAACCGCAAATCTCACAGGTCTCACTGTATAAACCTGCTTTACCAAATAAACCATGTGTGTATGTATGTATGTAACATCATACAGATAAACAGAATAATCTCCTCTTTTGCTGTTTACTGACTACATCCATTTTTCAGTAACAGTTTACTAACAAAACGACTTTTTTTTAGTTGTGTTACAGAATAGAACTATACCCCATTGGCATCCTCCCACAAATGAGTGTTTTCATGCAGAGAAAAGAAAAAAAGTAATGTAATGTAAAGTGTATTTGTGATAAAAATATGCAGGAAAATGTTTGAGGTTTATTTTTCATTGAACATTTATCCGTACTACAACTACTCGTAATTACGATGTGAGCACAATGTACTGTTGAAGCCGAATTCCTGCAAGCAATATTCCTACTGGAAAGTAGGAAGTACATTTTTGTAAGCTTGTAAGGTTGTAAGCCTGTAAGCCTGTAAGCCCGCCGTAAGCCCGTAAGCCCGAACAGTGTAACTGAGCCTGTAAGGTTGTAAGCCTGTAAGCCCGTAAGGTTGTAAGGTGGTAAGCCCGTAAACCTGTAAGGTTGTAAGCCCGTAAGCCTGTAAGCCTCAGTGTAAGCCTGTAATCCCGTAAGGTTGTAATTATATAAGCCTGTAAGCCTGTAAGGTTGTAAGAATGTAAACCTGTAAGCCCGTTAGCCTGTAAGCCCGTAAGCATGTGGAGGTGGGTGAATGAAAAGGGAAGGGGTAGCCTAATAAATCCCGCCATGAGGGGTTGCAGGTGGTGGGGATTGTGGATGGAGATTCTGGATTGCGGGTGGTAAGGGGGGGGGGGGGGGGGGGGGTGGTTGCGGGTGTTCAGCCGCTCACAAATGTCACAAAATCACACAGGCAATCAGCACAAATACAATTCAAAGGTGGCAGCCATTCAAAGGGTTTCTTACTTTCTTTTTCCTGATTTTGTGAAGCTCGAAATCGAGAAGTGTTTTCTTTCACTTGTGGCAAATCCAGACTGAGTGGATTTCGGCCGATCTTTCCCCGATTTCAACGTCCATAAACATGCATAAAGCCTTGCACTCTGCCTCAAACAAAGAAACCTCACATCCTCTTTGTCACTTTTGTACATATCCGTCCAGCACATAATCAGCAGCGATCGTACATATAACTCCGATATGTATCCATCACATCACTAGCCTGCGAGCAGGCTCTCATAAGCGCAATGAGCGCGGAGCGCGATCGTGATCCTTAGTATTGCGTGACGTTCGAGCGCGGAGCGCGAGGGCGTTGGACGAGATTGAGAGCCTGCACGTGAAGCCCGGTTTCTTGAATGCCGCCCCTAGCGAGGTGTCAACTTGGTGACAACTCATTACGCTTCATTTGTCAAATAACCAACCAATAGAATTGGAAAAAAATGTAAACAAACATTACACATGGAATTATTTTCGGACCAGATATTTTCATAGACGGCGTGGCTTTGCGCAAGCAGAGCGCGGAAAGAAAACAGTAAACACAGCGAGCGATTGTTGTAAGTGCGCAGTCTTTGTTTCCACAACGGCAGCCGTGATGATGTGATGGCCGGCGATGTGCGAGAGGGTTTGTCAGAGCGTGATTGTATAAAACCGTTTGTCACAAAATCAGGAACTTGCGATGATGAAAACTCAACTAGCTGTGATATAGCGAAGGTGGAAAATGGCAGTATTACTGAGCGAAACAAGAGCCAAATGCAAACTTCTGTCGGCGACATCAGATCAACAAGATCAAATGCTTTCCAAAAGGAAAGTGTCACGAACAAACAGAGCGGGAGGACAACAAGTAATAATGCTTCATTTCTAATTACAAGCGCCGGAACCCGGGCCGGAACCGTCAAGAACTACGGCGAAGTAGGGTTTCCAAAGTATAGTTCACTTGAAAGTAAAGCGCTTGCCATATTTTGTAAACAAACGTCCGTGTAATGTTTTCAGTTAGGTAAAATAAACATATGTGGAATGGACGATCGCAGAACATAGACTAAAGCCCCATTTACACGACATTCATTTTGGGTCCGGCACTCCTAAATTTTGGCACGCGGGCCGATAGTTTAGGGCACGGCCTGCTTGATTTTTGCCGTGTAAATGCAAAATTTTTGGCACGCGTGCCCAAAAATTTAGGCGGGCCGAGACCACCTCAGCAGGTAGTCTCGGCCCGCCTAAAAAGAGACCCGCGTGCCAAAAAGAGATGCATTCTCGTTCCCAGAGCCTTCGGCGACACGGAAAAAAAAACTAGGGGCGCCAAAATTTCAATCACATGCGCAAACGGTGTGTCCTGACGAGATATGTCTTCATGCCGTAAAAGCTTGGCCTAAAGAGGAATATAAATGGCCTGAAAGATAGAGTAATCAGTCGGATTTCCACTCGTTTGAAGTTATAGATTTTATTATAAGGCTTATAACAACAACGGGTAGTAAAACTTGTTTCTTATAGCGAGTACTGATTTTAACCGACGTGATTTACCTATGCCGTTTTTCCATTTTGGACACTAACTACGGCTTTGTTCGACCCTTGTAATTTGCTTCATGTAAATTACTATTCGAAGAATAGTCATTCATAGCAGTAGCATTTATTTTAGAGGTAATGTACATGTATCAGTACATGCATGTTGATAAATTCACATCATGCGCCATGTTTAATTTTGACCCCTCGGTATTTCAGTATCTGTTCCGTAAAATGCGGTTTTTAGTATTGTAATGCCGTTGTCTGCTTATATGGCTTAATTATAAGATCTTCTTTGGGTCGGCTGTGTTATTTGATAAAGGTATATTACACTGTTTTATCAAGAATTCGTTTTTGAACGCTCATTTTTCTTGTTCAGTATTTGCAGCCAGAAGCAAATGTCCCTCGTACCACACTGAGCTCTCCGACTTGATTTAACATGTCAAACCAGGCAAAAGAATAGGGATGTAGGCATACCTCTCTCAAGCGCAGAAGGATTAAACAGCTCAATATAGCTTGCATAAAGCCGTATACTATCGCTGCTTCAATGCCAGGCCTTTTCATTTTTTCAAGGCACCAAGCCATAAAATTGCTTTAGGCAATCGACATTGAGTACCTGACATTTTGATTTTGAACGAATCCGCTAAAAGTTATTTGAGCCGCTGTTAAATAATCTCGGGGACTCACAAATTTAAGAGTGCCGTTCTTATTTTTGGGGTGCCGCTCAGAAATGAACATTGAAAAAAATCGAACATATTTTGTCGTGTAAGTGAAGCGGGCCGTGCCCTAAACTATCGGCCGCGTGCTAAAATTTAGGAGTGCCGGACCCAAAATGAATGTCGTGTAAATGGGGCTTAAACATAGAATGCGAGTGATGACCAGTGATCTTCTAGCCTGCGAGCAAGCTCTAGATCTCGCTTCGGTTCACGGCGCTCTCCGGGAGCGGCGAAGGCACAAGTTACGAACCGGCGAAAAGTAAAGTTCTTAACATGGCGTTGCTTCAGGGTCAATGGTCAAATAATGTTATCTAACACAACAGTGTTTGATTGCCTTTCTTCGCGGAGCGAGAACAGTTCAGGTCAGGTCAGCTCATTTTGTCAACTTTTATAAATTATATTCGCAACGCCGCCGGTAGCGACAAAATACACGAGACCGTCAAATGAACAGATAAAAGAATCGAGCAAAAACATCGTAACCGAATGAATAAAAACTATGAAGATTTTATTTACCCCTTTCCTGTCCTGGATTTGAAACTATAAGTTCGATCCGTGACAGTTGCCTTTCGACCCTTCGCCGCGCCGGCCTTCACTCTTGGTAAATGTTCGTTGTACAGCCGGTGGCGATATTTCGATAAAATACCTAAGAACTCTGGCTTTCGTTGATCGTTGAAGGCTTCAAAATTCATTAATCGTCTTTCGCATGGCCTGTACAATATATGTGATGTGTCAAATATAATTTATCTTGTCCCAAATTATGGTCCAACAATCCATAAATACGCTCCACAGTGTAGCGCCATAAATATATTCAACAGTACAGCGGGCGAGTAGTGCGCGATTTCCTTTCCTTTAGCAAAGAAGATTCTTTGAGAGCTTTTGAGCAGGATACATCGCCAACCGATTTGCCACAGCCTGCAACAACTCGAATTTTAATTGGAACCGCCAAAGTGTTTACCACAAAAACACGTCCTGATTTACAACACTCAGTAGAGACAAATTTCACACTTAGCTGCCCCTCCCTCACATCGTTTATTTGTAATCTCCCAGATTCTGGGAGCCACGTGACCAGCCCCAACCAGGGTCTCTTTTCAATCGCGTTTGGCGGGAAGAAGAGAGACCCTGGGAACGAGGTTGCGATAAAACCCGGTCCCAAAAAGATAACAGTTTTTCTTAACACAATTCCACAGCATATATGTCATTCACAATAATTTATTTTATTTCACGTTGAGCAAAAACATATCTTTGCCCTCGTTGAACATGATGCAATTTTCATTAGGTAAAATTAACCACAAGAGAATTTCTCCGGCTTCCGGAGCATGATGCAATATTACATCAGGCAGTCACGTTTTTCGTCACGCAGGTTCGTGTGTTGACTCTGAGGATTTGGAGGGTGCACCTCAGAGTCCAGTGACCGCGGAGAGAAAATATCGGTTTTCGTGTCGTGTAAGAGCTCTTTTCATGTAAAGAAACAAGCGAAATATTTAATTAGACAAGGGAAAATAACCTCAACTACTCCAATCTCGTGCCCAGAGTCAAGAGAAGAGAGCCACTACAGAGCAGGAAATGGAGGGCAGTCTTGTCACGAAGTAACGAAACTTAATTTTATATTTCTTATATTTATATTTCTCGTCACGCAGGTTCGTATGCTGACTCTCATTTGAGGGGTGCACCTCAGAGTACAGTGACCGAGGGGGAGGAGAGATCGATTGTTGTTTCCCCCACTATTAAGGTAATTGGCCGCTTGTAAACTACTTTAGGAGTTCTTGTTTTTTAAGCGGCCGATGCCGATGCCCATATATGGGCATCGAGCCGCTTCAAGGTTTGGGCCGTTTTTTCCGTAGTAACTTGGTGACCGCGCTCATAGTAGTAGGTGTTGAAAGATATATATGCGCATTAAACCATTTTTGGCGTTACTAAGTGATGAAGTAACAGCAAAGGAACGTGACACATCACAAGGTGTGCTGTGATACCTCGGAAAATGATTTTCCGTTGTTATGCAACGTTGCGTCAGTAGCTAACTGATTTTTAATAGCCACCAGATAATTTGTGCCAGTCTGTTTAAACCTATTACATGCACCTCAACCACAATAGAGGATTTCTGTTTTGTTTTGGATCGGCCGAATGTCTCAAATGTTTATTTGCTTTAGTTGACGGCATTTGGTTAGATATTACAGTTTCTACTCAGAAAGCTTTAAACTTAGCCAAAACAACAACACGTTTAAATGACGCAACCCTTGTGATTATTACAGAGTAAACATGATTGACATTGTATAGAATTAGCCACCAGATAATTTATCTTCCATATCGACCTTAGTTGACGGCGTTACAGTTATATTGCATCAGAATTTCTTCCTACTTTGAGAGAAAATTTCGATTTCGTGTCGAGTGTAAGTGCTCTTTTCATGTAAAGAAACAAGCGAAATATTTAATTAGACAAGGGAAAATAACCCTTGTTGTGAGGCGGCTAACCCGGACCTCCGACTCGGCCGTGCCAGTCTGTTTGGTTCACCGCAGACATCGTTTCCCAAGGCTGTACGAGCTGAAATATTTCCTGAAGTTTATCAGCATACATGTATTGAGTTCATTACAGGAATCGCATTGAAAAAAGCAAAGACAAATGTTCCACAGCAGTGAACAGCAGTGTTGTTGCAAAATGTGCTAAATTTGGCGGTGTGACCTTTGCGCGTTATTCGATCCCAGCGGGGAATCGGCTTCCGGTTTCACGCAAACTGCGGACTTTAGCGAGACTGGCGTGACTACTTGTTTTCATGGTGACTTACCCCAGACCTCCGGTTGACGTGACTACCACACGGTCAAGATGACGCAATCGGAATCGGCTAAAATTAGCCACTAGAGAATTTCTCTTCCACAAGCTTTCTTGCGAATTTATTCCTACTTTTAGAGAAAATTTCGATTTTCGTGTCGTGTAAGTGCTCTTTTCATGTTTCTTTGAACAGAAACAAGCGACATATTTAACAAGACAGAGTAAACAGTAACATGCAATAGTCATCTGCTTTCAAAGTGATTAGTTTCTAATGAAACTGTGGTGCTGCGTCGGCGGGCAAGTGAAACACTATGTTGATTATCAACTCAGAGTTGATAAAGGTAAATTAACCGCCGTAGCGATTTCTAAAAGCTGACGTTTCGAGCGTTAGCCCTTCGTCGGAGGCAAAAGTGCTCCGACGAAGGGCTAACGCTCGAAACGTCAGCTTTTAGAAATTCGCTACGGCGGTTAATTTACCTTTATCAACTCTGAGTTGATAAATCAACATAGTGTTTCATCTGCTTTCAGTTTCAATTCTAGAGGGGTTTTCCCACTGACATGGTAAACATGCCCAGATACGCATGATGTAATAGAGAGACACTATTAATTTGCTCTTCTGCGTCCAGCAATCATAGCGCGGGCAGAGCAGTTGTAAAAGTGCGTATTATCCTGTATAGGTTTTGAAATAAGACTTTATTAGTGGGTGTTAAGACATCTATTCTTGGTGTTCAAATGTTTATTTGGCTTTTAGTTGACGGCATTTGGTTAGATATTACAGTTTCTACGCAGTGAGCTTGACTCAAGCTTTTAAAATATAAGTATTGCATCACGCAGTCACGTTTTTCGTCACGCAGGTTCGTATGTTGACTCTTAGAATTGGGGGTGCAACCTCAGATTCAAGTGACCGAGAGGGAGGAGAGGTGGATTGTTGTTTCCCTATATATATCGGCCGCTTGTTAACTCCTTTAGGAGTTCTTGTTTTTTTTGGTGTCGAGCGTACCCAGGTCCCCACTCGGCCAATGGGTAATGAAACTCCTGCCTGACTAAAGTTTACAAGCGTATTGAGTTTTACTTGAAGAGAGTATTCCATTTCAAAAATGTGTTTATGAGTTCAAACTTGCTACACAGAAATTGTCAACAGAGGTTTAGGCAGAAATAAGATAAAGACGGCCATTTCGTCATTCGCGCAATGTGCAGCTCATTTCAGGTTGTACGATGTAATCACAGACGAGAGGATTGTTTGCGCCGATCTTCTATTCCATTGCGCAAACTGCAGACCTTAGCGTGACTGGCGTGACTACTGTACTTTCTTGAGGTTTTTCGCCAAGCAAGAAAGCAGATAAAATTTAAGCACCCGATTTTAATTTTACCCCTACGAGGAGATGTTGGACAGTGTTATAGTTGAGCCGCTATCGTTTCGTGCGCTGACCGGGGCACGAGCCATATGCATCCTGGCCATCGCTTGAAGAGTTGATTTAGCCGTTATGCCGATTGTGTAACTGACGTCAAGTGCTTCGGTTCATTCCTTTGACAATTTGCATTGAATCCCGAGTTTAGCAATGGTATCGCGATCCACCTATAGTTTTTGCTTACGAGTGAGACGACATTATTTTGCGGTAATGTCCATCTCAAATGCGGGCCGGTGATTGGTTCTGAAGATACAGATTGGCACCGGGGCACTGAATTGGGTTCCTCACGTACGCATTAAAATTCAAAAGTTTTCTTCGATTAACTCGTCGGCAATCGTTTATATCTTGTCATTTGCTAATTTATGGAGTGCCTTATTCGCCGGTACAACTTGCTCGATCTAAAAGTTAGCGTATGGTGAGTATTAAAGTCATTTATTTCTTGTAAGAGTTTGTTTGCCGTTTTCACTTGTTTTCGCGATGTGCACGCGCTAAGTTGTAAAATCAACTTTTTCGGTGCAAAATTGGATTATTTTCCCATTTCATCGCTGTTTGGTACTTTAGAAAACTTTGTGGGACATAATTCTGAATTGATTTTGTTTCCATAAGCAATTTACCGGCGAAAAAAGTCCGACTTTCTTCGAGACGATAAAATGCTTTCGCGTTCAAGTTTCGTGCACATTTCGTCGCGTATAGTGGGAATTTCTATTTCAATCAACAACAACTGATCTTAATTTTCCTTTTAATTTGTCCAAAAAAATGTTTGAAATCGCGATACAAAACTAAATTCAATTTTGAGACGACATTACGGCTTTATATTGGCGGCTAGTTGGGAGAAAATATATTCCGTATTGGGCTCCGTCGCTTCGCGACTCCGCCCAATACGGAATATATTTTCTCCCAACTAGCCGTCATTATAAAGCCGTAATGTCGTCTCAAAATCGAATTTAGTTTATAAAATACTTTAAAACCTATCTTATTATGATATTTCCATATTTAAAGCTAATAGCCTTGACCAAGAAAGTAGAGTTTCCATTTCAAAGGCCCGAATGTCCATGTTGCGAAAAAGATCAGAAACTACAATAGATATCACCCTGCAAAAGATAGTTTTGAATATCACGCAAACCTCGGACCAAGGTCTGTTGTCCAGATGTTTTGATGACTTTTATAGCGTGACTGGCGTGAAGCAAGAAAGCTTGAGCAAGTGAGGATAATTTAAATCCTGAACTTAGCAATAAAATACTTTAGAAACGTATCTTTATAATATTTCCACAAGCAAGAACCTTAACCAAGGAAGAATAACTTTTATTTCAAAGATGTGTATGTGAGTTTAAAGCCCGACATGGCTCTTGCTGTACATACATTTTAAACAGACTTTTCGCACTATCTAACAATGGAGCAGAAGACGCTATTGACCTGTGCGTCCAATGTTGTTTATGCCGTAATCTGGCTGTGTGACCTTAACCAGACTTAGCGCGTTATTCGATCCCAGCGAGGAATCGGCTTCCAGTTTCACGCAAACTGCAGACTTTAACTGCAGCCTCCCAGCCGGGCTACCCTGCGAGGGCCAACTTTTCATACATTTCTTTACAAAGCACACTGAAGTGTTTACATGACAGACAGGGTCACCCGCCTACCCGGGTCACCCGGCTAGGCGGGCTATCTTTTCTGCATGTAAACGGTCAAACCCGGGTCACCCACCTAGGCGGGCTATCTTTTCTGCATGTAAACGGTCAAACCTGGGTCACCCTGGGTCATCTCTGTTGACTTGGAAAACCCGCGATAATGGTGGAACAAGCGATAAAAACAGCAAAATCGCCGCTATAGCCTTTATTCTTACTGCCATGTTTGTTATGTAGTGCTTAATAAATCGCGCCGTTGCAATAAAAAAAAGTCCGCCAAAGCATGAGCCCGCCAAAACAAGAGCCCACCAAAAAAGATAGCCTGCTCGCCTATATGATAGCCCGCCCTAATAGCCCGCCCATGTAAAGGCGGGCTATGTTTTAGCCCGCTGGGAGGGTGACCCGGGTACCCGGGTCACCCTCCCTCCATGTAAACAGGCCCTAATAGAAATTCAAGTGCAGCGGGTGGAAATTGATAAACAGGAATTATGAACATATAACTGCCTGATCCCCCACAAACCTATGCGTGGCTAATTTGTTGACTAAATTACTCCATATAATACTGATGTATTGCTGATTACATTTTGTGAATGCATGCCACCATTCAGAGTGATGTTATGATTTATTGGCCTTGAAATCCGAATGCATTTGGCACACTGTGATGCATTTCTATAAGTAGTATTCCAAAATTATTTTATCCGTAGTCCAGTCCGGTCCTTAAAATTCCAAGATGGCTCCGTAGTTTAAAACTTCCAAATAAACATGTTTTTTCCTGCAGTGTTGTTTTTTAAGCCGCAGAAGTATTTTCACTCCCGGGTTTCACTTTGTGGTCGGTCAATGCTACCTTCCTATGGATTTTCAGAAACCAATAGACTGAAAGCCTTGTTGTGTACTTACCCCCGGCGTATCACATCGAACGAAATCGAACGAAATTTTAATCGAACTTAATCGAACTCAATCGAACTAAATCGAACGATTAAATTCGATTTTGTTCGGTCATCGAACGAAATCGAACCACGTATTTTTTTTTGTGAGTTCGATTTCCGAACCAAATCGAACGAAATCGAATGTCATCGTTCGATTTTGTTCGATTTTGTGTTTTTTATATTTGTTTCCTTTATGGTCATCCCGGGTCTCATTAGCACACTGTGACAGGCAACTCAGTCATGTAAATGACCCAAAGGACAGATGGAGGCTGAATCTATTATGTATTTATAATCAAGAGCTCGAAAACCGAACGTTCGATTTTGTTCGATTCGCAATTTTTTTTGTGCGAGTTCGATTTCGTTCGATGACCGAACTAATCGAACGTTCCATTTTGTTCGATTCACAATTTTTTTTGTGAGTTCGATTTCGTTCGATGACCGAACTAATCGAACGTTCGATTTTGTTCGATTCACAATTTTTTTGGGAGTTCGATTTCGTTCGATGACCGAACTAAATCGAACTCAATCGTTCGATTTAGTTCGATTAAGTTCGATTGAGTTCGATTTCCGAACGTTCGATGTGATACGCCGGGTTTTATATCATTGCGAGCTCTTAGGGCCTCCCCAGACTAGAGAGATAGTTGTCGACAACTATTTAGTTTATCGATCATAAAAAGTTGTCGATGACAAAAACGTCGGTGTGTGAAGCAAGTTGTCGATGACTAAGACCTTAGTTATCGATAACTAGCTTCACACACTGGCTTTTTTGTTATCGACAACTTTTTATGATCGACAACTAAATAGTCATCGATAACAATTGGCCTAGTCTGTGGAGGCCCTGAGCTAGCAAATGCTTTTTCAAAATCTATGAAAAGAGCGATACCTTCCAAGTTTTGCTCTGCTGTGAAATCAATAACGTCTGATATTAATCGGATAATCACTAAAGAGTGACCACAGTGCGGAGCGTGATTTTATTCCGCATTTATGCACGGGCGATTGTCGCAAAAGTTGTTTTGATACCAACCGGTGTTCGCCAGGTAAATTGTTTTTCGTTTGGATGTAACTTTCTCCACACGTCCTCTAGATTTGAGCTAAACATTAATGATTCTATCTCTGCGACTACGTTTTTCTTAGACGAAAAGTCACGTCCTCCTTCTTTATCGTCTTTAGAGAAGGGGCAATTGAAATCACCACCTACAACAATACTCTCGCCAGAAAACTGCTGGAGTAGATCTTTTAGTTGTTTGAAAAATTTAACCTGTGCGCTGCGCATGGGGTCATTCGGTGTATAAATATTGTCAACCATAATCTGAAGAATAAGTATTCTACCATCTTCACTTTGAATTTGATGTTCAATTGTTATCTGAAGTTTGGGATTAAATAAAATCGCCGCACCTTTACTGTGCTTGCTGCCATGGCAGAAATACATTTTGCTACCCCATTCATTGCTCTATAACCTTTCCTGATCATTAGAACTATATATCTCTCTTCCTTCTCCGGTATAGATCATATTAAAATTTACAAAATACAAATTTTAATTTAGTAAACAATCAAAATTAATTTTCAGGACCGTAGCAGAACCCTCGAATGTCTTCGATCCTGGTTGTAATAAAGCACGTGCTCCTGTGTGTTCCGTCCTGTCAATCAGTTAGGAGTTCCCAGTTTGTTTTGTTTCCTGTTCCTGTTACTTGTCGACGTTCTGATATTTGGAGTGGAAGTGAAGAAGATTCCTACCAGTGAACAACAAGTAAAACTAAGTTTAGGTAGAGTAACTTATTTATTGCTAGTCTTGTAACTGGGTTTTTATTGTTTAACAGCGTACAAAGTAAATTGTAAGCATCACATCTTTCGGTTGATCGACAGATTTGGAAAAATCTTGTAACGCTGTAAAATGAAATGTAGAACAAAATGCTACTCACAATGTTCTGATTTATTCCCTCCAAACTCTATCGTGACGTCATCACCAATGAGAACAAACGGAGCCCAGTGTTTTACGGCACAGAACTTCTCTGACTCTCGGAGACATTTCATTGCCCGATTAAGAGCCACACTGGCGCTATCTCCATGACCCAGATGTTCGTAGAAACTTTTCATAAACTCCATAGTGGCCTCGTCATTAATTGCCCAGAGTGAAACCAGAACAGAACGAGCACCAGCACCCAAGAAAGCCCGTCCAATGCCGACCACCCCTTCAGGCGTAACCTTCCCTTGAGCACTGTGACAGCAACTAAGCACAACAAGCCTTGCTCGTAGCTGAACAGCTTGTACATCTGACATTGTCAACAGGAAGTCTTTCTCTTTAGGGATCTTGGATGACCGTGTGGGATTTGGAGCCAAAACAATTTCACCAACTTCCATCCTTCCATGTGCTGCAATGTGTACCACACGCAACGGAACAGATTCGTTTAAGCACTTCTTCTTTAGTTGCATCTCTTCCCGTGAGCGGTTTGGTGTTAAGGATCTCGCCTACCATCTTGACTTCTTCCCTGGCCCATGGCAAATGGCCCTTGCACGCCATTTGACGCGCTTCCCCCGCACTCTCTTAACTTCCTCCACGAATGGATCTCCCACCAGCAGCGCCCCAATTTCATTGTGGTAGCCCTCAGGACAACGTGCGATCATGTCTAAACTTGTAAGCGAGGGTAGAATGCGGATCCTGATAGATTCACTGAGGTATCGAGAAGCCTCATCCACAAACGCAGCATAAGGAGCCAAGCAGAGTGGACCATCTGGGACAATGATTAACTCATCGCCTTCAAGCATGTTTGTAATTGGGTTGATTATAGAATCAAACAAAACGTGCAGATAATTGTTTTTGCAGTCCGCTTTTTTCCTGACAAGATTCTTTATCTAGCGGTGCTTCACCTTCTGGCTCATCCAATGTACGATTCTCACACCTAACAAGAACACCAACGCCA
>MU825516.1:0-40371 GCA_029204205.1 Desmophyllum pertusum | reverse complement strand
AAGTATTAACATCATTGTTGAAACACCGAGGCAACATTTCGTTGTTCCAATATTTTTCATTTTCCCATTCCTGTTTAATGTTGACAAGACACATGAACATGAGTACACTTTGTCAGTTGACAATATTGAAAGCGAAATAGGAGGTTTTTTGTGTTTTTAAACCGCCTATTCAGGATTTCAACAAAATTTGCCCGGGGTCTTTTTTGTCCTAGCATTTCAACACTTCCCAGCAAGATATTGGATATGATTATTTAGCATTTTCTTATTCTTAATTATTTAACAATTAGATTATTCGCTCTCAATTTCTATGAAACTTCGGAGAAACGAGAAGAAACCGTAATTTTGTAGACGACCTCCAGCCACTGCACACTAATGGCTGATAGTGTACGAGTAGCTCAGCCAATCAGATTGTCTCATTTGCATTAGTATACTAGTAGAGTTTTACTAATATCACTTAGACTTCGCTTACTCAATCGGCTGTAAAAGTTTAATAATCGCGGTTCATCATTTTTCGTTTAAGCGAGCCATCTATACAGTTGGTTCTGAATTAAGGGTAAACACTAGAACTGGGATTGACCATCTCAAATAGGAAACTAGGATTTGGAACACTTGACTGGGAATCACAAACACAAAATTGGGAATGCAAAACGCGTCTATACATTACACAGAACATTAAGTTAACTCTCAATATAGTTAACTCTCAATATAGTCATCAAGTGAACTCTCAATATAGTCACTAAGTGAACTCTCAATATAGTTAACTCTCAATATAGTTAACTCTCAATATAGTCATCAAGTTAACTCTCAATATAGTTAACTCTCAATATAGTCGTCAATTGAACTCTCAATATAGTCATCTAATGAACGAGATGGCTAAAAAAATATCGCATTATTACCTGGCCGAGTGTTTGCTAACCTGAGAAATGTGATTTGGTTGTAAGTGAAAACAATCATACCTATCATATTTAATACAAAGGATAGTATGACTTAATCATGAAAAGTTACATCCGGTCAAATAATTTAATCGAAGAAATTGTTAGTTTCTATCCTAAGTATCTGGTGATACTCTTCACGGGATTTGTCTTCCAACGCTATCACGTTTTTACCCGACGGAGTGTTTGCTAACCTGAGAATACAGTAATTCATGATCATGTACGCGGAAAATATCATACTGTAAAAGAATGTTCTATTCGAATGTTTATCGCAAGGAATTCATTGAAGTGAGCATACAATTGCAAGCGATTATATGACTTATTATTTTCTAGTGAAGGCCAATTTCTTAACGAAGCATACCTGGAATATTATCAGATATTTGTTATCCAACTGTTTTCTTTGAGAAACAAGATAAACAATGATCGGGTACAGAAATCGAGTGCGGAATTTTTATATTCATTTTGTACAAAAAAAATTTCAGAGAAAAAAAACACGAGGATGCATGACGTATATAAGTGACCGGCCCTTGGGGCGTTCTATCTGGGTTTTTTAAAGTTGGTGTGCCTGGGGGAGGGGGAGATTTTTCACCTATGTATTTACAATCGTATTCAAGCTAAGGTGATGACTTGTATCCATAAATATTTATTTGGAAGGTGGTCAAGAATCAATTATGACATCACATCGCTCCAAATTAACGTGATACATTTTAAAGCAATCTCTTATCATGACTCACCATCTTGGGTTTCAAACTGTACTGTCTCAAAAATGTCCGAAAATGTCCATGGAAAACTGTAGATCTCATTGTTCTCATAAATGGGAATCATATTATGGGAATACTCTTTCTGGTCAGAATGTGTCATCAGTCGTGGATATGATGAATTGCGTCCCTTTGCTAACTGAAACGTTGTAAAACTATAAAATATTACAAAATATTTGGCCTGTCGCACGCAAGAAAGGCAAACGATTGTATGGCTGTATCATAAAAAGTGGCATCTAATCTCGTAATTTAATCTACGAAATTTTAGTTTATTTCTCCACTTATTTTGTAGCCGCAAAAGGAACCAAGCGAACGCTACGTTATCGAACAATTTATTGACTTGAGAAGATCACCGTAAGTTACACAGTCGTCTGTATAGGACAAACAGGCCTATCCTAGAACGACGGTTACACGATCGACTGTAGCTAGAGTACCGTGCAAAAGGAATGCAAACGAATTTCGACGAAATTCAACGAATTTGACGAAAATAAACGATATTGCGAACGAAACGTACTTTTAGCGAACTGAAACGAAAGTTCGATAAGTCTTTTGTTTGAATTGATCCGAAATTTCGAAGTGCCTAGCGAAAGTTCACATGAGGCGTACACGATACATTGTATTTCGCTAGCGCACTTTTGAATTTTCGCTAGCACAATTCGAATTTTCGGAAGCGTGCTTCGAATTTTCGGTAGCGCACTTCGAACTATCAGAAGGAAATATTTGAATTTTGGTAAACTCGCTTTGAATTTTCGAATTCAATGGTTACTTTACAAACTTTAGCTTAATGTAAGTTTATACAATGTACAGTTTAACGCTGGTGTAGCAATTAAATTCATGTTTTTTACTTTTCACTGAACGTTCCATTCGGAATGACATAAACTCGCGATTGATTGAAAGTTTGTTCACACATCGCGAAAATCAACAAAAAGATGAAATTATATTCAACCCTGCCGCAACGTTTTTAAAGAACCTTTCAGCAAAACCTCGACTCGCAGATATTTTGTGGGCCAGTTTTCTGATGAAGTTTTAACTTTAGAAGAAACTGCAGGACTAACCCAGAACGTCGGTTACAGGAACAACTGTATAGAATCGAACATGCCTATCCCTGAACGACGGTTACACGTTCGACTGCATAGCAGAGTCAAATAACATGCATATCCTAGAAAGATTGTTACACGACAACGAGATACACATAACTAAATATGCAAAACGGAAAAACGTAACTTATATACATACATACATACTTTATTTGTAACTCCCTTAAAGGGCTTTTCAGCTACGAAGTAAATAAAAAGGTGAATAAATAGAATAAATACAAATAAATAAATAAGCGGGTTTGCAATACAAGTTAATATAAATACTAAAATATGGCCAAATTCTAAAGTCTAAATTAAACTAAACGTAATTGATCAATTATATGTGCTTTGAATTAATTATATGTGCTTTATACGAATTCTCGTGAAAAGAACTGCCTGAGAAACAAAGGCAAAACAACTGACTAGGAAAAAAAGAAACATTACATAATGATGTAATATATTTAATCACACTTTTTCCAGGAACTTGTCTTCCAACGCTATCGCATCTTTACCTGGTGGAGTGTTTGCTAACCTGACGAATCTGAGAAAACTGTAAGTGAAAAGAAGCATGCTTTCAAGTATTAACATCATTGTTGATACACCGAGGAAACATTTCGCAGTTCTCATAATTTTCATTTTCCCATTTCTGTTTAATGTTGACAGACACGTGAACATGAGTACACTTTGGCAGTTGACAATATTGAAAGAGAAATAGGAGGTTTTTTTGTGTTTGAGTTTCCGAAAAAAATGACCAGTTTTAGCCCTAGCATTTTCTACACTTCCCAGCAAGATATTGGATTATCTAGCATTTTCTCATTCCTTATTATTATGGCTTAGACCTCGTTTATAATCGGCTGTAAAAGTTTAATAAGCGCGGTCAGTCAACTTTTAACGTTTCAATATTCTCATATAATGCCTATAAACATATCGCTTTATTACCTGGCCGAGTGTTTGCTAACCTGATAAATGCGATTTGGCTGTAAGTGAAAAGAATCATACCTATCATATTTAATACAAAGGATAGTATGACTTAATCATGAAAAGTGACATCCGGTCAAATAATTTAATCGAAGAAATTGTTAGTTTCTATCCTAAGTATCTGGTGATACTCTTCACAGGGATTTGTCTTCCAACGCTATCACGTTTTTACCCGACGGAGTGTTTGCTAACCTGAGAATACAGTAATTCATGATCATGTACGCGGAAAATATCATACTGTAAAAGAATGTTCTATTCGAATGTTTATCGCAAGGAATTCATTGAAGTGAGCATACAAGCGATTATATGACTTATTATTTTCTAGTGAAGGCCAATTTCTTAACGAAGCATACCTGGAATATTATCAGATATTTGTTATCCAACTGTTTTCTTTGAGAAACAAGATAAACAATGAATCGGGTACAGAAATCGAGTGCGGAATTTTTATATTCATTTTGTACAAAAAACATTTCATACAAAAAAACACGAGGATGCATGACGTATATAAGTGACCGGCCCTTGGGGCGTTCTATCTGGGTTTTTTAAAGTTGGTGTGCCTGGGGGAGGGGGAGATTTTTCCCCTATGTATTTACAATCGTATTCAAGCTAAGGTAATGACTTCTATCCATAAATATTTATTTTGAAGGTGGTCAAGAATCAATTATGACATCACATCGCTCCAAATTAACGTGATACATTTTAAAGCAATCTGTTATCATGACTCACCATCTTGGGTTTCAAACTGTACTGTCTCAAAAATATCCGAAAATGTCCATGGAAAACTGTAGATCTCATTGTTCTCATAAATGGGAATCATATTATGGGAATACTCTTTCTGGTCAGAATGTGTCATCAGTCGTGGATATGATGAATTGCGTCCCTTTGCTAACTGAAACGTTGTAAAACTATAAAATATTACACAATATTTGGCCTGTCGCACGCAAGAAAGGCAAACGATTGTATGGCTGTATCATAAAAAGTGGCATCTAATCTCGTAATTTAATCTACGAAATTTTAGTTTATTTCTCCACTTATTTTGTAGCCGCAAAAGGAACCAAGCGAACGCTACGTTATCGAACAATTTATTGACTTGAGAAGATCACC
Organism: Desmophyllum pertusum; assembly: GCA_029204205.1. Classification (NCBI taxonomy): domain Eukaryota; kingdom Metazoa; phylum Cnidaria; class Anthozoa; order Scleractinia; family Caryophylliidae; genus Desmophyllum; species Desmophyllum pertusum. The sequence goes on along the minus strand of MU825516.1, from coordinate 35,523 downwards.
GTAAGTTACACGGTCGACTGTATAGGAGAAACAGGTCTATCCGAGAACGACGGTTACACAGTCGTCTGTATAGGAGAAACAGGGCTATCCTAGAACGACGGTTACACGATCGACTGTAGCTAGAGTACCGTGCAAAAGGAATGCAAACGAATTTCGACGAAATTCAACGATATTGCGAACGAAACGTACTTTTAGCGAACTGAAACGAAAGTTCGATAAGTCTTTTGTTTGAATTGATCCGAAATTTCGAAGTGCCTAGCGAAAGTTCACATGAGGTGTACACGATACATTGTATTTCGCTAGCACACTTTTGAATTTTCGCTAGCACAATTCGAATTTTCGGAAGCGTGCTTCGAATTTTCGGTAGCGCACTTCGAACTTTCAGAAGGAAATATTTGAATTTTCGTAAGTTCGCTTTGAATTTTCGAAACCAATGGTTACTTTACAAACTTTAGCTTATTGTAAGTTGATACAATGTACAGTTTAACGCTGGTGTAGCAATTAAATTCATATTTTTGACTTTTTACTGAACGTTCCATTCGGAATGACATAAACTCGCGATTGATTGAAAGTTTGTTCACACATCGCGATAATCAACAAAAGAGATGACATTATATTCAACCCTGCCGCAACGTTTTTAAAGAACCTTTCAGCAAAACCTGGACTCGCAAATATTTTGTGGGCCAGTTTTCAGATGAAGTTTTTACTTTAGAAGAAACTGCAGGACAAACCCAGAACGTCGGTTACAGGAACAACTGTGTAGAATCGAACATGCCTATCCCAGAACGACGGTTACACGTTCGACTGCATAGCAGACTCAAATAACATGCATATCCTAGAAAGATTGTTACACGACAACGAGATAAATATGCAAAACGGAAAAACTTAACTTATATACATACATACATACATACTTTATTTGTAACTCCCTAAAAGGGCTTTTCAGCTACGAAGTCAATAAAAAGGTGAATAAATAGAATAAATACAAATAAATAAATAAATAAATAAGCGGGTATACAATATAAGTTAATATAAATACTAAAATATGGCCAAATTCTAAAGTCTAAATTAAACTAAAAGTAATTGATCAATTATATGTACTTTATACGAATTCTCGTGAAAATAACTGCCTGAGAAACAAAGGCAAAACAACTGACTAGGAAAAAAAAGAAACATTACATAATGATGTAATATATTTAATCACACTTTTTCCAGGAACTTGTCTTTCAACGCTATCGCATCTTTACCTGGTGGAGTGTTTGCTAACCTGACGAATCTGAGAAAACTGTAAGTGAAAAGAAGCATGCTTTCAAGTATTAACATCATTGTTGATACACCGAGGCAACATTTCGTAGTTCTCATAATTTTCATTTTCCTATTTCTGTTTAATGTTGACAGACACGTGAACATGAGTACACTTTGGCAGTTGACAATATTGAAAGAGAAATAGGAGGTTTTTTTGTGTTTGAGTTTCCGAAAAAAATGACCAGTTTTAGCCCTAGCATTTTCTACACTTCCCAGCAAGATATTGGATTATCTAGCATTTTCTCATTCCTTATTATTATGACTTAGACCTCGTTTATAATCGGCTGTCAAAGTTTAATAAGCACGGTCAATCAACTTTTAACGTTTCAATATTCTCATATAATGGCTAAAAACATATCGCTTTATTACCTGGCCGAGTTTTTGCTAACCTGAGAAATGCGATTTGGCTGTAAGTGAAAACAATCATACCTATCATATTTAATACAAAGGATAGTATGACTTAATCATGAAAAAGTGACATCCGGTCAAATAATTTAATCGAAGAAAGTGTTAGTTTCTATCCTAAGTATCTGGTGATACTCTTCACAGGGGTTTGTCTTCCAACGCTATCACATTTTTACCTGACCGAGTGTTTGCTAACCTGAGAATACCGTAATTCATGATCATGTACGCGGAAAATATCATACTGTAAAAGAATGTTCTATTCCAATGTTTATCGCAAGGAATTCATTGAAGTGAGCATACAAGCGATTATATGACTTATTATTTTCTAGTGAAGGCCAATTTCTTAACGAAGCATACCTGGAATATTATCAGATATTTGTTATCCAACTGTTTTCTTTGAGAAACAAGATAAACAATAAATCGGGTACAGAAATCGAGTGCGGAATTTTTATATTCATTCTGAAATCTCTTGAAACGTGGCAATCCGCGTACTCGGTCCACGATTTGCCCTGACACGCCGCGACACTCAACGACACTCAACGACACTCAACGACACTCAACGACACTCAACGAAACTCAACGACACTCAACGATACGCCGCGTATCCTGACACATCATGTTCGGATCTAGGATTCGTCGAGTGTCATGAAATATCAGGACCCCGTAAATTCCACGAAATTACTCATTTCTCGCATGCATTGTAATTATAACGCAAACATTTGTGCAAAGAAGTAGCTGAGTTAGCCATCGTTTCTTCAATATAATTACCGGCGAATGTGTCTATTTTATCATTTCATATACGGTATCATTATACTTTGTGTACGGTAATCTGTACGGAACAGTATACACTAGTATAAGGAATCAAAGATATACTGCTCCTTATACAGCCCTTATACATCGGTATCCGTATACGTCAGTATACCTCCCCATATACAATACGTGTACGGATTCATTATACCTCCTTATACATGTCATTTCATGCAGTGTTAGCGCTCCTTATTCTTTTTACGGTCTCTACGGGGTTGCGCGAAAACCACTTTATAAGACGAAGAGTAAATTAGAACGCCGAAAAATTCACCGGCTCGCAGGTTAGCTCGCTATTTGAACAACGCTTTTAAAACCGCCTGTTCTTACATGAAACTATTTCAGATACTTCAGATAGCGTTTTAAAACCATCGGGAGTCTATCAGTTTATTCAGTCGTAAGAGCGCAGCCCGCCTTTAATTAGAGCGCTATTGTTTAACTTTATCACACCTTGGGATTTACTTCACGCATTCAACCGTTTGATTGACAGCAGCTGAAATCTGCGAAGAGACTCAAGTATTCCCAAAGCTAAACATGTTAACCAATCACAGTCGATTAGTTCTGGATATGCAAATTATTATGCCGCCCGTTGGAAAACTGGGCGCTGTAAGTACATGTCGCGAAAGACAATGGCATTCTGGGCGATGTACACACAACTAACTATGCGAAACGGAAAAACGTAACTTATATACGAATTCTCGTGAAAATAACTTCGTGCGAAAGAAAGGCAAAACAACTGACTAGGCAAAAAAAAATTACATGATGATGTAACTTATTAAATCACACTTTTTCCAGGAAATTGTCTAAAAACGCTATCACATCTTTACCTGGTGGAGTGTTTGATAACCTGACAAATCTGAGAGAACTGTAAGTGAAACTAAGAATCATACCTTCAAGTATTAACATCATTGTTGAAACACCGAGGCAACATTTCGTTGTTCCAATATTTTTCATGTTCCCATTCCTGTTTAATGTTGACAAGACACATGAACATGAGTACACTTTGTCAGTTGACAATATTGAAAGCGAAATAGGAGGTTTGTTTGTGTTTTTTAAACCGCCTATTCAGGATTTGAACAAAATTTGCCCGGGTTCTTTTTAGTCCTAGCATTTTCAACACTTCCCAGCAAGATATTGGATATGATTATCGAGCATTTTCTTATTCCTTATTATTTAACAATTAGATTATTCGCTCTCAATTTCTATGAAACTTCGGAGAAACGATAAGAAACCGTAATTTTGTAGACGACCTCCAGCCACTGCACACTAATGGCTGATAGTGTACGAGTAGCTCAGCCAATCAGATTGTCTCATTTGCATTAGTATACTAGTAGAGTTTTACTAATATCACTTAGACCTCGCTTACTCAATCGGCTGTAAAAGTTTAATAATCGCGGTTCAACATTTTACGTTTAAGCGAGCCATCTATACAGTTGGTTCTGATTTAAGGTAAACACTGGAACTGGGATTGACCATCTCAAATAGGAAAATAGGATTTGGAACACTTGACAACTTGACTGGGAATCACAAACACAAAATTGGGAATGCAAAACGCGTCTATACATTACACAGAACATCAAGTTAACTCTCAATATAGTTAACTCTCAATATAGTCATCAAGTGAACTCTCAATATAGTCACCAAGTGAACTCTCAATATAGTTAACTCTCAATATAGTCAACAAGTTAACTCTCAATATAGTTAACTTTAATAAGCGCGGTCAGTCAACTTTAAACGTTTCGATATTCTCATATAATGGCTAAAAAAATATCGCATTATTACCTGGCCGAGTGTTTGCTAACCTGAGAAATGTGATTTGGTTGTAAGTGAAAACAATCATACCTATCATATTTAATACAGAGGATAGTATGACTTAATCATGAAAAGTTACATCCGGTCAAATAATTTAATCGAAGAAATTGTTAGTTTCTATCCTAAGTATCTGGTGATACTCTTCACAGGGATTTGTCTTCCAACGCTATCACGTTTTTACCCGACGGAGTGTTTGCTAACCTGAGAATACAGTAATTCATGATCATGTACGCGGAAAATATCATACTGTAAAAGAATGTTCTATTCCAATGTTTATCGCAAGGAATTCATTGAAGTGAGCATACAATTGCAAGCGATTATATGACTTATTATTTTCTAGTGAAGGCCAATTTCTTAACGAAGCATACCTGGAATATTATCAGATATTTGTTATCCAACTGTTTTCTTTGAGAAACAAGATAAACAATGAATCGGGTACAGAAATCGAGTGCGGAATTTTTATATTCATTTTGTACAAAAAAAAATTTCATACAAAAAAAACACGAGGATGCATGACGTATATAAGTGACCGGCCCTTGGTGCGTTCTATCTGGGTTTTTTAAAGTTGGTGTGCCTGGGGGAGGGGGAGATTTTTCCCCTATGTATTTACTATCGTATTCAAGCTAAGGTGATGACTTGTATCCATAAATATTTATTTTGAAGGTGGTCAATAATCAATTATGACATCACATCGCTCCAAATTAACGTGATACATTTTAAAGCAATCTGTTATCACGACTCACCATCTTGGGTTTCAAACTGTACTGTCTCAAAAATGTCCGAAAATGTCCATGGAAAACTGTAGATCTCATTGTTCTCATAAATGGGAATCATATTATGGGAATACTCTTTCTGGTCAGAATGTGTCATCAGTCGTGGATATGATGAATTGCGTCCCTTTGCTAACTGAAACGTTGTAAAACTATAAAATATTACAAAATATTTGGCCTGTCGCACGCAAGAAAGGCAAACAATTGTATGGCTGTATCATAAAAAGTGGCATCTAATCTCGTAATTTAATCTACGAAATTTTAGTTTATTTCTCCACTTATTTTGTAGCCGCAAAAGGAACCAAGCGAACGCTACGTTATCGAACAATTTATTGACTTGAGAAGATCACCGTAAATTACACGGTCGACTGTATAGGAGAAACAGGTCTATCCGAGAACGACGGTTACACAGTCGTCTGTATAGGAGAAACAGGCCTATCCTAAAACGACGGTTACACGATCGACTGTAGCTAGAGTACCGTGCAAAAGGAATGCAAACGAATTTCGACCAAATTCAACGAATTTGACGAAAATAAACGATATTGCGAACGAAACGTACTTTTAGCGAACTGAAACGAAAGTTCGATAAGTCTTTTGTTTGAATTGATCCGAAATTTCGAAGTGCCTAGCGAAAGTTCACATGAGGTGTACACGATACATTGTATTTCGCTAGCACACTTTTGAATTTTCGCTAGCACAATTCGAATTTTCGGAAGCGTGCTTCGAATTTTTGGTAGCGCACTTCGAACTTTCAGAAGGAAATATTTGAATTTTGGTAAACTCGCTTTGAATTTTCGAAACCAATGGTTACTTTACAAACTTTAGCTTAATGTAAGTTTATACAATGTACAGTTTAACGCTGGTGTAGCAATTAAATTCATGTTTTTGACTTTTTACTGAACGTTCCATTCGGACAAAAACTCGCGATTGATTGAAAGTTTGTTTACACATCGCGATAATCAACAAAAGAGATGAAATTATATTCAACCCTGCCGCAACGTTTTTAAAGAACCTTTCAGCAAAACCTCGACTCGCAAATATTTTGTGGGCCAGTTTTCAGATGAAGTTTTAACTTTAGAAGAAACTGCAGGACTAACCCAGAACGTCGGTTACACGTTCGACTGCATAGCAGACTCAAATAACATGCATATCCTAGAAAGATTGTTTTACGACAACGAGATACACATAACTAAATATGCAAAACGGAAAAACTTAACTTATATACATACATACATACTTTATTTGTAACTCCCTAAAAGGCATTTTCAGTTACAATGTAAATAAAAAGGTGAATAAATAGAATAAATACAAATAAAATAAAAAAATAAGCGGGTATACAATACAAGTTAATATAAATACTAAAATATGGCCAAATTCTAAAGTCTAAATTAAACTAAAAGTAATTGATCAATTATATGTGCTTTGAATTAATTATATGTGCTTTATACGAATTCTCGTGAAAATATCTGCCTGAGAAACAAAGGCAAAACAACTGAATAGGAAAAAAAAGAAACATTACATAATGATGTAATATATTTAATCACACTTTTTCCAGGGACTTGTATTACAACGCTATCGCATCTTTACCTGATGGAGTGTTTGCTAACCTGACGAATCTGAGAAAACTGTAAGTGAAAAGAAGCATGCTTTCAAGTATTAACATCATTGTTGATACACCGAGGCAACATTTCGTAGTTCTCATAATTTTCATTTTCCCATTTCTGTTTAATGTTGACAGACATGTTAACATGAATACACTTTGGCAGTTGTCAATATTGAAAGAGAAATAAGAGGTTTTTTTTGTGTTTGAGTTTCCGAAAAAATGACCAGTTTTAGCCCTAGCATTTTCCACACTTCCCAGCAAGATATTGGATTATCTAGCATTTTCTCATTCCTTATTATTATCACTTAGACCTCGTTTATAATCGGCTGTAAAAGTTTAATAAGCGCGGTCAGTCAACTTTTAACGTTTCAATATTCTCATATAATGGCTAAAAACATATCGCTTTATTACCTGGCCGAGTGTTTGCTAACCTGAGAAATGCGATTTGGCTGTAAGTGAAAACAATCATACCTATCATATTTAATACAAAGGATAGTATGACTTAATCATGAAAAGTGACATCCGGCCAAATAATTTAATCGAAGAAATTGTTAGTTTCTATCCTAAGTATCTGGTGATACTCTTCACAGGGATTTGTCTTCCAACGCTATCACGTTTTTACCCGACGGAGTGTTTGCTAACCTGAGAATACAGTAATTCATGATCATGTACGCGGAAAATATCATACTGTAAAATAATGTTCTATTCGAATGTTTATCGCAAGGAATTCATTGAAGTGAGCATACAAGCGATTATATGACTTATTATTTTCTAGTGAAGGCCAATTTCTTAACGAAGCATACCTGGAATATTATCAGATATTTGTTATCCAACTGTTTTCTTTGAGAAACAAGATAAACAATGAATCGGGTACAGAAATCGAGTGCGGAATTTTTATATTCATTTTGTACCCAAAAAAATTTCAGAGAAAAAAACACGAGGATGCATTACGTATATAAGTGACCGGCCCTTGGGGCGTTCTATCTGGGTTTTTTTAAATTTGGTGTGCCTGGGGGAGGGGGAGATTTTTCCCCTATGTATTTACAATCGTATTCAAGCTAAGGTAATGACTTGTATCCATAAATATTTATTTTGAAGGTGGTCAAGAATCAATTATGACATCACATCGCTCCAAATTAACGTGATACATTTTAAAGCAATCTGTTATCACGACTCACCATCTTGGGTTTCAAACTGTACTGTCTCAAAAATGTCCGAAAATGTCCATGGAAAACTGTAGATCTCATTGTTCTCATAAATGGGAATCATATTATGGGAATACTCTTTCTGGTCAGAATGTGTCATCAGTCGTGGATATGATGAATTGCGTCCCTTTGCTAACAGAAACGTTGTAAAATTATAAAATATTACAAAATATTTGGCTTGTCGCACGCAAGAAAGGCAAACGATTGCATGGCTGTATCATAAAAAGTGGCATCAAATCTCGTAATTTAATCTAAGAAATTTTAGTTTATTTCTCCACTTATTTTGTAGCCGCAAAAGGAACCAAGCGAACGCTACGTTATCGAACAATTTATTGACTTGAGAAGATCACCGTAAGTTACACGGTTGACTGTATAGGAGAAACGGGTCTATCCGAGTACGACGGTTACACAGTCGTTTGTATAGGAGAAACAGGCCTATCCTAGAACGACGGTTACACGATCGACTGTAGCTAGTACCGTGCAAAAGGAATGCAAACGAATTTCGACGAAATTCAACGAATTTGACGAAAATAAACGATATTGCGAACGAAACGTTCTTTTAGTGAACTGAAACGAAAGTTCGATAAGTCTTTTGTTTGAATTGATCCGAAATTTCGAAGTGCCTAGCGAAAGTTCACATGAGGTGTACATGTACACGATACATTGTATTTCGCTAGCACATTTTTGAATTTTCGCTAGCACAATTCGAATTTTCGGAAGCGTGCTTCGAATTTTCGGTAGCGCACTTCGAACTTTCAGAAGGAAATATTTGAATTTTGGTAAACTCGCTTTGAATTTTCGAAACCAATGGTTACTTTACAAACTTTAGCTTAATGTAAGTTTATACAATGTACAGTTTAACGCTGGTGTAGCAATTAAATTCATGTTTTTGACTTTTTACTGAACGTTCCATTCGGACAAAAACTCGCGATTGATTGAAAGTTTGTTTACACATCGCGATAATCAACAAAAGAGATGAAATTATATTCAACCCTGCCGCAACGTTTTTAAAGAACCTTTCAGCAAAACCTCGACTCGCAAATATTTTGTGGGCCTGTTTTCAGATGAAGTTTTAACTTTAGAAGAAACTGCAGGACTAACCCAGAACGTCGGTTACAGGAACAACTGTATAGAATCGAACATGCCTATCCCAGAACGACGGTTACACGTTCGACTGCATAGCAGACTCAAATAACATGCATATCCTAGAAAGATTGTTACACGACAACGAGATACACATAACTAAATATGCAAAACGGAAAAACTTAACTTATATACATACATACTTTATTTGTAACTCCCTAAAAGGGCTTTTCAGTTACAATGTAAATAAAAAGGTGAATAAATAGAATAAATACAAATAAATAAATAAGCGGGTATACAATACAAGTTAATATAAATACTAAAATATGGCCAAATTCTAAAGTCTAAATTAAACTAAAAGTAATTGATCAATTATATGTGCTTTGAATTAATTATATGTGCTTTATACGAATTCTCGTGAAAATAACTGCCTGAGAAACAAAGGCAAAACAACTGACTAGGAAAAAAAAGAAACATTACATAATGATGTAATATATTTAATCAAACTTTTTCCAGGGACTTGTCTTCCAACGCTATCGCATCTTTACCTGGTGGAGTGTTTGCTAACCTGACGAATCTGAGAAAACTGTAAGTGAAAAGAAGCATGCTTTCAAGTATTAACATCATTGTTGATACACCGAGGCAACATTTCGTAGTTCTCATAATTTTCATTTTCCCATTTCTGTTTAATGTTGACAGACACGTGAACACGAGTACACTTTGGCAGTTGACAATATTGAAAGAGAAATAGGAGGTTTTTTTGTCTTTGAGTTTTCGAAAAAAATGACCAGTTTTAGCCCTAGCATTTTCTACACTTCCCAGCAAGATATTGGATTATCTAGCATTTTCTCATTCCTTATTATTATGACTTAGACCTCGTTTATAATCGGCTGTAAAAGTATAATAAGCGCGGTCAGTCAACTTTTAAAGGAACCAAGCGAAAGCTACGTTATCGAACAATTTATTGACTTGAGAAGATCACCGTAAGTTACACGGTCGACTGTATAGGAGAAACAGGTCTATCCGAGTACGACGGTTACACAGTCGTTTGTATAGGAGAAACAGGCCTATCCTAGAACGACGGTTACACGATCGACTGTAGCTAGTACCGTGCAAAAGGAATGCAAACGAATTTCGACGAAATTCAACGAATTTGACGAAAATAAACGATATTGCGAACGAAACGTACTTTTAGCGAACTGAAACGAAAGTTCGAGAAGTCTTTTGTTTGAATTGATCCGAAATTTCGAAGTGCCTAGCGAAAGTTCACATGAGGTGTACACGATACATTGTATTTCGCTAGCACACTTTTGAATTTTCGCCAGCACAATTCGAATTTTCGGAAGCGTGCTTCGAATTTTCGGTAGCGCACTTCGAACTTTCAGAAGGAAATATTTGAATTTTCGTAAGTTCGCTTTGAATTTTCGAAACCAATGGTTACTTTACAAACTTTAGCTTATTGTAAGTTTATACAATGTACAGTTTAACGCTGGTGTAGCAATTAAATTCATATTTTTGACTTTTTAATGAACGTTCCATTCGGAATGACATAAACTCGCGATTGATTGAAAGTTTGTTCACACATCGCGATAATCAACAAAAGAGATGAAATTATATTCAACCCTGCCGCAACGTTTTTAAAGAACCTTTCAGCAAAACCTCGACTCGCAAATATTTTTAGGGCCAGTTTTCAGATAAAGTTTTTACTTTAGAAGAAACAGGCCTATCCCAGAACGACGGTTACACGTTCGACTGTATAGCAGACTCAAATAACATGCCTGTTCTAGAAAGATGGATACACACAACTAACTATGCAAAACGGAAAAACGTAACTTATATACGAATTCTCGTGAAAATAACTTCGTGCGAAAGAAAGGCAAAACAACTGACTAGGCAAAAAAAAATTACACGATGATGTAACTTATTAAATCACACTTTTTCCAGGAAATTGTCTTCCAACGCTATCACATCTTTACCTGGTGGAGTGTTTGATAACCTGACAAATCTGAGAGAACTGTAAGTGAAACTAAGAATCATACCTTCAAGTATTAACATCATTGTTGAAACACCGAGGCAACATTTCGTTGTTCCAATATTTTTCATTTTCCCATTCCTGTTTAATGTTGACAAGACACATGAACATGAGTACACTTTGTCAGTTGACAATATTGAAAGCGAAATAGGAGGTTTTTTTGTGTTTTTTAAACCGCCTATTCAGGATTTGAACACAATTTGCCCGGGGTCTTTTTAGTCCTAGCATTTTCAACACTTCCCAGCAAGATATTGGATATGGTTATTTAGCATTTTCTTATTCCTAATTATTTAACAATTAGATTATTCGCTCTCAATTTCTATGAAACTTCGGAGAAACGAGAAGAAACCGTAATTTTGTAGACGACCTCCAGCCACTGCACACTAATGGCTGATAGTGTACGAGTAGCTCAGCCAATCAGATTGTCTCATTTGCATTAGTATACTAGTAGAGTTTTACTAATATCACTTAGACCTCGCTTACTCAATCGGCTGTAAAAGTTTAATAATCGCGGTTCAACATTTTACGTTTAAGCGAGCCATCTATACAGTTGGTTCTGAATTAAGGGTAAACACTGGAACTGGGATTGACCATCTCAAATAGGAAAATAGGATTTGGAACACTTGACTGGGAATCACAAACACAAAATTGGGAATGCAAAACGCGTCTATACATTACACAGAACATCAAGTTAACTCTCAATATAGTCATCAATTGAACTCTCAATATAGTCACCAAGTGAACTCTCAATATAGTTAACTCTCAAAATAGTCACCAAGTTAACTCTCAGTATAGTTAACTCTCAATATAGTCGTCAATTGAACTCTCAATATAGTCATCTACTGAACGAGATGGCTAAAAAAATATCGCATTATTACCTGGCCGAGTGTTTGCTAACCTGAGAAATGTGATTTGGTTGTAAGTGAAAACAATCATACCTATCATATTTAATACAAAGGATAGTATGACTTAATCATGAAAAGTGACATCCGGTCAAATAATTTAATCGAAGAAATTGTTAGTTTCTATCCTAAGTATCTGGTGATACTCTTCACAGGGATTTGTCTTCCAACGCTATCACGTTTTTACCCGACGGAGTGTTTGCTAACCTGAGAATACAGTAATTCATGATCATGTACGCGGAAAATATCATACTGTAAAAGAATGTTCTATTCGAATGTTTATCGCAAGGAATTCATTGAAGTGAGCATACAATTGCAAGCGATTATATGACTTATTATTTTCTAGTGAAGGCCAATTTCTTAACGAAGCATACCTGGAATATTATCAGATATTTGTTATCCAACTGTTTTCTTTGAGAAACAAGATAAACAATGAATCGGGTACAGAAATCGAGTGCGGAATTTTTATATTCATTTTGTACAAAACAAATGTTCATAGAAAAAAACACGAGGATGCATGACGTATATAAGTGACCGGCCCTTGCAACCTCGTATCCAGGCTCTCTCTCCTTTTCCTCCCTTGTCGTTGAGTAGAGAGACCCTGGTTGCGGCTGGTCACGTGACCACCCAAATTCTGGGTGGTAAAAAAATGCATTCGGAGGGAGCGGTGGTAGAGTGTTAGAGTTGTTGCTGTGACAAATCTACCATGCGAGGGTGAGAGCGTTGACTCTGAGTCCAAACTCGCAGATGCAGCAGGTCTTCAAACAACTCGCAAGAAAAGCAAGCACCGAAAACGTTTGTACATAAGCTTACATGCGGTTATTCAAGCTTCTGCAGGCTTTGCCAGGCCGTTTGCGAAGATCACTGCAATAATCTTTTCTCAGAAACGCTTGCGTAATTCTCAGAACTACACTGTACTACGTCGGACGTTTTAAATTATACAACGGAATTTTGTCCATGGAAGAAAGCCGATCATTTCGGTATGTGAACAGCTTTAAGGTAATGAGTTTAAGTGATCGTTAAATTGTATTCACTGCAAAAACTGCCGATGGAAAAAAATTCCTTCGTACGCAGTCCGTTTGAAATTTGTGCCGTACAAGGTTGTTGATTTTCAAGGAACCGCCGGCGGGCGGCTTCGAGCGGTTGTTGTTGTAGATTTTTTGACACAAGAAAACTATATAACAGTCAAACTAACGACAGAATCTGTCAGAGAAAATAGTAAGCTACTCTTTTATCCTAAAATTTGGACTATTTCGCTCCTGATTTCGCTCCAAATGAATTTGTAAATAAATGCCGTTGTGTTTTAATTTACCGGAGTTCACAGGGTCAGTGAACGAACTCGCCAAGCTTATTGTTGTTTTCAAAGTTGGTTTGAGACCAAGGTTCCTGGTTTACAACCTCGTTTAGCTTTACGATCATTAACCTGTCTTCTTACTAGTATATTCTGATTATATACTTAGAATTTGTGTTCGCAAGGCGAATTTTCCATTCTTGTAATATAATAAGTTTCGCGCCGCTGCTTTTGTGGCTCGAAAATATCCGTCACGTATACATGTTCATGTCATGAATTCGAAGTTGTACAGAATAAAAACAAACGTTCCATACAAATAGCCTGTTTCACTTTTAACATAATCTCGCCGTATAAACCAGCAGAAAGCAAGGCTGTTCCAATTTGAACCGAGCTCGATTTGCCCCTTCGATGCCCTTGTTAGTAATTATTGTTCACCTTGACAAAACGTCCTCAAAGACCCACCCTCCCTGCGGTATTATTGTAACCGCATGGTCACGTGACCAGCCGCAACCAGGGTCTCTCTACTCAACGACAAGGGAGGAAAAGGAGAGAGAGCCTGGAATCGAGGTTGCGGCCCTTGGGGCGTTCTATCTGAGTTTTTTAAAGTTGGTGTGCCTGGGGGAGGGGGAGATTTTTCCCCTATGTATTTACAATCGTATTCAAGCTAAGGTGATGACTTGTATCCATAAATATTTATTTTGAAGGTGGTCAAGAATCAATTATGACATCACATCGCTCCAAATTAACGTGATACATTTTAAAGCAATCTGTTATCATGACTCACCATCTTGGGTTTCAAACTGTACTGTCTCAAAAATGTCCGAAAATGTCCATGGAAAACTGTAGATCTCATTGTTCTCATAAATGGGAATCATATTATGGGAATACTCTTTCTGGTCAGAATGTGACATCAGTCGTAGATATGATGAATTGCGTCCCTTTGCTAACTGAAACGTTGTAAAACTATAAAATATTACAAAATATTTGGCCTGTCGCACGCAAGAAAGGCAATCGATTGTATGGCTGTATCATAAAAAGTGGCATCTAATCTCGTAATTTAATCTACGAAATTTTAGTTTATTTCTCCACTTATTTTGTAGCCGCAAAAGGAACCAAGCGAACGCTACTTTATCGAACAATTTATTGACTTGAGAAGATCACCGTAAGTTACACGGTCGACTGTATAGGAGAAACAGGTCTATCCGAGAACGACGGTTACACAGTCGTCTGTATAGGAGAAACAGGCCTATCCTAGAACGACGGTTACACGATCGACTGTAGCTAGAGTACCGTGCAAAAGGAATGCAAACGAATTTCGACGAAATTCAACGAATTTGACGAAAATAAACGATATTGCGAACGAAACGTACTTTTAGCGAACTGAAACGAAAGTTCGATAAGTCTTTTGTTTGAATTGATCCGAAATTTCGAAGTGCTTAGCGAAAGTTCACATGAGGTGTACACGATACATTGTATTTCGCTAGCACACTTTTGAATTTTCGCTAGCACAATTCGAATTTTCGGAAACGTGCTTCGAATTTTCGGTAGCGCACTTCGAACTTTCAGAAGGAAATATTTGAATTTTCGTAAGTTCGCTTTGAATTTTCGAAACCAATGGTTACTTTGCAAACTTTAGCTTATTGTAAGTTTATACAATGTACAGTTTAACGCTGGTGTAGCAATTAAATTCATATTTTTGACTTTTTACTGAACGTTCCATTCGGAATGACATAAACTCGCGATTGATTGAAAGTTTGTTCACACATCGCGATAATCAACAAAAGAGATGAAATTATATTCAACCCTGCTGCAACGTTTTTAAAGAACCTTTCAGCAAAACCTCGACTCGCAAATATTTTTAGGGCCAGTATTCAGATAAAGTTTTTACTTTAGAAGAAACAGGCCTATCCCAGAACGTCGGTTACACGAACAACTGTATAGGAGAAACATGCCTATCCCAGAACGACGGTTACACGTTCGACTGTATAGCAGACTCAAATAACATGCCTGTTCTAGAAATATGGATACACACAACTAACTATGCAAAACGGAAAAACGTAACTTATATACGAATTCTCGTGAAAATAACTTCGTGCGAAAGAAAGGCAAAATAACTGACTAGGCAAAAAAAATTACATGATGATGTAACTTATTAAATCACACTTTTTCCAGGAAATTGTCTTCCAACGCTATCACATCTTTACCTGGTGGAGTGTTTGATAACCTGACAAATCTGAGAGAACTGTAAGTGAAACTAAGAATCATACCTTCAAGTATTAACATCATTGTTGAAACACCGAGGCAACATTTCGTTGTTCCAATATTTTTCATTTTCCCATTCCTGTTTAATGTTGACAAGACACATGTACATGAGTACACTTTGTCAGTTGACAATATTGAAAGCGAAATAGGAGGTTTGCTTCTGTTTTTTAAACCGCTTATTCAGGATTTGAACAAAATTTGCCCGGGGTCTTTTTAGTCCTAGCATTTTCAACACTTCCCAGCAAGATATTGGATATGATTATTTAGCATTTTCTTATTCCTCATTATTTAACAATTAGATTATTCGCTCTCAATTTCTATGAAACTTCGGAGAAACGAGAAGAAACCGTAATTTTGTAGACGACCTCCAGCCACTGCACACTAATGGCTGATAGTGTACGAGTAGCTCAGCCAATCAGATTGTCTCATTTGCATTAGTATACTAGTAGAGTTTTACTAATATCACTTAGACCTCGCTTACTCAATCGGCTGTAAAAGTTTAATAATCGCGGTTCAACATTTTACGTTTAAGCGAGCCATCTATACAGTTGGTTCTGAATTAAGGGTAAACACTGGAACTGGGATTGACCATCTCAAATAGGAAAATAGGATTTGGAACACTTGACTGGGAATCACAAACACAAAATTGGGAATGCAAAACGCGTCTATACATTACACAGAACATCAAGTTAACTCTCAATATAGTCATCAATGAACTCTCAATATAGTCACCAAGTGAACTCTCAATATAGTTAACTCTCAATATAGTCATCAAGTTAACTCTCAATATAGTTAACTCTCAATATAGTCGTCAATTGAACTCTCAATATAATCATCTAATGAACGAGATGGCTAAAAAAAATATCGCATTATTACCTGGCCGAGTGTTTGCTAACCTGAGAAATGTGATTTGGTTGTAAGTGAAAACAATCATACCTATCATATTTAATACAAAGGATAGTATGACTTAATCATGAAAAGTTACATCCGGTCAAATAATTTAATCGAAGAAATTGTTAGTTTCTATCCTAAGTATCTGGTGATACTCTTCACAGGGATTTGTCTTCCAACGCTATCACGTTTTTACCCGACGGAGTGTTTGCTAACCTGAGAATACAGTAATTCATGATCATGTACGCGGAAAATATCATACTGTAAAAGAATGTTCTATTCCAATGTTTATCGCAAGGAATTCATTGAAGTGAGCATACAATTGCAAGCGATTATATGACTTATTATTTTCTAGTGAAGGCCAATTTCTTAACGAAGCATACCTGGAATATTATCAGATATTTGTTATCCAACTGTTTTCTTTGAGAAACAAGATAAACAATGAATCGGGTACAGAAATCGAGTGCGGAATTTTTATATTCATTTTGTACAAAAAAATTTTCATACAAAAAAACACGAGGATGTATGACGTATATAAGTGACCGGCCCTTGGTGCGTTCTATCTGGGTTTTTTAAAGTTGGTGTGCCTGGGGGAGGGGGAGATTTTTCCCCTATGTATTTACAATCGTATTCAAGCTAAGGTGATGACTTGTATCCATAAATATTTAGAAGGTGGTCAAGAATCAATTATGACATCACATCGCTCCAAATTAACGTGATACATTTTAAAGCAATCTGTTATCACGACTCACCATCTTGGGTTTCAAACTGTACTGTCTCAAAAATGTCCGAAAATGTCCATGGAAAACTGTAGATCTCATTGTTCTCATAAATGGGAATCATATTATGGGAATACTCTTTCTGGTCAGAATGTGTCATCAGTCGTGGATATGATGAATTGCGTCCCTTTGCTAACTGAAACGTTGTAAAACTATAAAATATTACAAAATATTTGGCCTGTCGCACGCAAGAAAGGCAAACGATTGTATGGCTGTATCATAAAAAGTGGCATCTAATCTCGTAATTTAATCTACGAAATTTTAGTTTATTTCTCCACTTATTTTGTAGCCGCAAAAGGAACCAAGCGAACGCTACGTTATCGAACAATTTATTGACTTGAGAAGATCACCGTAAGTTACACGGTCGACTGTATAGGAGAAACAGGTCTATCCGAGAACGACGGTTACACAGTCGTCTGTATAGGAGAAACAGGCCTATCCTAAAACGACGGTTACACGATCGACTGTAGCTAGAGTACCGTGCAAAAGGAATGCAAACGAATTTCGACCAAATTCAACGAATTTGACGAAAATAAACGATATTGCGAACGAAACGTACTTTTAGCGAACTGAAACGAAAGTTCGATAAGTCTTTTGTTTGAATTGATCCGAAATTTCGAAGTGCCTAGCGAAAGTTCACATGAGGTGTACACGATACATTGTATTTCGCTAGCACACTTTTGAATTTTCGCTAGCACAATTCGAATTTTCGGAAGCGTGCTTCGAATTTTCGGTAGCGCACTTCGAACTTTCAGAAGGAAATATTTGAATTTTGGTAAACTCGCTTTGAATTTTCGAAACCAATGGTTACTTTACAAACTTTAGCTAAATGTAAGTTTATACAATGTACAGTTTAACGCTGGTGTAGCAATTAAATTCATGTTTTTGACTTTTTACTGAACGTTCCATTCGGACAAAAACTCGCGATTGATTGAAAGTTTGTTTACACATCGCGATAATCAACAAAAGAGATGAAATTATATTCAACCCTGCCGCAACGTTTTTAAAGAACCTTTCAGCAAAACCTCGACTCGCAAATATTTTGTGGGCCAGTTTTCAGATGAAGTTTTAACTTTTGATGAAACTGCAGGACTAACCCAGAACGTCGGTTACAGGAACAACTGTATAGAATCGAACATGCCTATCCCAGAACGACGGTTACACGTTCGACTGCATAGCAGACTCAAATAACATGCCTGATGCCTGTTCTAGAAAGATGGATACACACAACTAACTATGCAAAACGGAAAAACGGAACTTATATACGAATTCTCGTGAAAATAACTTCGTGCGAAAGAAAGGCAAAATAACTGACTAGGCAAAAAAAATTACATGATGATGTAACTTATTAAATCACACTTTTTCCAGGAAATTGTCTTCCAACGCTATCACATCTTTACCTGGTGGAGTGTTTGATAACCTGACAAATCTGAGAGAACTGTAAGTGAAACTAAGAATCATACCACTACTGGCACTGTTATGGCAAAAACTCACACTCATTTTCTCATAAGCGAAAATCCATTTTTTGATATATGTGTTTGCGCTCACATGGGGTATAAATGCAAAATCCATTTTTTGATATATGTGTTTGCGCTCACATGGGGTATAAATGCAAAATCCATTGCGTGACATTCTCGGAAAAGCGGAAGTCAAATTCGGGGATTCCCCGCTAACAAGTCTGAACATATTTTGATAAACAGGAAATGAGTCATCACTAATAGCTATTGTTTTAGATCACGAGACGGTCGTATGATTTTTTTCCACCAATCAAAATTGGTGATTTTTGGTAAACAGGATAAGGGAAAATTTCCTGAAAAATAATTGTATATTAATAGAATTGAGGGCTTCATGAATCAGTTTGGTGATAATATGGCTGCGAGTGAAACTGGTTTATCTGATTCGATGGAGTTTTTAGATTTGAATGACTCAAATTATGAGACAGACTGCGATGTCGAAATATTAGATGGCTTCCACCTAGAAAATAATCTCTATCAGGTAAACGACAAGGTACAACAGTTTTGCCTTCTACTGGATGAAACTATACTCAAACTGTTGTATACAGCGAGACGAAGCTTTGGGATCATATATATCAAGGTGCTACAATGTAAAACTACCATTCATATGGTTCGTTTGTAATGGGAATGCTATCCTGAACTATTTTAAGGACTATGAAGAAGAAGCAAATCAGTGGGTTTGAACAATATTAGCCACAAAACGCCACAGCTGTGGCGTGACGTCATGAACCTTGAATATTGTTCCATTTTACCAACTACAGCACTTGTGAATTATGACGAGCGCCACAATTGTGGCGTGACGTCATACGTTTTTGTTTGTTATTGTATTTAAAATAT
The DNA here is from genome assembly GCA_029204205.1 of Desmophyllum pertusum. Classification (NCBI taxonomy): domain Eukaryota; kingdom Metazoa; phylum Cnidaria; class Anthozoa; order Scleractinia; family Caryophylliidae; genus Desmophyllum; species Desmophyllum pertusum. The sequence goes on along the minus strand of MU825516.1, from coordinate 16,028 downwards.
AATCTCTACTAATAGTATATAGAATGAATTGTGATGCGGAGATTCACGACGGTTTGGAGGAAGAGGGAGAGATCATCTGCCCTTTCTGTGATGAACAACTGAAAGATTATATAAGCAAAAAAAATGACGAACCATGTTGTGATAATAAAGAAACGATTAATGAAAAATGGTATGTTTGTTTGTATAAACTGTGGTGTAGTTGATGGTTATATGTATGCTTCTGAATACATAGATTTTAATGAAAACATGTGTAAATTTAGGAAGAAGTCGGTCTATCATCGGAAATACCATATAAAGAACGTCTTAGACAATAAATGTTTCAAACACAAGATTCAAATATCGTATAAAGATAGAGCCAAAATTAATAGTATGTTTAAGAAGATTGAAGGTGTTTTACTTAACGACAAAAGAAAACGGTCAATAAAATTTAACTTCATATTCCGAAAGCTATTTGAATCATTTCAATCTCCATGTTATAAATATTTCGACTTATCTAAGAGCTTGACAACCTTACATCAGTATAATAAAATATGGAAAAATATTTGTGAAAAATGCGGCTTGATATATATTAAATCGGAAAAAGTAGATAATGATCCTTTTCAAAAAGTTATGTCATCAATATATTTGAAAAATATAAAGCTGGTTAAAGAGACCGATAATATTGATGATAAATATAATAAATTAATGAGTAAATGTTTATGGATAGTGTGACGTTACGGCACTGCTGTGCCGTGACGTCATGATGCGCCGTGACGTCATGATGCAGACAGAGACTTGTAGATTATTAAGTTGTGAATTTCTTAGAATATTGTTTCTCGAATCTATCTACGATTGGGCACGTATCTATGATGATCTCGTCTAGAAGTTTCATATCATTAACAAATATTTCGTTATTAAACATCCCACCCCTTAGACAGGATCGAAGCTCAACTAATGTTTTCTGATATGTTGTGAAAGCGAATTTTGCAGTCTCGATCTTGCGAGAGAAGTTTTTAATCTCTGAATAGGTTTTGAGCAATAAACCACTGCCACTCACAGCGCCTAAGATAGCAGGATTTAATGTAATACCGCCAACTACACTCCTACAACAATGAGTCCTGCGGATGATATATTCACCAGTAGATTTAATCGTTTGAAGTATTTGAAAGCACTCTTGTAACACCAGCATTTCCGGTGATAATATGCATATAACGATTTGATTTCGTCGATGGTTTCCTTATTTAGACTCTTGTCGATATGGTTGAAGCCGTATATACTTGTTCTCTTAGGCATATATATTATTCATTAGATTAAATTCATCATGGTATTCTATATTCGACCATTAACAATATTTCTTCTTCTGGTGCTTCAGAAGTTAATTCAATTGCTAAATGGCCAAATGTTAGTTTCAGATCTATATCTATTGCCTGGAGCTGAGTCGCCAAAGGTGCTGTGTAATTATTTTCAGTTTGAAGAAGGAATCCGTGTTTTATTTTTAGTCCGATTTTGGCATATGATGCAGCGAAGTTGAAAATGCATTGCTTTTATTTGAATAATTCGACTGTAATTAGGTACAATTAATTTGTTGCACCCTTGCAATAAAAATGTTTTATTGCTGTCTTTTGTATTTAAAATCCCATGTAAGAAATGTGTAGAGTTCAGTAATCGATGTTTATTGAGATCAACGTCTACTTCCATAATCATCTTCTTATTCTTGATCGCAAAAGCCGAATCATAAATATCAGAAGACACATCGATTCCACTTCCTTCAATTCCGTAAACAATCATTTGTGCATCTACTTGGTTGGACTGGCAGACGTGCCTTCGCATACCAGATCTATATCAATTTCAACTGTGGAGTGAGACTATATTTATGTAGGTGAATTATGCTTTTAGTATAACCTGTAAAATGCTTAATTGTCTGTTGAGCAATATTTATACTAGCACTAGTTGCATTAACACTGGCTATCGCAGTTGAAATGAAGAATTCGATGGCTAACGTATACTCTCCCTGTGCTAGAGGAGCCAAATTATATCCAATTCTCCCAGAATACTTATTTTGAGCATTTTTCTCGATTTTCAGTTTATAAGCCAGTTTGTTGAATGTATGCGGTGACTCTCCAAACTCTGAAATATCAACAACTTCAATATCATGACCGGAATCGCTTCATCTTTATCCAACATCAGATAGTCAAAGACGTTTTCCTTATTTGCGGATGACTCAATATGGCTTGCTGTAATTGCTGCAGTAACACCGTTCTTATCCATATAGTTTTTATCCAGATATAATTTATTGATTGCTCTCATATCTGTGGGGCTGAGAGGTGTTATAGTATTTAAAATAGGTATTGTTGCTGTTCTTATTAAAGCATTATTAACATTTTTTATATCGAAGTGATACAAATCTAAATCCGCAAGCATTTTATTTTCACCTAATACTGAAAGAGCAGTCAAATCTACATAAGCTTTATTAGCAGCTTGGAGATTAGTAGATGGGGTAGATACATTGTTTATATATTTAGAATTCATATCAAGGCTTCCAGTCATTACTCCTCCAGCAATATCTAACTTCTTATCAAGTTCACTATCAAGATAATTCTTTGTGGGAAGTGTAAATAGCTCAGATTTATTCAACTTTTAATTTTAACTCATCGTCAACGTATTTTTTAGGGACGAGAGATTGATTATCGTATATGTTTGAATATGGTTTAGTATTTTTTATCAGTTGACCTTTCAGATCGAAAAATGTCTCAGTTGGGTCTCTCTTAATGAAATTGTTGTTGAGATAGCTCTTGTTAACGACTGATTCCAGATCTCTGACTTTGACATTGTATTCATCGTCTATTTTGGAATCTGGTAGTGTTTTCACATTCAGAATCGAATGATTTTTCATATCAAGGTCGCCATCAATATCATCTTTTTTATTCGATATTTGTGTTTGAAGCTCTTGTTTAACCTTATTGAGAGTGAGTAGATTAACACCATCTTGATCGCCAACGGGATTCCCCATAGATTTCACTAGACGATTCCTCATGACGATATCACCGCAGCCAATTATGCCATTTCCGCTCATATTGAGATGTCCTGTCATATGATTAGTACCATTTAAAAGCAATGTTTGTGCTCTCATCGTCATATAATTGATTCCGTCTTGAGCATTTGTTGGATCAGCTAGATTGCTGATTTTTTTTATGTTGCATGTCGTAATTACCATCTGAATCCAGTTTGAACCCTATTCCTGGTGGTCCTGTTTTTATGATATCACTACTATCAGTAGTGGTAGTAGAACTGCCATGTTCATTAAAAATACCCATTATATTATATCGTTATATTAAATAGCCCCATAAAAATTTCGTTTGATTAATTTCATAGGTTTATCGACATATAAAAATGAGTATGGTTTTTTTGTAGCCTTGATATATTTTTCCTTATCAACGTCAAGCTCTCTAGATATCAGATTTCTTTCATTACTAGATGGGAAATCATAAACGCAATAATGTGAGCCAATTTAATCTAATATATTTTGGCGTTTTATAAAAACTTTGACTAAGATAGATAACACTGCAGTTTTTATGTCGTCCTTGAATGAAATAATCTACTAAATCCTTTTGATTTTTCTCACAAACAAAGTCATCAAAAATAACAACTCTTTGTAAATCTTGATTTTCTAATTTATTCACGGGGATAATTTTATCATTACTAGAAACTAAAACATCATAACCAACTTGTTTACTAATTTAATTCATTGTCTTCACCAGGTTTTTATATTTATCCTGTTCAAGATTTTCCCCATACAATTGAAGTTGATCGTAATAAACAAGTGGTTTCGTAATCATATGATATAAAAGATTAGTTTTACCGCTACCGCTATTTCCGCAAATTAGAATGCGAAATGTGTTTCTTGGGCATGTATGAATACAACTGTTTGAAATTATCTTGACTATTACCAGAATCGTAATTTGGTATATCCATATATTATTACGTTATATTAAAGATAAGTTAAGATAAGTTGAGATAAGTTAAGATAAGTTCAGATAAGTTAAGATAAGTTTTAATATAACGTAATAATATATGGATATAGAACGATATAAGAGACTAACTATTCCTAAAATCGAAGCAGGAAAAATAACCAAAATTGTTTCGTGATGTTATCAAAGATGATAAAACATCTAAGCAGGATGTCTATGAACAAAAAAAAGAAGAAGTTAAACCGATTACTGAGAAATTAGAAAAAGAAATCGATGAAATAAGTAAGTTTAGAGAAGAAGCAAGAGAAATGCAAATAGTCCCATATTATCAGCAAATTCAAAAATTATCATTACCAGGGCCTGGCGGTGAACAAACAAAAATGGTTTCAGATATGGACAAAGGTTTTACACCTGAAGACTTAGCAATTATACAAAAATATGAATTAGATTTACCATCAACTGTTCTGATTAATACCATGAAAGATTCAACTACTGCACAGACCATATTAGAGAAATCGGGTGAGTTAAATCGCAAACTAGGTCTAGATAAAGCCCATGTGTCTACAACAAAAAAAGCAAGAAAGAATAATAAAGATGAAATAGACGAATACACCAGAGACATTGATGCTATTCGAAAATATAGAAAAACGTATAGGTGTAATCGAAGAGGGTACAAACACTTTGAAAGTCGGAAAGGGTATATATACACAACAAAAACGAAATGCATACAAGATCAACCCAGAAAATGGCACATATGGTAATTTAATCATCGATATGCCTGAATTATATAGACAACTCAAACTAATTGCTTACAAAGATGGTGAAAAAGTATATGATAAACGAGTTGATTTTGATACACTTGATCTACTCACAAAGAGGTTCAATAGTAAAAAGAAATATAGTCCTTTATCAAAAATAGTATTTGACGACTTGAATAGAATCAGTGAAATTCCAATACATAGAACAAGTAAAAAATACAAAAAGATAGGTAGCGGAGTTGTCTACTATAATAACCCACAGGATTTATTTTCACGTCTGGAGCTGTTAGGAGGGTCAATAATGGCAGGAAATGATGGTGTAAGAGACGAATTCACAGAAATTGTGCATACATTAAACAAATTAGGTGTTTTAAATAACAATCAACTTAATGATCTTTTAAAATAATATATACTCAAATAATATACTCTAGTAATATACAATGAATGAAAGAGCAATTCACATTTCATCTCTCAACAGAGTCAAGGTAGGACGAAGTAAAACTGAAGATTTTGTTGTTAAATTCAATCCAATTTTAAAATTAAACCCAGATATGCAACATGAACTAGCTGTAGATCGTCTGACAATGACATACAGTTGGCATAATATTTCGTCGGTCTATGGAAATGATTCTATCAAATATTCTACAGATGGAGGCCAGTCATGGGAAACAGTTACTTTTGTTGCTGGGATGTATAGTTACGACGACATTAACGATTTTTTACATCAGTCTATGGATCAAAACAACCATAAAACAGCAGGAGGTGGTTATAACATTAATATTATATTCGTATATTATCATCATATAAAGTGATTATAGAGATCGAAAATAATTATCAGTTAGATCTTAGAGGTAATGTATTTGGTGAGTTAATTGGATTCGAACAGAAGATTATTACACAAACGGAGTATGGATCAATGCTCCCAAATATTACGAATTCGATTGACTCGTTATATATAAATACCGATGCTATTACAGACAGTATTGTGGACGGAAAAAACAGTAATACATTGTGTGTTATCCCAAACTGATAATTTAACAAGAAGCTTTTCCATTCAGTTTTGAACCGAGGCGTGCTCTATTCAGTCCTGTAGCTTCTAATAATATCAGTCAAATGAGATTTTATGTTTCGGATGCTTTAGATAGACCTGTGATTTTGAATGACATCGACTGGTATATAACATTGATTCTTAGATCAACACCTATTTAATCTAACCAAAGAATATAGAATGACAAGACATTGTGAATACAAAAAACATTACGACCCAGAAATGGATCGATATGTGAAAACACATATTTATGGTGAGGGTATATCAGATGTAATGAAATCAATTGCCAGTAAAATATTTGGTAAGACAGTAAAAAAACATTGAAAGCTGGGATTCAAAAAGGTGCTGAAAAAGCATTCGAAAAACGCAGCTACTAAAGCAGGTGATTTTGCAGCAAAGAAAGCAGGTGATAAAATAGTTCAGCTCTTCAGTAGAAATAATATAGAAACACCATTAATAACACAACCACCACTAACACAATCACTACCAACACAATCATCACCATTAACTGATTATGAGATAAATGAAAGAGTTAATCAACTACTTTCAGGTGGGAAACTTCGCAAGATGAAAATTATGTAATTTAATTATATATGTATAGGAATCCTAAATACGTTGAGAGATACGAGGATGTTGTTTTTGACCTGGAAACAGCTTTGAATACGACTGTTGCTAATAATGCTAGACAGAAAAAGGACGGCTACAGATTCGTTGTTGACAATTCGGGGGAGGTTACACCATTTGATTGGTATAATTCTCGGATATCGCTAGATTTCAAGGTGACAAAAAACAGCCGGTGGGAATCTCGCTGTTGATGATCATAATGGTATTGTAATGGGTCTCATAGTTTGATCAAGAATTTTGATATTAAGTTGAACGGTAAGAAGGTATACGACTGCAACGAGAGTAGCCATGTTGTGAACATCAAAAACTTGCTTGAATATAGTCCATCTTATGCAAAAAGTACGGTTTCAAATGAATTTTTCTATCTTGATACTAACAGAAATGCACAAGAAGACAAGACAAATGTGGCTTATAATAAAGGCTTTGCAAGCAGAAAAGCTCTTCTGGGTGTGTCTAGGGTTGTTCATACTGAAGTATCGCTAAATAGATATTCTTTTTTTGAAAGTCTTATGGGGTAGCTATTGCCGAACACCCGAGTGGAATTGAATTTAGAAATTGAGAGCGATGGTAACTTGATTTGGCAAGCTGCTGATGATTGTAGAGTCATAATCACTAGAATGCAGCTGTTTGTTCCTAGAATAAACTTTTAATTCAGAGGGTCAAAGCTTGTATATGAGTGAATTTCTGAAAAACGCGAAATTGGACTTATCTTCGCGAAAATGTGGAAAGATCCAACAGTTCGCAACAGAGAACTGGTAATTTTAAAATAACCTCTGGGATAACACGACCTCGTCATGTTTTCGTGTTCATTATAAATGACGCAAACGTAGACATACAAACAGCAAATCCGTATCTGTATAACACCTTTTCAGTTAGTACAGACCCTAGAACTCTTTTGAATTCTTATCTTGTTGTAGGGAATGGAAACGAGTATCCGGAGATTCATTACACACCTTCTTCGGATCCATCACGTGTATACAGAGATGTTTTGAAATATGTTCATGCTAACAATGAATACGGAGAAGGGACACTTTTGAATCGAACAAATTTTGGTTCTATATTTCCATTCCTATACTTTGACCTCACGAAACAGAAAGTCGATGTTCGAGATGGTACTACAAAATTGGCGTTCAGATATGAGCTTTCGGGAACAACCGCTACACCCTATTCTATTTATGCGATTACCCTGTATGAACAGGACGTTGTGCTAGAGCAGAAGAATGGTAAGCTATTGCTTAGATCTTAAATATATTCAACTGATGTTTTTAAACAAGGTATGTTTATAACAAGGATACCGAAAATTATTAATTAAATATGTTAGATAAAACCTGAATTTTTATCTAACATATCTTATATAAGATATGACTACTTATTTTATTCTCATGGAGTCACTCTATCAGAAGGACAGAGATTACGACTTGCGAAAGCGTATCAAAATAATTCTGCAATTACAATACGATTATCAAGAAATGAATTGAATGGATCTGATGAATTGATGCTTACAAAAAACTCAGATAAATAAAATCGCGAAATCACATAAAAATGGAACAGGAGTTGATATCAAAATATCAAAGACACAGATAAGAAAAGCAGTTAAACATGGTGGGAGTTTATGGACATCTTTATTTTCATTGGGAACAAAATTATTGCCTTATGCCACAAAGGCGGTTCCAGCCTTAGCAACTGGTGCAATGAGTGCATTAGGTAGTTTGGGGATTGACAAGATTTTTGGAAAGGGACAGACTGGTGGTTTTCTCGTTCCACAGAATAAGATCAACCAACTCATTCAGTATAAGCATCTACTAACAGTATCACAGAAAAAGCAGATTTTAGATGCTCTTCAAAATGGTGGCCAGTTAGTTATTAATCCTACTAAAAAACAATCTGGTGGCTTTCTCGGGACGTTGCTCGCTTCAATCGGGGTCCCTTTGTTGATTAAGGCATTAACCGGTAAAGGATTGCAGGTTGATAGTAATAGATCAAGAAGATCGTTACCTGTTTATGTACCTCCTCCTCCTTCCCCAAAATCAAAAGGTGGCTTGATTAATCCATATGCACGACCTCCACCATTCTTTGGAACATGGGACAACCCAACAGGGATGGGAATAAAAAAAAAAAGGCAAAAAAAGGGAAAGGGCTTCTTCTAGGCAAAAACAGCCCATTCAACGGAATCCCATTACTCGGAGCACTCCTTTAAAATTCATAAACAAAGCATTATCAAACATTGATTTAATAAACTGGTTGAAACAACTCAAGATCAAACATTTCAGGGGTATTTTCAGTCGTGATAATTTACCTAACAAAATAAAGAAAGAATGTGGGATTATCAATTTGGATTCACAAATAGGGCCGGGCACTCACTGGGTTTGTTATAGGAATATTGATAATTATTGTGAATACTTTGATCCATTCGGTTTAACTATGCCCCATGAGGTCAAAACGTATTTATCAACAAGTGGAAAACACCTCGCATTTTCGGGAGATGAAATACAGGAAAGAGATTCCATTTTATGTGGATATTGGTGTTTATACTATCAAAATGAACGTCAAAGAGGTGTATCATTATTGAAAACCATACATAATTCAAATTTTGATCCAATAGATCATAGTGTTAATCATAGATTTATCATCAACTATTTCACAAATATTATGTAACTAATATTATATATAATGGTGAAAAGTTATTGTGTTAAACAGAAGAAACAAACTGAGTGTGTGGAACCATCTGGATATAAAAATGCTAAGAATGGTAGATTGATGTTCTATTGCACCTGTGCTGAGTGTGGTATAAAGAAGACTAAGTTCGTTAAACAATCAAAAAACTAGTTATGCCCTCTCAAGAAGGGGGCGATTTGGCGTCAGAGCTCTTCAAAGGAGCTCTGAAAATGGGATCTTTAGTTGGACGCCAAGCTTTGAGCCGAGCTGTAAAATCTGATTTTGTAAAATCTAAGATCAAAACGGTTGGGCATAACTATTTGGATCAAGCTCTGGATTCGTTCACGAGCGATATTTCAAAGAAAATATCACCGATTGGTAAAGGAATAGCATATGATATGAGCATGTATACCGATACAAGTGATCCGACTAATCCGCTTTATGATAGAAGCCAATATGGTCAAGGGGTTGATATTCATAAATTGATCGGAAGATTACCAAAACCGAAAGGAGGTTGGACGCCTGGTTCATATAAATACATGGGACCCTATAACCCCCTATCCGATCAATTATCATATAACACAGATACAGGGGAGGTTATTAAATGGAATGTTAAACCTAAAAATAAATTAGATGAAATATCAGCTTATCACGATATTTGCTACGATCGAGGTGGAAATAAAGGAGATTGTGATAAAACAATGGTTAAAGCGATTGATCAGATACCATGGAAAGATAAACCTTGGGGTTCAACAGCTGTTCGCAATTTAATAAATACAAAGCAAAAACTGGGATTGGGTTTAAAAAAGAAGCCAAAAAACGGAAAACGGCGTTGAGTAATAATGATTGGGCTCAACAATTAGCCGATGAACTTCATAAACCAATCAAAAGGCATTTCAAAACAAGAAGAGTTATTGTAAATGGAATAGATGAGATATGGGCTGCAGATCTGGTTGAAATGCAACAATTCAGCAAATGGAATAAAGGGGTTAAATATTTGTTGACTGTAATTGATGTTTTCTCAAAGTATGGATGGATTGAACCATTAAAAAATAAAAAAGGCGAGACAGTTACTGAAGCATTTAAAACGATATTCAAAGAAGGTAGAAAGCCAAAGTTTTTATGGACAGATAAAGGTTCTGAGTTTTATAACAAACATATGAAATCATTACTTGATAAACACAACATTACACTGTATTCAACAGAAAATGAAGAAAAGTCATCAGTTGTTGAAAGATGGAATCGTACAATGAAAAACAGGATGTGGAAACAGTTTACAGCTAAAAATACAACACAATATTTAGATATGCTACCTCAGTTGGTAAAAGAATACAATAGTACAAAGCATTCAAGCATTAAAATGACACCTGTTGATGCATCTAAGAAGAAAAATGAAGGAGTTGTATATTTCAATTTATATGGTGAAATGGAGCCGTTATCATCTAAACCAAAATTTAAAGTTGGTGACAAGGTTAGAATTTCTAAGTATAAAAGGAAGGTATTTGACAAGGGCTATACTCCAAACTGGACAGAAGAAGTATTTACAGTTGACAAAATCCAATACACAAATCCAATAACTTATAAATTAAAAGATTTGAATAATGAATCCATAGAAGGATCATTTTATGAACCTGAATTATTGAAAGCGAAACAAGATATATTCCGCATTGAGAAAGTCGTTCGGAGAGATTATAAGAAGAAACAAGCTTTAGTAAAGTGGAAGGGGTATAGCGATGATTTCAATAGTTGGATACCACTGAAAGATGTCAAAAATATATAAAACAATGTAATATATTATATATATAATGAATATGCAAAACTTCAAAAATCATTCGTCTGAATTATTAAGTGAAATCATGAAATGTGAACATGAGATAACTCTTTTAAATGAGACCATTGATAATTATCATTCAAAAATCAAGAAATTGTCTCATAAAAGAAAGCTGATTAATTTGTACATCAAGAAGATAGAAGAAATGGATGAAGATATTACATTGAAAGATCTTCTGTTTTGTATCGTAAATGAAATAGCACAAGATAAGCATACAGAAACAGATAGTGATTTACTTTTGAACACAAAGGTTGATAATATGCGATATATCAAAACATTCAGATGAACACATTTAAACGCATAACAAATACATAAAGAAATATTATATATAGTATAGTATAGATGGAAAATAACCCTATCAAAAGATGCAGAGGAAGACCGGTAAAGTATACAAGTGATAAAGAAAGAAGACGAGCTATTACAGAATCAAAAAATCGTTATTTGCTCAACAAGGAATGGTATTGTGACATTTGCAATACCGGTCGTAATTACAAATTAGCCGGAAAACACTGTCACCTTAACACGAACAAGCATATACTAAATGTTCACATTATGGAAGACAAAAATCAAATTCTATAGTTTAAAATATCCACGTTTGGATCATTTGAATTCTTACACATACTTAAACGCATATCGAATAACACTTAAAAAAATAAACCTATACTATAGTATAATGAAAATATCAGGAATATCTAACCTTATGAATATGAATGATCTCAAAAAACTTAGCAAATCTCAGCTCATCAAAATGCTTATGAAGCAAGAGAAGAAGAAGCCTGAAATTATCATGATAGATGATACCAAACCAGAGAAGAAACATGATACCAAACCAGAGAAGAAACATAATACCAAACCGGAGAAAAAACAGAAGACTGTTTATAACCTCGATAACCTATTTGGGGATGACCAATCCCCAAAATTCGAAATTGAAGATGATCTAGATTTGAATAACAAGAAGAGAGACGATCTGTTTGAAAGAACAATGACCAAATTAAGTAACAAGAGTAGATACATCAACGAACAATCATTCAATATCGACAGCAAGTATCAGAATCTGAAATCTAATCGGGTGGATGATTCAGTAAATACACAAAATATACGCGATAATCCCATGATAGCAGCAACATTGGATGATTTCCGCAAAAGTGAAATTAAGTTATCTACGTACAAAAATAGAGCTAAATTGAGTTTCGTTGAACTATTTGAAACAAGATTAGATGATATCCCGGGTAAGAGAGAGATGGTTTCTGTTTCCGTGGATGTTAAAATCGCGTATGAAGAAGATAAAGTATTGTCAACAAAGACGGTGAACGTCGGACCATATATAGTCAAGAAGCCGGTAAATTTAAATGAACAGGATATCTACAAGTTTGCGTTGTTTGTTCTTCTTGAAAATGGTTTTTCGGTTTTATCAGGGGAGAGTAGCATTGGCATCGGTTACAAGATCTTAAAACTCAAGAAAAAACAATTCAAACATCAAAAGATGGGTAAACTGAAGCTCGAATCATATCTCCTTAACAAACAGAGACCGATAAAATCACACGGTGTAAATACATGTGTGGTCGACTACGTATGGGATCAAGTTCGAGGTCAGAGAGGATTTAAGACATACACGTACGAGAAGTTGAAGAACGAAATATACGAATTCGTTCCAGAGGGCGATATGATAAGTACCGATGAATTGATTAATTGGGCAAAGGGGTGTCACGATAACGTGTCAATCCACGCCTTCGACTCACGGTACAAGAAGTTCATTACACACAGTAAACACTGCTCAAATATATGTTTAGTTTATCTAGTCAAAGACAGTCATTGTCATCCGATAACGAACGAGAAACTCAAAATCGTTGCTGCTTAAAGCCAACCGGGGTGGATGCGACGACTGTTAAAACACATGTCCGATCTGAAATGGACAAGACGACATGAGAATGTTGTTAAGATTAAATCAGTTGAAGATATATGTGGCTTTGATAAAGAGAATCATATTGTCATTATTCCTGAAAACGTGAAGATGACTTGAAGCTATAGACAAATATGTCAAAAGTGAGAATCTCTATTGGAACAACGCCGGTATTCTAGACGGTTTTCTCGATCACAAACAGAATATGTTTCTCACAAACGAAGAATATGATACAAGAAAATCAATTTGCGATCAGATATTCGGTACCTTTAAAACACATGACTTCAAATGGACAAATCAGAGCTATACAAGTATTGCAACGAGCTTATTTTCACAGTTAAGTGGATACGTTCCTGAATCATCTTATAACGTCAGCACGAGGCAGATGCTGGACGAATATTACCCAATAGCTCTGCAGTGGTGCTACAACAGATGACATACCTGAAGATGTTGTATCCATTGATATAGCCAAATGCTATCCAGTGTTCTTCTGAAAAATAATCACGAGATACTCTTTACAGTATTCATGATGTTATCGAGCCGTTTCGTTGCAAAAGTGATTTAAGACAAACAGGTGAATTATACATAGACGAAACTGTTCTTCAAAACTTTGGGACACAATAAAAATAGAAGCAGGTTTTTACAGCTCGAATCTGATCTCATTTCTTGTCAATGAGCTGAATATGCCTACGAGCCAAATCAAGCATAAGATCATTACTAAGAGAGCTCTGAAACCAGATACTTTTAGCGAATTCATCAAATACATATTCGATAACTTCCAGGAGAGCGATGCAAAGAAAATAGTCAAATAGTTTCATCGGTAATCTCGGTCGAAAGTATGGACAGAGTCAACCATGGTTTCACTTGTACAGATTACGATACGGCTATGGCATGTTGGACTTCTGGAATGGCCGAAGGTAAGAATGTAACAATCGATCATCATAACGGGACCTATCTCATACGAGAGCAGAAAGTAAATCGCATATTCTCAGATCATACGAGCATTAACAGATTCGTCGTTTCTCAAGCTGTTCTAAAATGTCTGCAATTAATACAAACGTGCCATGGAAAGGATAGTGTTCTTCATGGATGGAAATACAGATGGAGTCTTCGTAACAAACCCACTAACATCATTCAAGAATAAGAAAGACGTCAGATTCAGTACAAAGAGAATTGGTCGGGCTTATGTTACAGATAGCAAATTGTCATACTTCGAAAAGCATTATCGAGAGAACATGGATATTGATGATTATAAGGTTGAAAATGGCAGAGGAGTGATATATCCCGGTCAAGCCGGGAGTGGTAAAACTCATCTTCTCTGTGAAATGGTACAGAAAGCAGAAAACCCTCTTGTTCTTTCCTTTACTAATAAGGCTGTCGAGAACGTCAAGAGCAGATTGATCACGATGGGTTTTGATAAAGAGAGAACTAATAAATTATGTCATACATTTTGATTCCTACTTTTGTTTATGGAAAGATAGAAACATCGATAGTCTCGAGCACAAGACCGTTTTCATTGAAGAGTTTAGCATGGTGCCAAGCAAATGGATTACGACAATTTATAAAGCCTTTACAATGTTCAAAATAACTGTTTACATGTTCGGTGATCCAAATCAATGCGAGCCTGTCGAGGGTGGGAGTCAGATACATCACGACTATTTACGATCGAAAACGGTACGCGGAATGTGCCCTAAAACAAAAACTCTTGAATATATTGAAGATCGTTGTAGATACGATAAACAGACCCACAGTATGTTAAAAAACGTTCTTAAACACGGTAAGGTATCAACATTCTTTCAACATATTGATAACAAGCTTCAAAAAAATATCTGTTATTTGAACTCGACAAGAATAAAAGTCAACGAAGAGTGCTGTAACCTGTTTACAGATGGCAAAAATACGAAACAGTAGAATTCGTTTACAACAATAAGAGAGAGACATACAAAGTGTGCGAAGACATGCCTATTCTAGCAACAACAAACATCAAAGACAAAAAGGTTTTTAATACAATGGAATTCACGATTGAAGAAATATGGGATGAATCATTCATGGTTAACAACGAATGGTACGATAAAAGTTTGTTTGCCGAATCATTCATCCCAGCTTTTTGCTTGACCGTCTACAAATACCAAGGTGGTACAATCAACGAACCGTATAACATATATGACGTCGACAGGATGGATAAAAAACAAATTTACACCGCTCTCAGCAGAACCACAAAACTCGAATACATTCATTTGAACAACAAATGGATAAACAACAAATATTGCGATAGAAGGCAAACAATATTAGAACTCGTTAATGCCGAAATCAACAGTTTATATAAAAATGGAAAGATTTACAAAGTCACATTCGATGATGAGAAGATATATGTTGGATCGACTTGTGAGGAACTTGAAACACGCCTCAAATGGCATCTAAAAGACAAAAAGAGCAGGTATTCAAACATAAGATCAATAAACCGAAGATAGAACTGATCGTCAATGCTCCGAGTTGCGATAAAAAAACAGTCTCGAAAAGGTTGAAAACTGTTATATCCGAGAATATGCCGAAAAGTACGGTAAAAAACTATTAAACGTTAAAGCGAATCCAATAAAAACCAAAAAGATAGAATATACTGTTAATCTTGAAAATGAGAAAAAACTCAAGGAGAGGAATAGCAGAACTCGACAACAAGCTGACCATCAAAGACGACGACAAAAATAAATGTTGGTTTTTCGATTGCATTATCGATGGGAAGAGGCATAAAACGATGGCAAGATACCTGAAAACAGCAAAAATAGACGCATTGACAAAGATCCAAATAAAGAAACAAGATAAAATTAATCAACTAACTGTTTACTTTCGAGTAAATATCTTTCAACTCATCATTCTTTTATTAAACTCATCATTCTTTCATTAAACTCATCATCTTTATTAAACTCATCATTCTTTCATTAAACTCATCATCTTTATTAAAATCATCATTCTTTCATTAAACTCATCATCTTTCATTAAACTCATCATCTTTATTAAACTCATCATTCTTTCATTAAACTCATTCATTCTTTTCAGGATCCTTTAATATTATCTTATTAAACAATCCGATGAAGTTCACGCAATGGATTTGGCATTTATACCCCATGTCGAGCGCCAAACACATTATATCACAAAATGGATTTTTGCATTTTATACCCCATGGTGAGCGCAAACACATATATCAAAAAAATGGATTTTCGCTTATGAGGAAAAGAGTGTGAGTTTGGTGCCATAACAGTGCCAGTAG
>MU825515.1:35000-41308 GCA_029204205.1 Desmophyllum pertusum | reverse complement strand
AAGACGCTTTCACAATTGCGTGACGCAGTGGGCGTGACTGGCGTTGAGTACGCCCCACGCGCCGCGTAATAATATTATTTTTTCGCTCCTGATACTTCCAGCCAAAATTTGTCTGTAAAATTTATACTTTGTTCTACTAACCGCACAACAGCGACTGGTCACAATTCCTCGCACGAAAACGTTCTTTTGGGGACACTTAACCAATAATAGAGCACCCCAACGAGAAAAGTTATTGTTTTTAAATTTTAAATTCGTTGTATACATTTGTCATACCCCCACTGTTTCTCCCCCAAAACAATGTTGACAAACGTGGTTAGCGGAGTGGGTTGAATAGAATAGGGGCGGAGGCCGGGGACTGTAGGTGAAGACAAAAGATCCATCTGACGGGCAAAAACCAACAAAAAATGTGAATTGTCCCAAAGCTTCTTTGAACGAGGCAGGATTCGTAGTAGAATCTGTTAGCTCTAATTTTGAGGGTTGGTTAAGTTAATCAATTGTAATTTACACCATTGCGAGCCAAATTAATTGCACCAACCTTCCAAGATGGCTATTTCTCACATAGTACTATCCATCACTAAATATTCCGATTTTTTTTTTTAAACCCTCATTATTGGACACTCAGATAACAACTTATTAAATTAAATGGGCCTCCGACAAGCAGTTATTTAGCAGTCTTGATAGTATGTCAATGGATCTTTCACAATAATTTGTCCGGCGTCCGCCGCATTTCATAATGGTTACAATTGCTAGCGTATAGCCGTGTTAGAGTGATATCAAAGGGAATTTCGAATCATATATACTCGTACGTCCTACTAGGACCTGGCCCCTGGTGTAGAATCATTTGGCTCTTTTTGTTTCAGCGACAATGGATGAACATCAAGCTAGCGTATCGGACGGGCTCCTTGCGTTTAGGAAGTGCTGGGGGCATGTTGCTGTATAAGGCCGCCTCTTCTATCTCGGGAGCCAGATGACGAGGTAAGGAGGACGATTCACACAGGCAGCCTGTCTGTTATCAGAAGAAGACGTCCGTGCGTGATGAATCTCTCAACAAACAAGACGTGCGCTCTCTTTTTTTCAGGCCAACTACTGGTGGTTGAATGTTCATGCTAGACTGCCATTGTATAACAGTTATTGGGCTAGCGGCAGGACACTGGCTTCAAGACATCCTCCAGTTCGGAGAGGGCACAAGCGCCTGAGGATTTCCATTGGACTGTCTCCTTGCCTCAGGATGAAATTGATAACCGGAAGGCTTGCTTGTCGAGGAAAAGAAACTGGTTTCCTTGCTGGAGGTTACTGACTGGAGGATTATCCCTCGACCCGAAACTTGGGGAATCTTTTCGTCCATAAGGTGGGCTTGGTCCAACGTGAATGGAAGCTACTGAGTCTTGGCTCCGGGACACGAGGTGACCATCAGACTCTCATCCTGCGGGCTTCATAATTCAGCCTCAGGTATGTCCTCCACTGGTTCAGGAAGAGGCGCTGGAGGACGTTTAGTATGATCCTGGTTTTCAAGGTCTATAATCTGGTCCGTGGAAGGACTTGTATCTTTTTTGATCGGGGGCCCGCTGTAGTTACGACAATTCTTATTACCTATAGAAACAAAATTAAAAGAGGCTTAGTTTTTAAAAATCGCAAATGCCTTCTTATCTAATTAACTGTAAGCCAAATAGCTAAGCGAAGCTCGTCTGCGGTAAGAGTGCGCATGCCCAAATAATTAAGAGATGCGGGGAATGGGCGGATGATGCCAGTGACAAGAGAAGGGGTTGAATATGATATGAGAATCAGGTTCTCTTTCAGACGGAAATCTCCGTAACTGCTCTTCTGTGGGAGTCCCTCTGTACTCGGGGAACTGCATGGACTCTGGTTCTTGCACTGTACTGACCTTCGCCCCCCCCCCCCCCCCTCCCCCCCCGACCCCTATAAAAAAAGTCAAAGAAAGCAGACATTAAGGCCCAAAAATTTCGGACGCGTTTTAATTTCGGACGTTTTATTTCGGTGGAACAATTTTCGAACTAATTTCTTGTGATTTCGGACAAAGTTCGGACACAATTTCGGACACTGTAACGGCCAGGAAAGATAATGTAAATAAACCTAAATAAGGTTGACAAAATGCATAAAACTCATAACTGCATCTGATAAAATATAATGTTTTAACGAGTCAAAAATGTAAATTATCCTGAAAGAGATCTTTAGGCTCAATTTCCATGGTAATTGCTTCGACGATTCCAGCCAACTCAAAACATTTCCTTCTTGTCTCTGCTTTGTTCCTCAAATGGTCGATGAAGATAAAGTAGATATTGTTCTGATTGATGATATCACGGAGGAAACTGCGGATTCTAAAATGTGGTTCTTTTCTATATTTTCATTTTTAATGCAACGTCGACCGTGTGGATCTCGAAATGTGAAGCATTAAATTAAACTGTCAAATGGATGTTTTTTAAGCTTACATGTATGTACACGAAATAAAACACTGGTCTAGTGTGCACCACAAATGTGCTTAAATCATTGCACGATGTCAATTAATAAATCCACACTAAAAATTCAACTTAATCGGACGTTAAAAATTTCGGACAGCGAAAAATTTCGGACGGGTATATTTTGTCCGAAATTAAAAGCGTCCGAAAATTTGGGGTTTAATGGCAACTTCCTCATATGACCCTGTAGTTGCCTAACACAGATGGGTAATTAAATCCATAAGTCCGAGGACATTTCACAAGTGTTATAGCTCACTATACAAGTTAAAACTTCACTGTGCTTACCAAGAGTAACACTACAAGAGCCACAGCAACCGTACATTCCTACAGCAATTCCTGCAATAGCTCCAGTCGAGAGACTTCCACTTTGAAATGGACTACTCGAGCTGTTAACATATATAGGATTTAACCCTTTGTCAGTTGGACATTTTTCCTGTTCAGCTGTGAAAAATGCAAACAAAAACACGAAATTGTCAGTTGAGAATAGGTGAAGCTGAACGAATAGCTGTCAGTGCTTTAGAAACACTAGTAAGCAAGCAAGCAAGCAAGTAAGTAAGTAAGTAAGTAAGTAAAGTAACAACTTTATTTTAAGAGGATGGACACATAACAGTTTACACTGATGAACCGGTGGCCCTCTGAACTAGTCGATTTGGTAATCGATCGCGAGACATCTTCAGATCTTCAGATGAGCAGCAAACGTGTTGCTGATTGAACTCTGTAAAATTGTTGATTGCTTAATAAAAAGATGTCGAAGGAGACGTCTTCACGCAAGCTACGCCTCGATCTATAAAGCTTCATTTTTCATACGGGTAAAAAATGTTGCTAAAATGGTTTTAAGGCGCCTCTCACTGAATAGACCTTTTAAACAAATGGGTAACGTTGGAACCATGCACAAAACACTAGGCATGCGCTATGTAGTCGGGAAATATGAGTTGACAACGATAAACATAATTTATGTGGAAACGCCAGTGAATAAATGGATCATAACATCAACTTTAAAAGATGTCAATCTATACATATTTTTACCTTCTCTTCCTCTAAATCACACTTCTGAACCAGCGCAGTAAGATTCTTTCAATGGTAGGTCATCCTTGTCGTTCTTACACCAATAACAACCAACGATGCCTTCACACGTTTGCGAACTGTTTTTCTCACTGCAGCGAGGATCAAAACACTTTTCTAATTCAGACATAGGAACTTCGCATTTCTTCTTAGGGACGGGAGGGCTGGGATCTCCTGTTGATTGTATTTCAGGTGCCGAGGGTGGGCAAATAGGAAGACTAAAATAATAAAAAGCAATAACAATAACCTTATGAGAGAAGTGAACCGCACCATAATGACGTATCTATGCATAATTGACAGGTGGCTGTCACAGACACGTTTGAACGTGATATGTCGAGTTCACAGAGGAAAACGATTACGAAGGCAGGCAAACTTCAAAGAAGTAAACAAAAATGCCAATATTTATGTTGGAAGGTCCACGACCGTGCACTATCTTCTGTGTACTGTTGCACTCACTCACTTTGGTTGAATTACGTAACCGAAACGTTTTCTTTTGGTTAGTTACTCGGACACAAATCAAAGCCTATTACCTAGTGTATTACTAATAATTAAAATAACAATGCTGACTGCTCATTTAGAATGTAGTACTTTATGTGAAGCGCAAATAATTATGCTTTAAAAAAAATCAACAATAACAAAATTAACACAATTAAAAGTAACTAACCTGCTTACAGGGAACTGACTGCGACAATAATGAAAATCCAACGGGGGGGGGGGGGGGGGGGTGGCAGGGCCATTCACACATCAAGTTAAAGAAAGAACATTTGTTATCTGAAGAACAGGGACAAGGCTCGGAGAGCAGAAAGATTCTCTGATAGCAACTCCTGCGATTTCATATTAACAAAGTGTTAATTAACAAAGTGTTAATTAACATGATGGAAAACTAACATGAAAAATTATTCACAAACCTAGGTACGCATTAGTTCCTATAATTTGCCCCAATTGGTATTTTGAGCAAGTTGCACCACTTCTAAGAGCGTCTACTCCACCGAGTGGCAAGTGAACTTCGTAAAAGCTTTGCTTCTGTATCTCTTCCAAATCGCGGCATTGCTTTTTTCGCAAATATCCATTCTTGATGAGATCCTCTGCAATGTGTTCATCCTTCTCCGTGATGTGCACGTATTCTACATCTGATGCTGCAGCTGAAGAAAGTAAAAAGTATTCGTGCATGATAAGGAAGCCAGTCCAACTTCCCCAAACGTGTATAACCAAAAATAACCAGAGAAAAATAAGTTAAAAATAAGTTAAAAATAGAACACTCTGCCCCAGCTCTCATCGTACCACTTCAGCCGAGCAACTCGACCGTAGTCACGTACAAAGCCCAATTTAAGATTCGGCGATGACATCATCGCCCGAATAATCAGTTGCTCTTGATACAATTGTACAATGTTTTCAGGTTAACCCTATTTAATATTGAAGTAAAGGCCGCCAAACTTTTCGACTTTTCTTAAAATTTAACTGGGAATAATTTGGTATGACATGTCATTGTTCAAGGGACTTGCTGTTACCATGGCAACCATATTTTGACAGGCATATTTTTCCAAATTTGCAATTTTCATGTTTTTTTAAAGGAAGAAAATAATTTTGATCATTTTAGCATTATTTTATTGGTTTTTGTTTACTTTGAAGTCATTTTTGGTGGTTTTCTGACGTTTTGGAAAAATGAAGAAATCCAAGATGGCGGATGCAAGATGGCGGCTGTTCGGAAGTCAGGACGTAATTTCTACGTATATGACTTTATCATCTCGTGTTTTTATAGGTCAAAAGAAACCTTTTTGGACGTACTATATAGGCCCTTATAGATTGTGCTAGTAAATTGTAGAAAAGTTGCTCAATGAAATAGTCAAAAGATGCTCAAAAGTTGCCAACAATTTAAAAAGTTGCTCCCAAAGTTTGAATAATTGCTCGCCAAAATGAGCCAAAATCGCCTAGTGCTGCCATAATTAAACAACAAAATGGCAGCTCCAGTGTTGTTCGTGGGCGGCATTAAATTGAAAATAACTATTGTTCTGTTCGTGGGCGTCAATTAAAACTGAGTTGAAAACAAACGATATAAATCATTTGCATGATCAATACATGTCACTAGAACAGTATTTTTAGTATAACTAGATTCAATCTACTGCAAAATTTGAAACTAAGAGTTAATTTGTGTGTTTATATCTCTGATAAGCTCATTTGTTGCTCAAAAGTTGCTCTGGGAGGCAAAAGTTGCTCAAAGGTTGCTCGCAGCACAAAAAGTTGCTCAAAACTCCAAAAGTTGCTAAAATGTTGCCGAACATAATCTATAAGGGCCTAGTAACATTTTGTTTGACTTCTCGACTTGCCAAGGTAGGGATGATTGAGAGTAATCTTTTTTACGTTCTGTCAAGCCTCTCGAGAAACAGTTAAACAAATGTTTTTTTCAGTGTGTTTATTTAACAGAGTTTTGGAATGATTTTGAAAACGATTGGGTAACAGTATCCAAAGAACAAAATAAACTTGAATATAAGAATATTATATTAGGGATAACGGATCTACTGAATTACTTCTCATTATCTTGGGTAAAGTAATTTATTTGTGGAATTGTCATAAGAATAAGTCCAATAATCGATCCGCCATTTTCCTTTATTAAAATAAAGAAATCATTATTGTGCCGATGTAAAATAATATGGATATATAATGCATTGTCTACATCGAGCGTTGACTAATGTTCAGTTAACTACAATGTAAATAATTTAGTTCAATGTAGCGTTATGTAATGTTTTTGTAAATATGTGCGATTATTGTAACAAG
>MU825515.1:0-30000 GCA_029204205.1 Desmophyllum pertusum | reverse complement strand
GAGCACAGTTAGAATTGAATAGAGGGTTTCCCATTCAAGTTAAAGTGGTTTTTCGTTCGAGTAGAGTGATTTTGCAATTGAGTATCGAAAGTAATCCGAATTGGTTTTGGCTTTTACTACGTTCTGTGATTGGTTTAAAAAACTCGCGCCACCTGCTCAACCAATCAGATGCTAAACCAAAACCAATCATGGTGTTGGTTTTGGTTTTGGTTTTGACGACACTCAAATGAAAACCGCTCTATCATAAAAACTAAAACCAAAGCAATTGCAATGACCAATCACATCAATAGTACACAACACAACGAACCAATGAAAACTGGAAGCAAATACACGTTAAACCGGCGCCAAGCGCGGCAAAACACATGGCGACCAAGTTGCGATTGGTTTCGGTTTTGCATCTGATTGGTTGAGTAAGTGGGGCGAATTTTATAAACCAATCACAGAGCGTAGTTCGAGCAAAGCAATTCCGGATTACTTACGACACTCAATTAAAGAACCGCGCTGTAATAAGAACAGATGGGTTAGAACAAACGAGGGAAGCAAACACGAGGGTGAATTTGGGAGAACTTCACCAATCATTTGTTTTAGTGCAATACAACGTTTTCAACTTGGAATTAAGTTGAAATTCTCTAGTTCTGCTCTGCAATATGTGATTGGGTTTTCAATGTCTAAGTGGCTTCGGTTACAGTAGCAGCACTGAAATTTTGTATCAGGCTTAATTTAAGGTATCAGCCACCCTTCAAAGTGCCATTTTTCTAAATTTGAGGTTTTTACATTCTCAAATAGATCTATTTGAGAGCTTTCTTTAAAAAAAAAATCAGAAGAAAATATTATTTCTGTCGAAAGATATCGGGGGCAAAATATTTTTTCTTGCTAATTATCTTAAAGGGACACTGTCCTGATTTTTAGCATGATTTTGGGAAGCTCAGAAACATATCTAGATCATAGGAAGTTGATCAATAATGGTTTGATTCTGTAGAATAACACTCGACAAATGACAGGAATCCATTAGGAAGTGAGGATGACGAACAACAGCGAGGATGGAAATGTGATTGCAATATGGATTTTTGAAAAAACGTCAGGATGTCAGTTTTTCAAAGTTTCAAAAAATCAGAAGAAAATATTATTTCTGTCGAAAGATATCGGGGGCAAAATATTTTTTCTTGCTAATTATCTTAAAGGGACACTGTCCTGATTTTAGCATGATTTTGGGAAGCTCAGAAACATATCTAGATCATAGGAAGTTGATCAAATATGGTTTGATTCTGTAGAATAACACTCGACAAATGACAGGAATCCATTAGGAAGTGAGGATGACGAACAACAGCGAGGATGGAAATGGATTGCAATATGGATTTTGAAAAAACGTCAGGATGTCAGTTTTTCAAAGTTTCAAATTTGGCTCGGAAATCTTTGAAAATTTGCAAAATTTTGTTGCAGTATGGAATTTCTTGAAGAAATTGCTTTTTATCATTTAGTTTAGAGTTATTAAGTTCTTATTTCATAGATTTAGGGACCATTTCATGCATTTATAATAGTTTTGAGCAAATACGCCGGGACAGTGTCCCTTTAATTGATCGCTGACAAGTTCTGACAAGTTCTGTCATATTATCCAATTATAAATGTAGCGTGATACCGAGTGCGTGCTGTGATCCTGCGAAGTCGGCACAACACGTGCGATTGTTTTCGCGTGTTTATAGCTTCGACTTTTAGCGTTACTGCTTCTGTGTAAATGCCTCCTGAAAAAAAGAAAAGGTTGTGTCCGTTTTCGTCATCGAAACCAAGAGCGAAGAAATCGAACAACGGATTTGACATCATGTTTTCCTTAGCATCAACAACTGAAACTTCACTTTCTGCGGGGGCTGTTGTCGCCTTTCGTTTGCTTTTCGTTCGTGTTGATGATTTTGCCCTGGTTTTCGGCATCTTTACCAACCTGGCCAGCATTTCAAGAAATATACACAATATATTTTAATTGCTACATGAAAGTGGATCATTGTTTGTAAATAAAACGATTATTAACACATTCGCTAACCTCAACAAATTTTGTCCTTGTGTCACGAGCGGTGTATTTGAACCAAAAAAAGGTATTTTCCTTTTATCTCGGAAGGAACATTTTGCGAGGGACGCGTACGTTTTGAACTCCAAGTCGGCAGCCATTCAACCAATTTGGCTGACATTGGGCCAGAATGATGACATACATCTCTTCTACAAAACAGTGTCTGCGAATTGTAATACTCCTTTTAATTTTAAAGCTAGAGCTTTTTTTTCACAGGGGAGTGCTAACTAATTGTCACCCCAACTTCATTTGCCAATAAAAGAAAAACAAACGCACTTGTCAAAAATCTGAGAGACGGTTTTTTTAGCCGAACGTGTTGAGAAGCGAATGCGGTGTGAATCGTTTTCTTCTGTTTATTTCCGGAGGGAGTGGAGCATGATTTATAAAGACATGTACTTTTACATAAAGCTTCCCATTTTCGAAACACAAAAAAGTTATCGGTTTTTTTTAGTAAAAACCCATAATCTGGAATTATTAAGCTTTTCAAAAATATATGGTTTATAGGGTTTTTTATAAAAACAACTAACGCTACAGCGATCCGCGCGCGGACGGTCCTGAAGGGTGGCTGATACCTTAAATGTAAACTGTGATAGTTTTGTACTTCCCTCACAAAATGAAGGCGTGAAATGAAATATAACATCATTTTATATTTACTACCATCAAGGCGCCAGTCTTTTGTGTCCGGGACATCTTCCAAAGTTAAGTCTGGATGAAATGGCAGCCCACCATTATAACCTTGAGTATGTGTACGTCCCCTCAGTACCGCAAGCTCCTCGGGTGAGCGGTCTGCTAAATGATTTACAGCAACTTGGAAACTGACATGTTTACGATTATGAGAGTTGATGAACCTACAATAAAAAATATAAGGTCCAAAAGAAAACTGTTAACTTTATCATTGGCATTTTTAAACATCATGAAATAATTGCAAAATTAAAAAAACACGATAGAAGTTTTTAAAGACATGTTTCAGTATGACTTATGCCATCTTCAGTCTATTGAGAATTATTAGTAAGTATTTTGTTCAACAATAACAGTGTTATAACAGCCCATCAGTTCTTTTTATGTATGCCGATATCAACAATGATTCCATTTGCTTTTGGAAGAATTGTTTTGCCTATCATTGCATATTCATGTTGTACTTTCGCTCTGTTTGTTTGTAGTCGTCAGTGATTCAATATTGACATCAAACTATGCTTTCTTTCAGATTCTTATTCAGTTCGGGCGAAAGCCGGAAAGTCGTAAGTGTTCAAAAAGACAAGATAATCGATCGCTTCATTTCTTGCCTTAGAGAAACATTTGGAATCGATCAAGAGAAAACTATCGGATAGAAAACAGAAATAAACCTGTTGTTTCAGCATTGGTTTCCACGACTCCAGTGTGCATTAAGGTTTGTTCCTGGGGAGTGGCATTTTGAACTATTGTGGGAGAATATATCAGAATCCCCACTCTATCCCCCCTCGGGCTTAAAATTTATAGGGGCATAACATGTTTATAGACAATA
Organism: Desmophyllum pertusum; assembly: GCA_029204205.1. Classification (NCBI taxonomy): domain Eukaryota; kingdom Metazoa; phylum Cnidaria; class Anthozoa; order Scleractinia; family Caryophylliidae; genus Desmophyllum; species Desmophyllum pertusum. The sequence goes on along the minus strand of MU825515.1, from coordinate 26,443 downwards.
TATGATGTATTTTAACTGATCTGCGCCTGGAATAGATTCAGAAAAAAAAGAAAACGAAAGGCATCGTAAATTATTAAAGGAGATTGTCATAAAAACAGAAAAAGAAAGAGTCGGCACCGGTGAGAATAGAACCCGGGTCAATGGCTTGAGTATCACACAATAGACTCCCTAATTTCCTGTCTCTATGCTTGTCACGTTATGCATAAATTAATATTATATAGCGACCAATACTCGCGTATGTTTTCGTATCGGTACGGACAGACCTCACAGACGACAGCATTAGAGTGGCTTTACACACTGTATTAAACCCACACAAAAAACGTTCAGTTCAAAACTACTCATTTTAAAGCTCTTCCATTATTTTCAAAAATTGATCCATATACGAACGTCGCGTGTTATCAACAAAACTTCAGGAACCAGTCGCATTGACGGAAATTAATTCATATCTAAACAGAAACACGGTATACGAAACGCCCACTCTAAAAACCACCAGTTAACTTCCCCAAATTAAAACCAGCAGCTGCGAGGTGTTCAACTGTCTCCTTGTGGAATATTTCGTGTTTGTGCTGGTAGTTACGACTTAAGACGAGCTTAGAATTTGGGCAAAAATCTTTCAGGTAAATTAAATACAGTTGTTTTTTAAATTTAAATATAAGATACCGCGCACAGTGTGATTTTATCCACAGGAAAAAAAAACTTTGACTACTGCAACAGACATTCAAATGGTAGCGTGTTACAGGTGTTCGGTTACTGGTTAAGAAGAATAGGGAGTCCTCTCGCTATACCCCACTAATTTCATGAAAAACGAACGTAAGATAGGCCACATTCAATCTACATCCGATTTCTTCGAATTGGTGATGACGTCATAGTGGTCTCGTATTATTCACTGATGATATCAATGTTCGATTGTGACAAAAGTTCTTTGTCAGCATCAGCAGGCTAGCTGTTTCGACAATGTCAAAGACAGGATGCTGTAAATTAGTTTACAATAAGCGAAAAATGCGACATGCCCGTAACATCACGTGTTTCATTGCTAGATGCTCGGAAAAGAAAATAATCCGCTTAGACAAATATTGAAATTCCACTGCTCGCGTGTAAAAACTCGAAATTGCCATTCGTTAGCCCTGATCAATGCGAGTTTGTGCACTAAAACTATACTTTCTACTGAAATCACCAGGAAAAATATCTGAACCAGTGCTAATTACGATCTGGACGATGAAGCAATAGAAGAGAGTTGGAAACGTTCTTTATGACGGAACCCTGGACTTTAACAAGAGGACTCTGATAACAAACTAAAAGAGCATTAACTCTTGTCGTAACAGCTTGAGACAACATGGCGAACGTAACTAGATATGGAAATCACATGACAATTCAAGAGTTATTTTGCACATCAGGTATTGCCAGACTTGGAATACGTCAGAAGATATTTATTGCAGCATTTAATATTCCTTTAATCCATCACTGCATTTCTAGGAAATGTTCTGATCATTGTTGCTCTTCAAAAGGTGTCGTCCCTTCATCCACCATCGAAACTTTCTGTATGGTTTGCCTTGCGAGCACTGATCTCTGTGTGGGCTTGATTTCACAGCCTATTTACATTAGCTATTTAATGTCTCAAGAACACACCAAAAGTTGTTACTATCTTAGAGTCCTTTTTAACACCATAGGTACAGTGTTTTGTGGAGTATCTTTGTTAACTCTGACTGCAATAAGTGTAGACAGACTTCTCGCTCTGTTGTTGGGACTAAGGTACAGGCAGGTGGTAACTTTGAGGAGTGTATGGGTCTTTGTTGTTACTTGTTGGCTTTTTAGTACTTTCTTTGTAGGGATAGTATTTTACAACTTGCGTATTGCTACAGGCATCGCCTGCACAGTACTGTCATTGTGTATAGTAAGCACAACCTTCTGTTACACGAAAATCTATCTCAAACTTCGCCATCACCAAGCGCAAGTGCAAGACCATGTTCACCAAGGACAACCGAACGGAGGAGGAATTCCACTGAACATAGTACGATACAGAAAGACAGTGTCTAGTGCATTGTGGGTGCAAATGACATTACTCGCTTGCTATCTTCCATGTGGTATAGTCATAGCTATATTTACCATCACTGGATTACAAACGCCATCTCTTGACCTTGCTTGGTCTGTAACACTATCTTTGCTTTTGTTCAACTCAATCCTGAATCCATTTCTATATTGCTGGAAGATGAGGGAAGTAAGACAAGCAGTGAAGAACACGATCAGGCAGTTGTCTTGTTGCTTCTCAAGTTAACCGTCTGTATATACGGAAACGGTACATAACTTCTAATGCAAGGTCCTCGGCAACTTTACAATGGCTCGTAAAAAACTAAACAAGAAACTAAATACGACTAAAAGCGGAGAAAACCTGATAAAACGGTGACGGAAAAACTCTCCTAAAAACAGCGATCAAAGTTCAATGTTCAATGTATAAACATAAGTAAAGTTCCCGCGTGAACTCAAACAACAAAATTACCCTAAAAGTTCACGTCCTTCTTAACAGTCTGGTATTATTGAAAGCAAATCATTTATAAAGAGAATGTATGGCAAAAATACGGCACTAATACAATCAAAGGAACCCCATGGAAATCTGGGGATGGAAGGTCATTGATTTCCAGTGGCAAAGTACAAATATCCGATGACAGCAGTGCATCATTGGAAAGCAGGCAAAGTTAATTTACACTTGTAAGAATATTCGGGTTTGCAGTAGCATGGAAAATGAGAATATACTTACAGCAAAAGTGGAGGCAAAGCATGAAGCTGAGGACTGAGACAGTTGTATGTTCCATTTTATTGGGGAACCTCGTGTTGTGTAAACACCACTGTGGAAACCCCCAGTCACAGAGGTACTTCCTATTCAATCCAAGAAAAAAAAAATATTTTCTCACTTTCGCTAATATTGTTTCAAAGCAGTCACGCCAGTCACGGAAACAACGGTTGAATTTATGATTGCGTGATTCAAATATCAGCGTAATTTTGACTGGCATTGGAATTTTGTCTCTCCCTATCCTAGCGTATATAAGGGAGTTCCCCCCTCCCCCTCCCCCCCCCCCCCGGGTGGGGGCAAACAATTAAGAGATCATATAAATATGAACAGAAACGTTTTAGAAACACTAGAGTTCAAATATTCAAAAGGCGGTTTAACTCTGCTTTGAGCAAGAGTAAATACTTTTACGCGTTATTGATCAGGAAAAAACAATACAGGCTAAATTGATATAGACATTTAACCTAAATGATATCAACCTGCGATCAGGCGACTTTTCCGCGATCTATTTATTCGCGCGACCTCCGTTAAGAGAATGTAAGGAGCGCGAAAAATTGACCTGATTGCAGGTTACCTAAATAAGGATGAGGCTCACAAAGCGTTTCATGTTGACAAAATCAGATGCTCTTGAAACATATATATTTGTACAATGTTTTCAGTTTAAGTTATTGAATGACATTTGAATTCTGTCTCCAATAGCGCCAAAACAGGGATGTTTCAGAGTGATCTTGTACGTTCTGTCAAGCCTCTCATGAAACAATTAAAGATCTGTTTTTCCAGTGTATTTATTTAACAGATTTTTGGAATGATTTTGAAAACTATTGGGTAACAGTATCCAAAGAACAAAATAAACTTGAATATAAGAATATTATATTAGGGATAACGGATCTACTGAATTACTTCTCATTATTTTGGGTAAAGTAATTTATTTTGTGGAATTGTCATAAGAATAAGCCGAATAATCGAACCCCATCTTTGAAAAGCTCATAGCTGAAAAGCTCATAGCTGCTCAAAACAACTTGAGCTTAAAGACATTTCAGGCAAAATGGAAACCCTTAATTAATAATAATTAATTCTAAATTTAAAGAGAATAAGTGTTACAAGATACGTTTACGTCAGTAAGTTGCTTTAATGGTTTCCTTATTAAAATAAAGAAATCATTATTGTGCCGATGTAAAATAATATGCACTGGATATACATGTAATGCATTGTCTACATTGAGCGTAGACTAATGTTCAGCTAACTACAATGTACATAATTTAGTTCAATGTAGCGTTATGTAATGTTTTTGTAAATATGTACGAATATTGTAACCGAAGTGTTTTAGTGTAAAAAAGCAAATAAAACGAAACCTTACAATTTCAAAAGGTTTATTTGTCAGCACAGTGTCCAGACTAGATTCAGATTCAGGTCTAGATTCATTCGCCTTTTGAAATTTAATTTGCTCAGGAAGTTCGCGTAGAGTACTGTTCAGTTGACTGCAATGTAAGTTTAAGGCAGCGTTATGTAATATTTTTGTAAATATGTAGGAGTATTGTAAGTAAAATGTATTGTAAGTAGTGTTTTAGTGTAAATAAAACAAAATATATTAAAATTTAGGATGATTTATTTTGCAGCATGTCTCCAGACGAGATTCAGGTCTAGATTCAGTCGCCTTTCGATATTTAATTCGCTATTAAATCTGGATAAATCCCTCAGGATAAATAGTTTCCTTGAACCAAACTAACGTTCAGTATAAAAGTCAACTTGCTTGTGTTTCGTACATTATTGTAATGTTAATCAACATATGTGAAGCTGTCCGTGATAGTTACAATACTCTTTAATAATTCATAAAGAAAATTCAAAAGAATGTTGATTATCTGTAAATCGTATACAGATTTCGTCGCGTCAGATCTGTATGTGATTTACAATGCTCGCCATTGTAAATACCCATATAGATCTGACGCGAATCTGATTATATGGAGCTTATGATATGAATGCATTTAAATATTCATGTTTATCGACTATCTTGGCTATACAAATAATGTTAGACGAGTAAATCAAAGTAACAGTTTATGTAAATCAGGACAAAGTCTGTATCCGATTTACATATATGAATATTAATGTGTATTAAAAATATTAATGATTGTTAAAAGTAGTTACGTGTTTCTCTATAAAATGGGTATCTGCAAATTGTTGGACAACCCTTCAGTGGAGGTAATCTAAGATGGTCCAGCATGCAATCCTGGCCGGGGAATAGCAATAAACCTGAGCGCCGCTTATAGGCCGATCACCCTATTTAACTGTTAACTGCTGTTGTTTGATTCGAGGGAGTAACGTTGATGAGAATGGCGAAACAGGGATGCAGACTGCACTAAAGGCCTGATCAAACGGTCACAACATTCTCACAACATTTGTTGTGACATGTTGTGACCATGCCCCGTCAAACGGCCACAACAACCTCTCAACATTTCACTGAGAACAAAAGACATGTTGTCACAACATTGTTGAGAGGGGCAGTCAAACGGTCTCAGCATCGGCTCACAACAAATGTTGTGAGAATGTTGTGACAAATGTTGTGACCGTTTGACCGGGCCTTAACGAAGGACTACACCTGGTCAGACCTTTGCCTAAGACTTCATACAACCGACCAATTAGACTTGGACAAGAAAGCACAGTAATAAATCGTTACATCCTTACTTAAAGAAGCACTCTAAACCAAAACCAGACTGATCCAGGTCAACAGAAGAGCGGTTGATCACGGTGGAGTGCTTTTGTTTACACTGCGACTACGTTCATGCCATTCTAGTCTCGTCAGAGTTCATAAGAGGTTTTTCTAATGAATTTGGTTACATTTCAACCATTTGGATTAAATAATATGACAGCAAGTTTTGCTTATTTTAATAGTTCACGCCGTATATAATCTTCTGCCCAGCAAGGTTATTACTCTTTTATCCTGCAGGCTCAACAGTTTCACACTAGATAACACGTCAGTGGCATCAGAACTACTCTGCCTTCGCGTAAAGCGCCCCCACCCCCTTAAAAGAAATTTCCGAGTGGCCTTTGCCTCTGATTCAAAACGAGTTCTGGTGGGTAACCATTGAAATGAAATTGTGTTTGATTTGCATGAAAAAAAAAATCATTCATATGAAATGTTGTGCATCAAGGCTCGTTTTGAAACAGCGGCGAAAGCAACTCTAAAATGGCCTATTCGCGTTTCGAGCGTTTCATCGACTTTCGTACAATGTCTTACAAAAATACATTTATTATAACGTTTGTTTTCACAAGGCATTTACATTATTCACCCAAAATACAAAGTGGTTTTTCTGACCAGTGGTTTCGAACTTCCATTTGAACGAAGGTGGCATCTGTACATGTGGCAACGCCGCAGTTGTTATCCTTCTGAGACATGAGTACGTAACCGTCATTGCCCCAGTGGGGTGGACCAGGAATTCTTGACTAGCCAGTAAGCCTGGCCATCCATGGTCCCGTAACCAACGGCGAGCACCGCGTGGTCTAAATCTTCTGGTTTATTTCCTAGCAGAGGAAAGAGTCTTGAAGGATTAGATTATAGATTAGATTATAGTAATCCAAGGGTAAAAATAAAATGAACTCACGAGTAACACGCTAACTTAGCCGATTCTGGAAGTTCGAAGGAAGTCTAAAATTCTCTTTTCTTTGTTGCAAAGATAATCATTTTGCAAAGTGTAATGAATTTCTTAAAAGGTTTACATAATTCTTTAAATTCCTTTAATTTTACATCGGTTAGTGTAGATTTTGATGGTTATTACTGATTGCAGGAGTATTGAACATTTATACTGATAAAAAGATTTCTCTATATTCATTTTGAGGGGATTACTTTATAATCAATTTTAAAGAAACATGAGCAGGAATCACAAAAAATGTAGCTTGCGGAGCAGTCGTTTCCTTAATTTCCGAGAGCGCGGGAGGCGAGTGAAGACATGGAGCGGAAAAGGGGCAAATTAAAAAAAAGTGCCCTCCCCCTCCCAATTTTTTGCTCTTTTTCCGCTCCATGTCTTCACGGGCCTCCCGCGCTCTTGGGAAGGAAACGACTGCTATGCAGGCTACAAAAAATAAAACGTACCACACTGGGGTTCGTAGTATACTCCAAAGGAGTAGAAAGCGAATGATCTGTGCGACGCATCTATCCCCACTGCAACTGGACCATTCTGAGCTATGGCAATCTTGAGCGCGTTTAGATCTGCAGAGGTAACATTCACATAGCCTGAAACCTTTGCACCAATGGTCCCTTTGTGACAAAGACCATCCTAAAAGCAAAGAGTAAGCATGAGTCTTAAGTGAAAGAAGACAACAGTCTGCCAAAAGACAGCGTTGTTGATTTAACAATTACCTGTGCCAAATACTGTCCGTAGCTGTTTTCTGTAGCTATTCCGCCATGCTCTATCACCCACTGATACGACCGGAACTCTTCACCACCGTCACATCCATTGTTACCAAAACCCCACGAGGAATCGATCAAGTTTTGTTGAGAAAGGCGAACAAGATTCTTCGTCTGCAAAAATAAAACAAAGAAAATCAAGGATAAAAGTGACGGGGAGCTGCAATGTACTTTTGTGGATATTAAATTTGTTACAGTAGTTTTGGGGGTACGTCGAGTTTAAGAAGTACTTTTGTATTAAATCGGGGTTGCGCTGTGCTCGGAGAACCCAGCCCCTTCGCGTCTCTTAGTCGGCGGGGCCCAGAGTATACCCACCTTAAGAAACAGAGCACCTTCAATGGCTCCGGTGGAACCAAAGCTCCAACATGAACCACACACTGCTTGATCTTTTACAGGAGTCACTGCGCCTAAAATAAACAATCAATGCTATTGCTGATGGTTTACGAGATAAGAGCACAGTTAGAATTGAATAGAGGGTTTCCATTCAAGTTAGAGTGGTTTTCGTTCGAGTATCATAAAACCAAAACCAAAGCAATTGCAATGACCAATCACAGCAATCGTACACAACACAACGAACCAATGAAAACTCGAAGCAAATACACGTATTAAACCGGCGCCAAGCGAGGGAAAACGCATGCGACCAAGTTGCGATTGGTTTCGGTTTTGCATCTGATTGGTTGAGTAGGTGGGGCGAATTTTATAAACCAATCACAAAGCGTAGTTGAGTGAGCAAAACCAGAGCAATTCCGGATTACTTCCGACACTCAATTAAAGACCGCTCTGTAAAAAGAACAGATGGGTTAGAAAAAACGAGGGAAGCAAACATGAGGGTGAACTTGAGAGAAATTCACCAATCATTTGTTTTAGTGCAATACAACGTTTCAACGTGGAATTAAGTTGAAATTCTCTAGTTCTGCTCTGCAATATGTGATTGGTTTTCAATATCTAAGTGGCTTCGGTTACAGTAGCAGCAATGTAATTTTGTATCAGGTTTAATGTAAATGTAAACTGTGATAGTTTTGTACTTCCCTTACAAAATTAAGGCGTGAAATGAAATATAACATCATATTATATTTACTACCATCAAGGCGCCAGTCTTTTGTGTCCGGGACATCTTCCAAAGTTAAGTCTGGATGAAATGGCAGTCCACCATTATAACCTTGAGTATGTGTACGTCCCCTCAGTACCGCAAGCTCCTCGAGTAAGCGGTCTGCTAAATGATTTACAGCAACTTGGAAACTGACATGTTTACGATTATGAGAGTTGATGAACCTACAATAAAATATATAAGGTCCAAAAGGAAACTGTTAACTTAAACCCCCATTGGCATTTTTAAACATTATACAATAATTATACTAGTAATACGTGACTCGCATGGGTCTTCGCAAATCTGTGATGGGGATTAATTATTGTTGGGGTGTGAGGGTGATAACCTGGATAACCAGGCTTTAGAGATCGACTGGAGCTCGCTGGTCTCCCGACATCTGCCCTTTTATACTGTTGACGGTCTTGTTTTCTTGACGAACGACTGCCCCGTGGACGAGTAACTTGCGTGACGCAAGCCGCTTAGAATATGTCCTGAATTTCCGATCTGCATTAATTATAATTATTTCATGCAAATAACATTTCCTTTTCTTGTTAAGGAAACATTTGAAAACATATTTCCTTTTTTCAACGCCGTGAATAAGCCGCGAATATATTTTTTACTGTGAAGTCTGTGAAGCATATCGAATCGAATTGAAGCCGAAAGTCAGATGTCAAATTGTATAGAAAAATTCATTGCCTGAGGAGGGAATTCCACGTTAAATTTCACGCGAAAAACCGATATCGCACGAATCGCGGAACAAAAAGCTTATTATTTTGTAGTCTTATCCGCTACATTTGTGGCTATTTCTCTCGACACTATGAAGTCATTTAAACGTTTTACTCTTTACTTTACTGTACTATTGTTTCTCCCATAGTTTTAGCCAGTTTCCTCTCTTCAGGTTTCTTGTACTTGCAAGCATCGATCGATGATTGCGCTTCTTTAATTTCTCGAGAGAGTTGAGTTTGAGTTCAAAGCTGGCTAACTCTTGAATCCGGCGCATTGGAAAAAACCCTCATGTTTGCTTTTGGCTTTTCTGACATTGATGCTGACATTGAAACCATACGAAAACCGCATTTTTATATTTTAATTTGCGATGCCGAAAGTAAACAAACACAATCTCGCGTTGGGCCTCGCTTTCAACTCACTTCATGCAATTCAGCTATGCAATTCAACTTCTCAGGCATGCAATTCCACGTTGAATACCCTCGCATCGATAGCCAATCAGAGTGCGAGAATTCTCCGAGCTATGCGATTCTAGTGCAAATACCGGTAAATGTACTCAATCCCGAAGATCAGATTTAAAAGTTAGCGCCTTAAGGACGGTGCCTCCTAATACCAAAGTATTTTTGCGCGGTTTATGACTATGCGGGAAAAGCAGATCTTAGCAAGGGCTATTGGATTTCAAAAAGAAAATTGGGGGTAACCACCCATTTTTCAGAGATAATCAAGCTTCAATCTGGAAAAAAATGCTGAAATAGCATTTTCTCGGAAAAAAAGAAAAACATATTTTTTCGCAGATTCCATTTGAATTTGCCTTGACAAACACGAAAGCAACAATAAATATAAAAAAGCTTTAAAATGCTTAACAAATGGTAATATAACAACTACTGTTTATGTGTTTTTTAATTAAAAATCATCGCAACGTAGCCATTATCAACCCTGACAGCTCTCCTCTGGTATACCAAAAATACAGTCTAAATAACTTTTGCACACAACAAAAAATTAATCATATGTTTAATAGGCTTACCGCTTCCATTTTATAACATAAAAAGTAGGGGTCACCACGCGTTTTTGTAAGTTATATGAAGAAAACGACCATATATTTCCCGGCCGAGCTTAGCCTTAAAACTCATTGCCGTTGATGCACGAAGAATATCGTTCATAATCGAACGATAGGGAAAAAAATTCGTAAAAAATTGTCTTTTGGCCGATTTCCCACATTTTTTCAAGGTGGACTGGGAATACTCTAACCCATTCTCCCAGCAAGTTTGAACAGGTATACCCTAAACACAACGTCATTTAAAAACGAACTTGATCAAAGATTTCTGGACTTCTACTTTTTAATCCATTTCAAGAATAATTTCATTATGATTTCACATACTACAGTAGAAAAGTAACTTAATTTTAGGCTTTTTCATATACAGTTAGGAGTTTGCTTACATTTTATCTTGTTTTTCAGATACACCAGAAAATCCATTTACTATTTTTGTTTCATTTTCACATACTTCTAGTCCAGTTACTTATGGCAGTTTTAGTGGTGTTGCAAAATTGCCCATTTTGAACCACGTTCTCTATAACTAAATTCGCTGTCTTGCTTATACCTCTTTTCAGAGACTTCGTAGTATACCATTTTCTTTCTTAATTTAAGTCGATTTCGCATACCAAAATTTTCACTGCCAAATCGTAAATACAAAACCTATGAAATTCGTATTTGTGTTCAATAGGTATAAGAACCTAATGCAATATGTCCACCACTTAAAACGTGCTCAAAATGGTACACGGAAACGAAGGTTTAAGAGGCCGGGCACAGATGACAATCTGCTCAGATCTGAGGTATGGATGTTATACACAGATCTGAGGTATGGATGTTATACCACAGATCTGAGGTATGGATGTTATACCACAGATCTGAGGTATGGATGTTATATCACAGATCTGAGGTATGGATGTTATACCACAGATCTGAGGTATGGATGTTATACCTCAGATCTGAGGTATGGATGTTATACCCCAGATCTGAGGTATGGATGTTATACCTCAGATCTGAGGTATGGATGTTATACCTCAGATCTGAGGTATGGATGTTATACCACAGATCTCAGGTATGGATGTTATACCACATATCTGAGGTATGGATGTTATACCTGCGATCCAATGTATGGATGAGGGCTAACTATAATTCGTAAGAAAAAAGCACTCAAAAGAAAACTATTGAGCAAAGGCATACATGTGTGTAGTCTTGTATTCCTGGGATGCAAAGCGTATAATCACCTGACAACAATAATAGCTTGTATAGCGCTTATAGACACATCGCTGTTTTTCTAAACGCGTTACATCGCGTAATTAGAAAACTATCAACCGTGCAAGTATGGAATGACAAAACTTAAAACATGCTAAAAAATTATTATTCTACTGGGATAAACATTAACATTATAAATCTAGTGATACACAAATAAAAAATATCATGATATTCACTGAATCAGTTTAAAATCTAGTCAAACTCATATCAACAAATATATAAGAACCTTATAAAATATATTAGTGCACCTCTGTTCATTTCACAACTTCTGCAATTGTGAAAAAATCAAATTATCATTATTAAATAACTCAAGCGGTCAAAATCAACAGCCTAATTTAGAAATTAAAATAACTTATATGAGTTCAACTTTCTGGCTAAAGGCATTTTCAATATTACGTGACGTCCTCCGTCTTCAATCTGTTCTTTCGTCATCCCAGTTGTCCTCCTTTTCCGTGTCAACTTGCATTTCATATGCCTTGATATCCCTTAGGCTCCAGGATTCTCTCTCTTTCTCTCAACAGCTGCTTCGCTTCTGAAAAGATGCAGTGCTCCAAATTTTACTGCGGATTTTATCGCAAAGCCTATAAAAATACGTTTTCCAAATTGTATTTAACACGTATAAACATTAAAATATATCATAACTAGTAATACGTGACTCGCAGGTCCTCGCGAAGCTTTTGTTGCCTAGTAACGGGCACGCTGCGATTTGATCTGCAAGGTTTCCAAGAATCGCTGCAAGGTTTCTGAGAATCGCCGGACGAACGCCGTGTTTTTGCTATGCCACCGGATTTTGGTTTCGATTGGAGTTCGCTCGTCTCCCGACATCTGTAATAAATTGTAGCGCTCTTGTACTGTTTTCCCCACTTTTCCGTCCGAATGATCTGAAACCACCTCGCTTTTGTAGGTAAAATCTTCTTCGCAATATCGGATCGGCGAATTATTTTCAGACACAAGTCTTCACGTCTACAATGAAAACTAAGCCATATGTTGATCGTACTTTGAGACATTCCTGAGTCGTCTTTCCTTTTCCTGTTGTTGATAACGGATTTAATAAAGCCGGTTTTTTTTCACAAATGACCCGTATATAAATTCGTTCGATAAACAAACTTGGAGTAAAAATTGTTATTCTTCAGCAGCCGTTCCTGTTTCTACATTTACGTGTAAAATGTTATTGTCGAAGTCAATGTTATTAAGTAAAGAAAAGGAGGTTAAAAAAAAAGAACGGCCTGGATTCGAACCGAAAAAAAAAAAAAAAGAAGGACCATAGTAGGATTTGAACTTTCGCCCTCAATCCCGAAGATCAGATTCAAAAGTTAGCGCCTTAAGCCATTAGGCCACGAGCGCGCCGTGTGACGTCATTGCTGTCAACCACGATTTCCACAAACAAACAAACAAACAAACAAACAAACAAATAAATAAATAAATATGATCGTAAAGGCCACACGAGAATTGCTCTCGCATGAGCTCTTTGGGGACAGAATTATAAACCCCGCTACGCGAGGCCTTCGGCCTCGCTTCGCGAGGAATTATGAAGAAGCCCGGGGGGGGGGGGGGGGGGGGTACTCCCTATAATGGACTATACGGGGAGGCTCCGCCCGAAAGGGGTACCTTTTCAGACTGGAGGTATATAAAAAGGCTGCGATTTAACTGTCACTGGAACGCTCACTCATCAAACATTGCATGTTTATCAGTTTAGTTTGCACTAAAATCCATTGGGATGTTGCATTTGACTCCACTGCTTTTGGATCAATTTCTCTGATCGACCAGCAATTTCTTTTTTTTCTGGGGTAGCTAGTTGGCTAACTGGTACAGAGAAAGAGAACGTCCCTGTGTGAATGAACCGGGCAAAATTTAATTAGGATTTATCATTTTAGGCATGACTTGAAGTATCTTGTGATTATTGCGATAACTGTAACTTTTAATTCTAGCCTGCGACATGCCGGCAATCAGGCTCTCTTGTTTTCTTGATCTTTCATTGGCGATATGTAAAGTAAGAAAACAAAAACCCCGAACAAACAAACAGTGTAACATGCGCCAAACGATATTTCCACCAACAGGAAACTATCCGATTTAGTATCACTAATATGATATATGTCTGCGCAAAGCAGAAAAATAACTAACTCGTCAAAATAACTATCTAAATGATATCGCGGTTTATCGGCATGTAACTCGTTTTGCGTGCGGTTGTTTTATCAGTTACAGATTTCTTGGCACATAATTATATGTCCGAGTTGTGGTTTGATAACGAGACTTATTTCCTGAATGACTAAAATTGTTGCAGTTCCGCGGCCGATTTTCAAAAACTAAGGCGTAATACGAGAAAGATGTTTATCAGTCAGTGACACAAGCTAGCGAAAAAAAAATACGACGCGTTACAGACGCATTTTAGTCGAGTCGAATAACTACACTTAAAGTATAAGCAAATAGGAACTCGAATCTGCCTGACTCTGTTCGTCTTTTAGGTCATTCCCCCTCAAAGTAACGTTTTTTTCTTGTTTGTGTGGTTGTTGGGCTGAAATTGCAATTATTGTCAGTTTTTCTGGTGCTTGAATTGCATTCCACGCGACTGAAATTAATGCGACGTATAAATTGGGCCTAACTGAATTTTACAGGAATTTAACAATAGCGTTGTAGCGGTTGTAGTGCAGTTAAGCCCGGTTAAGCCGGGATATTTCATGATGCATGAATCATTAAACTTACCAACTTTGCACTCCTCGAATCTCCACTGAAGGCGGGTGAAAGGACATTCTCGCATCCTGGACGATGTCGGCAGGATCCGGCTCATGCAGGCAATCTTCTTTTGCGAATAGTTTTTCGTTTCTTCGAACACGGAGTGTTGGACATCTGGAAACGGCGGCAACTGCTGGTGTTCGACTTGAACTTTCTCGAGACAACTTCTTACTGCCGACAAACGTGTCCAGTTGTGCCTTGAAGCTTGCCGGAGTCGTACACTAGGCAAACACCCTAATCGATTTCAGTTTCCGTTGCAAATTGGGAAATTTTAACCCCTTTACCCATAGTTATAATTTATTTGTCTCGTGGCGTCCTTGAGGTCGTTTGAAGTCCAATTTCTCTTTATAGCCGAGGAAAACGTTGTTTTGGTCTTCTTGTTGACCTACGTGACTTACGATGTATAGGGCAATAAATGGATGACTGTCTATTTATTTTAGCTTATTGTTTTACACGCATAATAAGGGGTGGTTGTGGGTGAAATGAATGACATTTAGCTGTACTGGATTTTCGCGCCTCTTTGTACTACTTCCGATACAAAAGACCGTCTTTTTTTCTGTTTGCCTTTTCTCGTAAGAAAATAACGTAGGGATAATAGAATATAGCCTTCTTTACATAGTTTGATCAATGAAGCCCCGGGATTGAAGTGAATCGTAACCGAGTAACACTTTGACACACTCGCTTTAGCATTGGTTACATATGTTTCGTAAAAACCTGTACCTGTTGTTGGAAGCTTGTGCTTTAGAAATATTTAATTATTCAGTTTTTGGTGTTTTTGGAAGGCTGGTCGGTTGTCATTGAACAGCAAACATTTTTTCCACAACGGAATTAAAATAACAACAACAACAAAGACTTCTTAGTGTGAGCCGCGGTGAAGAGCATGAGAAATATTTTGCGGTGGTTGAACCGTTGTATCAAACAGTATGCCGCCGTTTTCGACCGTTTGCTTTTACGCGCGCAATTAAGAAAAGCGTGCGAGATACGACTCTTCTCTTGGGCAGTATATGCAAGGACTGATGTGATGGATGAGTATTCACTGTTAACAAGCGAAAAGGAGCGTAGTTGCGGCGAGAACGTTGAAAATTCGACCAGTTTTAATAATAGTGATGAAAACCATTCGTGGGAAGAGCTTTCTCTAATTCAGGCCTAATTCCGATGATGACGAATTTTCAGTGTTATCGACGTCGCGGACGGCTAAGCTACTGTAGCTAAAGTGAGATCTGGCACGAAAAGGAAAACACTGCAGAGGTAATAATATAATAATGATAGCCCCTGCTATTATCTTGTGTCAGACAATAGTACTTTAGAGGAATCACTCAGTCATCATGAAGTCCATGAAGATCAACGGTCTCAAACCAGTCTCGCAACACATGGCAAAGAAAGTGTCAACATGCTGCCAGTCCAATTTAATTCCAACCACATTACATCCAACCACAAAAGCTCCTGAATCTCTCTCAGTGGAAAGTGACAGTGAAAGTGACGATAGCAAAGGCAACTCCAACACTGAATCCCCTCTGAGAATGCCAAGAAAACCAAGGAATCAAGAAAGACAAAGGAAGACAAAGGTATTCAATATTATTCAAATTGTTACTGACGTTAATGCATGGCGTATCGCATGGCGTGGGTTTAACTTTGATTTTGCTTGATATTTACAAAATACACCCTTACGAAATTCTGTGGCCCGCCGAATGACAAATTGTTCAAAGTAATATCGGTAAAACATTATTTTTTCTGCTATCAAGCACGTCGTTACGTGCGTACCGTGAACAAAGAAACGCTGTTGACTCTCGTTTCATTTAGGCGTACAAGTTTTTATAAGTGCTTCGATGTTTAGCAATAATAAATATTAATTTTAGGTTCGAAAAAGGGTTATTCATTGAATAAAGATTATGGCCTAAAAAAATAGCTGTTATTAGGATGTTTCAGTGCTGCTTTATTCGCCCTTCAGACCCGGCGAGCCGATCATGAAGTTAAAGGATTAGCCGCGATAAGCTTATTTCAAAGAACTTTTCTCCGATACAGGGATTCAATTCTGCTATTGCAAAATTAACTTACCACAATGAAATTGAAAGGAATAATGCTCATAACATTAGTATATACCAAGCCAGTGGATAGTGTTTTTCTCGGGATAGTATGTGCTATCCACATCTTGCGCGCAAATGTATTTGTGAAATACTTTTTTGCTGTCTTCTGAGAGATAATAAATAAATTATTTTGGGGATTTTATCTCACTGCTTTGGTATATACTGAAACAAACGGCTCGGTAAATATCCACCACTATCCACCTCCACTGCGGAGGATAATTGTTCATTATTGTGAGCAATGAAGCCGGAATAGGTTGTTTGTAGGCCCGATCAAATGGTCACAACATTCACAAAATGTGTTGTGAGCCGATGTTGAGACCGTTTGACCACCCCTCACAACAATTTTGTGAGGTGTTTGAATTCATTTAAACTTTGTCTCAACATCGTCACAACATTTATTTTGTTCCTGAAATGTTGTGTGGTTGTTGTGGCCGTTTAACCGGACATGCATGGTCACAATATGTTTTACGCCGCTAATTCAAGTGCGACTTGTTGCGAATTGAAACTGCTGTGTAAAATACCTTCGATTAGAAGCGATTTCACGGCAATTTTTCAATTTTGGTGCACTTAATCATATATACAAAATAACTTATTTAGGGGTGGCTCTATTTCAGACACAATTTTAAAACATGAAAACAATGGAGTTACTTGAATGAAAGACTGCCGGTTTCTTGAGTTCTAATGAGCGGACGAGCTGAATGTTATATCTTATGATGTTTCTTCTTTATCAAAGATTTACGTTGGACCATACCAGACTGATCCAAGAAGGAATCGACGACGAAACCAACGGCCAGTGGAAGAAGCCAGTGGAAGATGCCAGTGAAAAAGCTGTGGGGAGTAATGACCTCACAAGTAATGCTGGCGACAACAACTTAGCACCTGTCGAGCTCGACAAACTTTCCGTTGGCCAGTATGTGGCATTAGACAAAGCTGAATGGAGCAACCGACCGCTTATCGAACACGTTGAAAACACAGCACCTATACCATGATTACTGTTCGTGACTTGACGGCTCACACAATGGAACTCAGCTTTTCGAGACTGATACGTTGGAAGTGGTGCTAACAGAAGACCATGGACAGAGGATATGGCAAAATCTCAAATTGTCATGATCATAGTACAGTTTACCAATAGTAGAATAATTTTAAAAAACGAGATTGACGAGCACATGAGATTCTTGATAATGAACAGGAGACCAATCCTGACAACAGTGCATAATTAAGGAAATACCTGCTTTAACTGCAATAATAACGTATATTTCATGAAATCTTACAAATCGTTGTACTTTATGGCGTCTGGAACAAGTATACACCACGAAAGGAATATAATTTATTCAAATGCAGAAATTAAACAACTTCAGATCTGTGATATAACATCCATACCTCAGATCTGTGGTATAACATCCATACCGCAGATCTGTGGTATAACATCCATACCTCAGATCTGTGGTATAACATCCATACCTCAGATCTGTGGTATAACATCCATACCTCAGATCTGAGGTATAACATCCATACCACAGATCTGTGGTATAACATCCATACCTCAGATCTGTGGTATAACATCCATACCTCAGATCTGTGGTATAACATCCATACCACAGATCTGTGGTATAACATCCATACCTCAGATCGGTGCTATAACATCCATACCTTGGATCGGACATGGTATTCGATGGTATATTCTATTAAAATCTTTATTTCTCCTTGACTATAAATTTAAACGTACAAACGTACCCATCAATACAAAGTTTACACATACTAAACAAATTACTTAAATTTTGTAAATAGGAATACAGTGTTTCTAAGCATCATAATTAAATATGTCAGTTTAGTAAAGTGAAAATCACGAAAAAGTGCCCATCAGTAAAATTGTCTCATTTTAGTATGTGAAAACTGGTAATTTTGGAAGAGGTGGAAAACAAGTATGTGAAAATCCCTGAAAAATAGACGTTAGGCAGTTCAAAAATATGGACTTGATCAAGTTCATTTTTAAATGATCAAATGTTCCTAGTTGGTCTTATATGACGGCTTTTTCAGAAAAGCCTTCTGATGTAACACATGGCCGCAATTTGTGAAGCGTTCGCAATCCGTTACAGGCGTTGTTGAGGACGTTTTAGCAAGAGTTTTGGACGAGGAAAGTGATCCAGAAGGGATGCCAAGCAGTGAGGAAATTTAATTGCATCTGGAGCTCGAAAATTGAGCGACGAACCAAGATAAGTGTTACGAAATATTACATCGATCGATCGAACGAACGCAAATGCAACTGAAATTATATTTTGATTCGCTTTTTACATTTGAAAACCTTGTTTGATGCTTTGAATACATGTTAGGATTCATATTTCAGTAAAGGGAGAGGACAAAACGTTCTTATGGAACGACAGAGATAAATTTCGAGTGGAGTGTTGACACAATGTTTCGGGTCAAATTCCTGCATAAATTAGAAATTTGATACCAAACTAAAAAATACTAATTTATTCTATACTTACCATTTTCAGCCAAATTTTCAGGATATGTTGCCAATATAACAAGTAACATTTTTGCTTTTAACTTTTCCTTATAACCAGTCATCATTTTGAAATAAGTTGCTTTTTTGTCCAAATTTTGCGGCTATTAATATTAATTTATGCTAGTTAATAATTAACTAATTAATATATTATGGGTTTCTTTGGGAAAAAAATATTTTCCAGAAAGTTTATTTACTACCCTTTCAAAGAGATATAGCTTTCCATGCAATTGTAAATGGCTGTTGAGAAAATAAATAAACAATCACTAGTATCAAATTTCACTGTTTTTGGGCGAGCGGCAATGAGTTTTAAAGAGATTTTGCAATGTTCTGTATGTGCGCGCGCTCGAGCGCGCGCTGATGATGCGAAAAATTATGCGCAGAACGTATGCGCAGTAACAATAGGAGGCAGCGTCCTTAAGCCATTAGGCCACGAGCGCGCCGTGTGACGTCATGCCATCCCCCAACTCCACAAACATTTATGATCGTAAAGGCCACACGAGAATTGCTCTCGCGTGAGCTCTTGGGTGACAGAATTATAAACCCCGCTACGCGAGGCCTTCGGAAAAAAATTTAATTCAATTCAACTCTTTTAAAACTAAATTTTGAGAACAACTAATTACACATGTAACACAAGTTTTGATTATCATGCACTCAAGACATGCCTTGGACTGCCCAGTCTTGCGGTAGAACGAGTTTCTTTATTGACGTTATTGAGCCAACACCTGTAATGGAGCAACTATGGTTCGAGTGTCCTATGAATGCAAATTATTCAGTACGAGACAACACCAGAAGAAAAGCAAGTCGTCTTTTTGTCTTTTACGCTCGCAGTTAATTTTATTTATCTATCCCTCTCACGATTTAACAGAGAACAATTAGTCATAAATCCTTAATAAATCGTAATTCGCGGGAAAAACAGCATCCAGGAGCCCATGCCGCATCGACAAATTATAAAAAGATATGGTAATCTCATAACAATTGAGGAACTTTCAAGTGATCAGAAAATTGCCTGCACAAAAACAAACGTTAACTTAAAATTTCTGATTCTCTTCAATTTTCCAGGTGGATTTCCACTGTAATTTTACGTACGTTATTAAACGGGGCTTTACATGCGTAAACAAAATAGAGAAAACGTATTGACGGCTTGCGTAATAAGTTGAACGTGGTTCAACTTTTTCCGCAGACGCAAGCCGTCAATACATTTTCTCTATGTTGTTTCACGCACGTAAATTCACGCCCGTTAACGCACGTAAACTTAATTGCGCGACAAATAAAGGCATGTCAATCAGTAAGGTTTGGAGTTTGGAGTTTGGAGTTAAATTGCGCGAAAATGACAATGCCAATTACGTTTCGCAATTCACGAAAATGTCAACAAATTTTAATGTCTAATCACCGTTAAAAAAAACATCATCCGTGATCAGCAATAAAGCGTTCAATTGAGAAAGCATCAGTACTTGTAACAAAACACTTATAATAAGTATGTTATCAACGTTGGTTATAGTCACTTCACACGAGCAATGCTCAGTTCAGTGGAGTCTTTGTTAAATGACTGCTTAAGAAAAACTGTTCCAAAAAGGTATTAACAATATCTTTGTCGATGTCTTCAAACGGATCTTCGGGAGGAAGATGTGTAAAGGAGTATTAAATTTCGCTTTTAAATTTTTGAGGCACCTGTTTTTCGCGGGTAGTTAATTTCGCGAATTTTTTTTTAATCGCGTAAATAAGTGAGAATAAGGTAAGTTTTGATATAACAAGTGTATTAAGGAATCGGCCATGAATTTCTAACAACATTTCATTGAATGACATTCATGTCATATGTTGTTGACGACATAAAAACACGTCCAGTCCAAAACCAATCATTTAACCAATCATTATTAAACTATTCCAATATATTTTCAAAACTCGATCCATATAGATCAACGCTTTTGACAGAATACGAACGTCGCGTGATGCAGACAAAACTTCAGGAACCAGTCGCATTGACTTAAAATTACTTCATATCTAAACAGGAACACGTTATACAAAACGCACACTTTAAAAACAGCAGTTGCGAGGTGTCTCCGTGCGGAATATTTCACGTTTGTGCTGTTACGACTCAACACTACAAGACGAACTTAGGATTTAGCAAACTGTTCAGGTAATTTAAATTTAATATAGTATTTTTACAAATTTAAATATAAGATACCGCGCACAGTGTAATTTTATCCACAAAACACTTTGACTATTGTAACAAACATTCAAATGGTAAGCTAGTGGGGAGCGGCGGGAAGATATAGCGAGTCCACTGACTATATACCCAAATAATCCATCATGAAAAACGAACGTAAGATAGCCATGAATAACATTCAATCTCCATCCGATTTCTTCGAATTTCCTCGCTACAAAAAGGAATGATCTTTAACTCTGCCAATTAGTAAAAAGTCGCACCAGAAGGATCGACAACATTATTAAAACTTCCAACTTAATACGGTTTGTTCAGTATACATGTATACGACAGCTACTGCAAGCTGTGATCGACTGCACGTACTCGGTACAAGACTAGCATAGGATCTGAGACAACCGCTACCTTTAAGGTACTCTAAATGTAGTTCATTCTCTCAATGACTAAACAAGAAATAAAAAAAAATACCAAAATGTTTCTCCTTTCGCTGCTGAAAAGAAAAAAAGTTGCAATGATGGAACAATGGTGATTATACTTATGCTGTATATAATTATTTTTATTGTAAATTTTATTCCACAGGCGACAAAAACTACGAACACAGAAAGGTGAGTTCATTTTATCAGTAACCAGGAAAATATTCAAGAAATGTATTCAAAGGGCAAACAAATGCGGCTCAGAGTGAAAAATTTAACTTTTAAAAGAGCTCAGTGGAGTGGAGAGCTCAGTGTTTTTATTAATCAGGATAAAACTATAACCAACTTATGACAATATGGTTATAGCCTTTACCGGTTGTCCAAAACCAAGAACAATGTTCAATTTCCTTTTTCTATTAGCGAGTAACATCCATTAACGAACATAAGGGCTAGCGAATGGTCCATTATTAAAGTTTTTTATGATTTAGCCCGACGATCGAATGCTCGCAAAATGATCAAGGCGCGAATGCTTGTGTCATTTCCAAAATACGCCTGAAAAACCGACGTCAGAGTCGTTTGTGATCAACACAGGTCAACATAGAAACTGTGTTTGAGTTTCATGGAAGTTTCTATACTGTAAATATAAACTGTCGATATAGTTCAGACCAACAAAACTTGCCGTGAGCTGACGCGTACTTAAGTCTCAATAGTTTTCAATAAGCGAAAAATGCGACATGCCCGTAAACATCATGTGTTTCATTGTTAGATGCTAGCTCCGAAAATATAATCTGCCGCTATAGAGGCAAATGTGAATCGAAGTGCTCGCGTGTTGTAAAAACTCGAAATAGCCATCATTAATTAGCCCTCATGAATGCGAGTTTCTGCACTAAAACTATACTTTTTACTGAATCACCAGGAAAGATATCTGAACCAGTGTTAATTACGATCTGGACGATGAAGCAATAGAAGAGAGTTGGAAACGTTGAACTTCTTTCTAACAGAATCCTGGACTTTAACATTAGAGGATTTTGATAACAAACTAAAGGAGCATTAAGAGAGCATCTCCACAAGAATCAAACAAAATCGGAAAATAGCGGCAAAAATGTGAAAACTCAAAAACGCTCAAACTTTGGCTGTTAGTAGTCCATATTGAGTCATTCATTGCTATGTGGTTCATTTGTCAAATAATTTATTGTTTTGGCAGAAAATGACGAAAATCAATTTCAGGGCTCCATACAAGAAAATTTGGCTTGAAAATTAGCCATTTTTAAGCGAACCGCTTGCTTTAACTATTAATCCAGAAGACATCCACTTGATATCAGCGTATTCTAAGACTATTCGAGGTTCTATTTTATAATTTCCATAAAGATTGCAAAACTTATGACACTGAGAGAGGCCTGAAAAAAATCCCCCGTTTCTCTATGGCAATTACTAGCTCGATTGAAAAAATTATTTACCCTACTACCTTTATTACAAATCAAATGAAATTTAGGAATTACACTAAGGAGGAAATGGCCTTTCAACTGATATAATTTATTTTCTGGGGAAATTAATTGCGCTCTGTGAGAGAGCGCTCAAAATGGCCGAAAAATGATATACGTGACTAGTGGATTGCGTGACATACCGTGACCGTAGCACATATTTCAGTGCTGCTTTAGTCAAAGAAATGGTAAAATCCAAATTCCTGCCTTGGGGATATTAAAAAAAAAACACTTTCTTTTGAGAATCTCAGTATTTTTCGTACATCATTGATGCTTCCCACGATGATTGTGACGTAAGAAAATGGTTTATTTCACTGTGTGAATTGTACTTTGGCTTATAAGAAATTTTCTGATATCCACGCTATTTGAACTTAATCTTGTGTAATCTTGTTGTTTTTCTAACATTCATTCTCAGCTAAACACTTCTCCGGTTGGGTGCTAATTTGCATATCACATGTGTTACAAGAGGGTTACCAACTTTAAATGTATAAATACTAGGGTGGATCTAAGGGGTGGGGTCAAGGGTTTCTGGACCCCCTTTTCCATGATGGTAGATACTTTAAGGATAAACAAATTACATTGCTTTACGCGTTTTGACACCTAGCGGGAATTGTATCTATTTCTACATTTACATATAAATATAATTTCTTTTTCATCCATACTGTTGTCAGAACTTACTCATTTAACATGTGACAATAAAGACTGTTATTTGTTATCTGTAACATCTTTGAGTATCAACTAAATTAACACTATTCTGCCTGGGCTTTGTTTTTCATTCATGAGCCTGGGGGAGGGGGGAGGCAGAATGTGGGTGCCCCCCCCCCCCCCCCCAATATATCTTCATAAGTATTTATGCAAAAGAAATGAAACTTATATGGTGTGTAAAGCATCAAAAAATGTTTATTTTGGTAACAGTCACGTGTCGATCATGACGTCATATCACGCCAAATTGACGTCATACGTTTAAAAAATCCGCCATCTTGGATTGCTAAATCTTTCGGAAATGTCAGAAAATCTCCAAATTTGATTTGAAAAAAATCAAGAAAAATATAAGGATACAGAAACTGTAAAGATTTTGGACGACACTCTTAATGAAAAGCAAAAATCACATAAAACCCGAAAGAATTAGATGAAAAACACCTAATTTGAATAAAACAACCTGTCAAAAATTGATTGCTATGGAAATGTCAAGTCACGTGATCAAAACATTGACGCACCCAACATGTTCCCAGATAATTTTTTAGGAAAAGTCACAAAGTTTGGCTACATTTCCTTAAAGTAATAAAGGTTTTAAAATCAGCGCGGGCACTTTCCGCCCCCCCCCCCCCCCCCCCCCCCCCCCCCCCCCCCCCCAGGCAGAATAGGGTTAAACTAATTTAAATACCCTTTTGGAAAACTATCTTTGAAAAGCGCCGGCTTACTAAGCTCGTCTCTCAGGGAAATTTATATAATTATATAGTCAGATTTTTCGTATAATCATCGATACTTTTTAGAGTTAGATGAAAATTGTCATATTCTTTTTCGATATGTACCATATTACAGGAAATTAACGCTCCATGAAATTAACGCGAATTTGAAAAATTCGCGTTAATTTTTGTGAGCGTTGATTTCCGCGACATTAATTAAGTGGAGCGTTAATTTCCGCGACCTTAATTTCCATTATTATAACCCCAAATTCTGATCCTTTTTCAGACATATTTGACACTTAGGAAACGATAGCTTTCTCTTTTCTGCACACTGTATTTACAATCTTGTACAATGTAAAAGTCTAAAAAAAGCAATAAAACATTATTTCCAGTTCACCCTCGCTTTCAGAAGAGCAGTTCTCGACATCTGAGTTCTTGTATTTCGCCCAAAATATATTTGTTTCTTTGAGTTAAACGCGTTAATTTCCTTAATTTTGAAATTTTACCTCCTCTTTCGCGTTAATTTCCTTTATTCGGAATTAATTTTCCTTCCAATTTGCGTTAATTTAAGTCGCGTTAATTTCAAATACCTTAATTAACATGAGTGTTAATTTCCTATAATAAGGTAACTTTATATTTTTGGAATATTTATTCTTTCCTTTTTAAATTATAAATATTTTAGACTATTTTTATAAGAACAATTATTTATGTACATATTTTATTGTAAAAATTTAAAAAATCGTTCTCTGGTTAAAAATGTAAAAATATGAGCTTTCGGTTGCCAGTCTGCAACCTTTGACAACCTTATTTACTGCATCGCACATAGGTTTACACCAGCTGTGATTCTTTTTCACAGCTGATCTATTATTATTATTATTATTATTAATTTACTGGCTCGTGAGAAAATCGCCATAGCCGTACGCGAATAATCTCTCCCCGTTGCTATCTTTTGCAATCCTCATCGCTTTAGAGACGTCGGTCGATCGTCCTTCTTCCCGGTTCTCTCTCCAATTTGAAACTTGACATTTAGGTACTGCTTTTGTTTGTCGGTAAATTCAAAGCCTTCATGACTGTGTCGATATCAGTACCCATCCCATCGAGAGAGTAGGTGTGGCTGGTAGTGATGATCTACTTCCCTCTACATGTATCACTGTTGGAGCTTTGCTTGCGCCACAGTTCAGTTTAGTCGAGTAGTCTAACATGGCCTTGTCATAGAGCATTTTGTGCGCAAATATAGAAATAGATACAAATTCCATGTTAAATGAGTAAGTTCTGACAACAGTATGGATGAAAAAGAAATTATATTTATATGTAAATGTAGAAATAGATACAATTCCCGCTAGGTGTCAAAACGCGTAAAGCAATGTAATTTGTTTATTCTTAAAGTATCTACCATCATGGAAAAGGGGGTCCAGAAACCCTTGACCCCACCCCTTAGATCCACCCTAGTATTTATACATTTAAAGTTGGTAACCCTCTTGTAACACATACATGTATGATATGTAAATTAATACCCAGCCGGAGAAGTGTTTAGCTGAGAATGAATGTTAGAAAAACAACAAGATTACACAAGATTAAGTTCAAATAGCGTGGATATCAGATAATTTCTTATAAGCCAAAGTACAATTCACACGGTGAAATAAACCATTTTCTTACTTCACATCATCGTGGAAAGCATCAATGATGTACGAAAAATACTGAGATTCTCAAAAGAAAGTGTTTTTTTAATATCCCCAAGGCAGGAATTTGGATTTTACCATTTCTTTGACTAAAGCAGCACTGAAATATGTGCTACGGTCACGGTATGTCACGCAATCCACTAGTCACGTATATCATTTTTGGCCATTTTGAGCGCTCTCTCGCAGAGCGCAATATAATTTCTCCAGAAAAAAAATTATATCAGTTGAAAGGCCATTTCCTCCTTAGTGTAAGTCCTAAATTTCATTTGATTTGTGATAAAGGTAGTAGGGTAAATAATTTTTTCAATCGAGCTAGTAATTGCCATAGAGAAACAGGGGGATTTTTTTCAGGCCTCTCTCAGTGTCATAAGTTTTTCAATCTTTATGGAAATTATAAAATAGACCCTGGAATAGTCGTAGAATACGCTGATATCAAGTGGATGTCTTCTGGATTAATAGTTAAGGCAAGCGGTTTGTTTAAAAATGGCTAATTTTCAAGCCAAATTTTCTTGTATGGAGCCCTGAAATTGATTTTCGTCATTTTTTGCCGAAACAAAAACATATTTCACAAACAAACCACATAGCGATGAATAACTCAATATGAACTACTAAAAGCCAAAGTTGAGCGATTTTGAAATTTTTAAGTTTGCCGGTCAAAGTTCGATTTTTCTGGAGATGCTCTCTTTTAAAGCCGCCTTT
>MU825514.1:0-41762 GCA_029204205.1 Desmophyllum pertusum | reverse complement strand
TTTTTCGAGAAACCGGAAGCAGAATGCCGTGCGCACTAGTGTGTTATTTTTCCTCATTACGCATGCAGTTTTCATCAGCCATCCAAAAATTCGTATTTTACTGTCCCCAGAGCTACTGGTCACAACATTTAAAAAACCCGCGTAGCTCTGGGGACGAGAATGGGGGTTCGCTTAGCAAGCGGGTCCCTGGCAGCGCCAACCCCTTCGCTACCCCCTCCCCCACTCCGTCTTGTTTTGCCTCTCGCCCCAATTTTCGCGCGGCCAAACAATGCAGAAAAGTTCTTCGATCGCGGAAAAAAGCTTTTCGTTCGTACAGGAACGCTTGCTACGCAGGCTACTCGAACACAAGCTTAAATGACCCATAAATGCGCACAAAATTCATTCAAACTGGAGAAAATTACGCACTGTGTGCCCTCGGGAACTGGCCATCCACCGCAAATTTCTGCTTACCAAGGAACCGTACACGTTTACACTTTTCATTTTCTGTCCTGACACATTCCTCGATTCAAAAATGGCGGGCTGCCGCGTTTCCCCCCCCCCCCTTTTTTCCCCCCCCCCCAGAATCAAAACCAATAACACACGACGCGCACTGCACACATGGTTGAGAGGGACCCTTTAAACTTTTAAAACTGACACTATGAGAGTAATGGACATACTTTCTGGTAATAAAAATGCTCTCAAAAACAACTTCCAAACTGACTGTGAAGAAGACGAATTCTGAATAGAAAAGGTTTGAAAAGGTCTGTTAAGAGCAGACGAATGGAACATTTAACGTGGAAAACGTAAGTCTTACCTGTTGATGTTTTTGACAAGCTTCTCGGCAAATTTTTCACCAAGTTATTATGCGACTTCTGCAGCGAACACTTCTCAGGACTACACAACAAAGCGTCACAAAATGGACGGCAGTATCTGTTCCGAGAAGACTTTTGTCCCGTAGTTTCGTTACAATTTTAGTGTTCTCTCGTCCAGTATTTGTAAGAAACACTCGTATTTTCACTCAGTTTGACGAACACGCTGTAAGTTGATTGCGGTGCTTTCTTCTCAATCGGTGAATCAAATTTATTGTCCTTGTCTGTTTAACGAACTTCAAGAAGTAGTTTAAAAGTAAACTCGAAACTGTACCTAGTTTTCATGCTTTTACAGAAAATAACTAGGTAAAAATTGTTTGAAGACGTTTGAAGTTTGGATTCAAATCGTGTTTTACAACTCGTCGAACTCGAACAATCGACTCGTCCTTTGCCTGTGATGCGTGTCAGTCAAATGAAACCCCTTTCCTCGCGGTTGACTTGAAATGTTTTCCTTTTTCCAAAGGAAGAGATATAATAAATATCTTACTAGCCTCGTCTTCTCGTTCCGTACTGTAAGTTACGGATCCTCATTTTTTCCCCTTCGATTTATGGCCCGCGCGCTTCGCGCTTGGGCCATAAATCGAAGGGGAAAAAACTCGGTTCCGTAACTTACCGTACGGACCTCGAACTCGGTTAGTAAGAGGTATATATTGTCAAGAACTTGGTAAGAAACATTACATATTAGAGATTCGGGACCGTTTACTTACAAAATACATCTGTACGAAGGCTGAAACGCTACAAATTATATATTTCAAAAGACAGCATTCTTACGTAAGAAAACGACACTTTTACGTAAAAGTGCAGCTTTTTTACGGGTGCCGTTTTTTTATGCAACTATATATATATATATATATATATATATTGTCTATTAAAATGACGAGCATGCATAGCAGCTGCAAGTACCATCCAACATGTATAATACATTGATAGCGCGTACAGCTTTCATGTTTCTTCTTTACAGCAAGTCGGCCAACATTGGAAGCCCACATTCAACTAGCACATTGTAAAGTGTATCCCACGTTTATAAAACGTTGATTTCGACTGTGAACCAGCGCCTCTAAGCATGGATTCATAGTCCTTTTGTCAAGGAAATGAATCTCGTACGGCTTCAAGCCCAGTTTCTCTGCAGCTAGTTTCCATTCTTCTCCACCTGAAGAACGTAAACAATGTAGTTAGGTATGAAGAAAAGCCGATCAGTTGTTTCTAGTAAGACTCATTCTTCATGAATGTAAATGCTTGCTGGCGGTGGCCTGGTCATGATGGTTAGCGCGTTGGACTTCGGAGCGGCGGTCCAACAGGTTTCGAGCGCTGGCCAGGATCATTGTGTTGTCAGTAGTTATTGGACGAGGTACTCTCACAGTGCTTCTCCTCACCCAGGAGTATAAATGGGTACCGGCTAATTGTCAGGGCAACCTGACAAAAATGCTGGGGGGCTACCTGCAATACACTAGCGTCCCATCCAGTGGAATAGCGATACTCCTAGTCGCTTCGTGATGGAAACCGGAGTTACGCGCCGGCCTGATAAACTACCTGGCTTGTAGACAACAACAACAACCTCGTGGTCAAAAACGTATCGGAGACGTTCTGTGAAGTTTTGTTGTTACGAATTGGATACGACATAAAAGAAGTTTTTCATGAAACCTAACCTTGTGAGTTTATTTGGTGTGCCGGGAATACAGAATAGAAACGTTTCCTACACCTAAAGTGGCGACCCTGCCAGGACATTGACCTTCGGAATTGTCAGAAAGTGGACAAAACAACAACGACGAATCGAGCGGAATACAACTGACCGAGTGGAAATATTATAAGCTTAAACATGGTGAAAAACGCTGAGGAAAACTACACGAAAGAGCTACATAAGGCGACCTACTACGTCAATGAAATCAAGGAAACGCTCAATGCCGACGTGAAGGAGGATTTACTGTTGGCTTACGAGAAGATTTGCGAAATAAACAAGACACTCGAAACTTCAGCGAACCGTGTCAAGGACGCCATGCTGGATGAGGAAAAGTCATTTGAAGAGGTGAGAATCTTGTCACAAGCTCGTAAGCAAGATTTAATACCGATTCTTGAATTAAGAAACAGGCTGAAGGATGAGTTAGGCCAATTAGAGAGAAAAGAGTTGCACGAACGGGAAGAAGATTGGTTCAAAAAGAAACTCGAGCTAGAAATGGAAGTAGAGAAGAAAAAAGCCGAGCTAGAAGTTGCTAAATAAAACCACAGGCAGTAAAGTTTCAGAAACACACCATAACACCCTTTAAAGGGGACTGTAAGGATTGGCTCAGGTTTTGGAATCAGTTTATTGTGGAGGTCGATAGTTCGAAGATTTCTGAGATCAGCAAATTCAACTATTTGTTGGAATTAGTGCAAGGGGAACCCAAGGATGACATACTTGGTCTACCACACACTGTTGAAGGATATGAGGAAGCGAAGAAGATTCTGGAGTTGACCTATGGAAAGGACATTAAGGTACATAAAGCGTTAATCAAGGATTTTGAGTCTTTGCCAAATATTACAAGTGTTCACGAAATTAAAGAGATTCGCGACTTTCATAGCCAGCTGTCTAGAACTGTGAGAACTTTAGCCACAATGAATAAATTGCAGTGTGCACAAAGCTATGTTTACAACATAATGGACAAGCTGGGTCCAGTAAGAGAAGCTGTGGCACAGAAGGACGACAACTGGGAAGAGTGGGGCTTGGAGGAGCTGGTCGAAAACCTGTGAAAGTACACAGATATAAATCCTTTACCTGATACAACCGTTCCAACCCATGAAACGAACGAACCAGTGGTAAACCCAGGAGGTTATATGAGGAGGGGAGACAACATGCTCATGTTTGGTTCCACCCCATGGCAGACTCGACAGAAACAACCCCCACCCAGCTTGCGCTGCAACCCACTCAATCATCGGAGTTCAGAGTGCACCAAGGTTCTGGATGCTGCAAGCAGAAGAGAATTTCTGAAAAGGAATTGACTGTGCTTTAATTGTGCGAAGTCTGGGCATGCAGTCTCCCAGTGCAGATCTCGAGGATGTGGGAAATGCAAAAGTAAACATCACACGTCCATCTGCGACAGAACCACTACGACCATTCCGTTCAATGCTGCCTCTGGCTCTTTGGGCCCTTCTGATAGGTTCTATGGAGCAAATGACTGCCAAATGACACTGCATTCAACAGTAATAGCCAGGGTTAATGGGGTACAAGCTCGGATCATGCTAGACAGTGGAGCTGGAAGTTCTTACATCAGTGCAAACCTACTGACAAAACTGAACATTAAGCCTTACCGATCTGAAAGGAGAATCATTGAACAAATGTATGGGACAGTGAACAAGCAAGTCGAGATTTACAAGGTTCGCATAGAATCAAATATCATTGATGACTTTTGGATAGACTTGCAATGTATCAACGCAGAGAAGCCCGTCTTAACACACCTGCCTAACCCAATAATTCCTGAGCTGAAACAGAAGAATTATCGCTTAAGGCGGCTGGTCTTCAGTGAAGAGACAATAACTGAAGAAAATCTACCAGTGCACGTAATCCTAGGAGCTGCTGACATTCAACGGATCAAATCATCTGAGCCTGCAGTCCTCGGACCAAACCCAGACGCTGAGTTTACGATGTTAGGGTGGGTCATCGCTGGAAGATCGGTCTTGTCAAGTACTGAAGCAGAGAAGGGTTTCTTCTTGAACTCAAGTCAAGAAGAATTCATGCAAATGTGTTCCCAGGAAGTACTTGGTCTGAATGATGTGGATAACACAGAGGGTCTGTTCCAGGTTACCATGGAAACCAGATCATGCACCTTTGCCTTCTAACAAGGAACTGACTTTGGCAAGACTAAGAAGTACCACACGAAAACTGGAGCGGTTGGAAAGATTGAAAGAGTACCACACAGTCATGGAAACAGCAGTTGGAGGAAGGGATCATAGAGGTGGTTCCTGAAGTACCCACGGGGGAGGTCATCCATTACATTCCTCACCAACCAGTTATCCGAGACCAGGCTGAGAATCTACAAAGATGAGGATAGTATACGATTGTTCAGCAAAGGCAAATTGTCAAGTCCCATCACTGAATGACTGTTTGGAGGTTGGACCCTCTCTGCAGCCTATGATGTTTGACATCCTTCTTCTGAATCGCCTAAAGTTTCTGTGCATCACCGGAGACATTCAGAAAGCCTTTTTTGCAAATAAAAGTTGACCCGAAGGATCGAGATGCACTGCGCCTTCTGTGGTATGAAAACCTTGACTCGAGGATGGTTACGCAGTACCGTTGTACCAGAGTGCTCTACGGATCAGTCCATACATTCTGGGAGCCACCCTGCAAAAGCATGTGAGCCAGTATACTGACAAGTATCCTAGCACTACAAATGAGTTGCCGAAAAACACTTATGTAGATGATATGCAGTCAGGCGGTGAATGCTCAGAACAACTGTTGAAATTTAAAGAAGAAGCGACAGAGATAATGCATGAAGGAGGTTTTCAGCTCCACAAATGGCATATAGCAACGTTCCGGAGGTAGAAGAACGACAGAGGACCAGCAATGATGCAGCATCATCTCAAGTATCTTCAACTTGCACAGAGCTATCAGCTGAAACTCGTCCCAGCGAAGCAAAAATCTTGGGAGTTCCTTGGGACAAGAAGGAAGATAAGCTTTCAATAGGCTTCATGAAACCATTGGGAGCAGTAGAAGAGGGCCCGTTAACTAAGAGAAAGATGTTGTCTGCCATCAATGGAATCTATGACTTGCTTGGAATCGCCGCACCCGTAGTCGTCGCAGGAAAAATCCTTTATAGTGAAGCATGCTTAAGGAAACTGAAGTGGGACGAGGAGGTACCAGATGACACAAAGAGACCTTGGAAAAATGGCCAAAAGGGATGAAGGAGTGTCCTTGTCTCAGCATTCCCCGCAGCATTGTAAGCAGAGATGTAGCTAAGATTGTCATCCATGGTTTTGCTGACGCGAGAAAGCTAGCAGTTTCCGCAGCCATTTACGCTTTAGCATTCGACACCGCTGCTCCAGTTCATCAGAACCTGCCTGTTGCCAAATCAAGGATAGCACCAAGAGACATGTCTATACCACGCTTGGAACTTGTTGCAGCACATACACTGAGTAGGCTAATGAATCATGTAAAGGAAGTCTTGCAAGGGGAGCCGATTGATGATTGTCACTGTTGGGTCGACAGCACCATAGTGCTGTATTGGATCAAAGGGCAAGGAACTTGGTCGCAATTTGTGCGTATCAGAACCAAGGCCATTGGAGACCAGGGGTCTGCAATGACATTATGTACCAACAAACGAGAACCCTAGCGACCAAGGAAGCAGAGGCATCGAACCTAGAAAGATGGGGGAGTTGTGGTTCCGAGGACCAAATTGGTTGAGCAATCCAGGGAAGTGGCCGCAGCAGCCAGAGGTTTCAGAGACCCCTGAGACAGTAAAATAAAGTGTGAAGCCTAAGTGTGAGAGACAGCTACTTGCAAAAGAAAAAGAGCAGAATAGAACCACGGATAGAGTTCTCTACAAGTATGCGTCATACTGGAAACTCCTGCGAGTGACTGCATATGTGAAGCGATTTATCAACAATTGCAGGAAGTCTGAGAAGCATAAGGGGCCGCTGACAACAGACGAGTTCCAGGCATCAGAGAAGTTTTGGATCACTCAAGCTCAAGCGTCCCAAGCTGCGAAGTCAGATGTGAAGTTACAGAAGGACGAAGAAGGGATATTGAGGTGTATTGGCAGAGTTCCCCATTATCATCCAGTCTTCCTACCACAAAATTGCAAGTTGGCCTACTTAATCGTTGAACAAGTCCATAAATAGACGTTGCATGGGGGAGTTTCAGCAACCATGTGTCGCATACGAGAGATTTTTTGGATACCCAAACTCAGATCACTAACGAAGAAAGTTGTCCACAACTGTACAGTTTGCAGACGCTACTGGAGGAAGCCAGTGTCTACATTGTGTGCCTCAGATTCCATGCTGCCAGTTTTCAGAGCAGAGCTATCAGACCCTTTTGCTGCTATAGGAGTGGATTTTGCCGGACCAGTCTACTACAAGATAAAGAACTCCGCCACCGTTAAGGCCTACATTGCACTATTTACCTGTGCCAGCACTCGAACAGTACAATTGAAGCTCTGTCGTGATCTCACCGCCGTTGAATTTCAGAGAGCATTAAAGGAGTTTGTTGCCAGAAGAGAGTGACAATGGAAATACTTTTGTAGCCACGGGAAAATGGTTGTCGGTTCTAAAGAAAAGACCACAGCCTGACAAATTACATGGGAATGTTGAACATCAAGTGGAAGTTCAATTTATCTCGGGCTCCCTGGTGGGGAGGCTTCTTCGAGCGACTTATCGGCATCATGAATAGAAGTCTTTCGAAAGTGATTGGCCGGAGTCTACTAACCTTCCAGGAACTAGAAGAAGTTTATTTGCTGGACGTTGAAACTGCCATGAATAACAGACCACTGCTGTGTCAAGGGGAAGAGTTTGAGCAGCCAATGCTTACTCCAAACACTTTGCTTAGAGGAAAACCAACCCCTGTCTTAGAGGAAGATCTTGAGAAGATTGCTGAAGAGAACATAACCAAGCGAATGAAATTAATGCAGCAAAGCAAAGAGCATCTTCGGAAGAGATTCGTTAAAGAGTATGTCTATGCCCTTGAAGAAAGACAACAGCGGTCCCCAGGAAACACCGAGAGGATACCACTCATACCAGACATAGGTGCGGTGGTGCTGCTGAAGAGTGAAGCAAAGGATAAGGCACTGTGGAAGCTGGCCCGAGTAGTGAGCAAGGTTACCGGCAAGGATGGAAAAGTTCGCGGATTGAAGCTGAAGCAGGGGAATGGATAAGTGGTTGAGCGCCCTTTACAACTCGTTTGTGATCTGGAAATCGGAGGAGAGAATCCTAACTGGAAACCAAACCCGGAAGCAGACGAGTTTGTTCCAAGAACGTCAAGCAGAAGAGCCAAAGAGATTGCCAAGAATCAGATTAAGAACATTATTT
Source organism: Desmophyllum pertusum (assembly GCA_029204205.1). Classification (NCBI taxonomy): domain Eukaryota; kingdom Metazoa; phylum Cnidaria; class Anthozoa; order Scleractinia; family Caryophylliidae; genus Desmophyllum; species Desmophyllum pertusum. The sequence goes on along the minus strand of MU825514.1, from coordinate 33,924 downwards.
CGATTAGAGTGACATTTAAGCTTAGACACTTAAATGGGGTGGGGTGTCTGAAAAGAATTGTGTTACATGGATTGCGTTACACTGTAGCCTCGTTTCTGAGTTAATGTATGCAAATGAGTCTCGGACCTCGTGGTCAAAAACGTATCGGAGACGTTCTGCGAAGTTGTTGTTGGAGTTGGAGTTGGATGCGACATAAAATACGTTTTTCATGAACCTAACCTTGTGAGTTTATTTGGTGTGCCGGGAATACAGAAGAGAAACGTTTCCTACAGTATGTTAATAAATTACTCAGAGGAGTTCAACAACTCTATAATTAATTCTGTGAGTGGTAACTGCTTGAAATTTGAGAATTTATTATCTATTTTATTGTAAAAGCCATCTCTAATTGATTAATAATTGGGACAAGGAAACAAAAAAGTGCAAAGTCTATCACACCTAGATATTTTTCATATCTACCGGTTTCAATCTTAAGTTGCACTGAAGCTTTTCTATTAGGGTTTCTTTTTGTAGACATACTTTAACCAAAGATGACAATTAGACTATTCATCAACACTTACCACTCAATTTTAACGTTAGCTCTGTCATCTGGGATTGAGGGATTTTCCGAACATCGAGACGTTCAGGCAACAATGGACCTGGGGGAAAAAACCCCGAACCAAACATAAAGAAATGAAACGGAGGAATGAAGCCTTGTTTAGTTTGATTACCCTCGTGTCACCATCTTGGATCTCATGACGTCACACGATTTCCTCTATGACTAGAAAACGCCTAACAAAAGAAGGCCAAATTAAATGTTAAAACTCGACAGACCCCTCGAGAAAATGAGTGCCTCTTCAAAACGGACATAGAAACGAGTAATACTTCAGTCACTTGCACATATACTCTCTAAGGCTGACATAAAGTCATAGCTGGTCCCAAACATGCCCACTTCACAGCGAAAACAACTACAAACAAACAAACAAACAAACAAACAAACAAACAGATAAATACAAACCTGTGGTCCCAGCTGGAGTTATTTGTCTCAAGTGCTGTACTACGTCAAGTCTGTTTTCATTCTTGGCTATCGTAGCAAGGCAACGGATCATCCGCGTGGTTTCAGGTTCTGGAGCTGCCAATGCTGCTTGGTTTAACTGTAGATTGTCTTGCAGTCGGGCGACAACATCTGAAGCATCACAAGTTGACTGAAGAGACTCTAGTACTCCGGTATTGAGTACAAGAGCCTCTGTTTCTTTCTCTACGGAAAAAAAATTATCAAACATAAACAGTTGAGGCTTTAAAATGGATCATAGTAAATGCGCCTGAGTTGCATTTTTGAGTTATATAAGCATGTAGGATGTTTTAAGTACACGGGAGAAGTGCCCAGCACAAAGTTGATCTCACGTCTTCTTCTTTATATAACTCAACAACGCACGAGGGTCAAGTATGCTATTTAATCTAAAATTTATTATGTCAGTAACATTTGAGATGCATTAAAAGAAAATGAAATTGAAAAAAAAAATGAAATCAAATGTCACACATGGAAATCATTTGAGGAGATTATATTTTTAAACAGATAATATCAGTATTATACAATTCAGAGTATAGGCCATTAAAGGAAAAATAAATGAGTGTATATGACCATAGTTAATAGAGGGACATGGTTATGAAGCCCGGCAAAGTTCTTTGTTATATGTTTTTGTTCGCTATTTTGGGGGTTGACCGTGCACAAAACCTGACAAAATACAATAGGTGGTTACGTGTGTTTAAGCAACTAACCAATAGAAACGTTGCGATTACGTAACCCATGCATAGTGTATGAGGGCAAAACAAAACATGTGCAGGGTCATGGAACTTCCGACATAAATCTTGGCTTCTTTGTTTGCTCCTTTGAAGTTTGCCGGGCTTCATAACCATTTCCCTCTATTAACTATGATATGACGAAATAATGCGACACTGTCGGAATTTTAAATTAAGTATGACATCTATAGCAGTTTGTGGTGAAATAATACAAGAACATTGAACATTAATAATTCGAGTTTTATAAAAAAAATACTCACCTTCAATAGAAGGCAACTCTCTCGCAGCACACTCATCAGTTGTTTGCTGCTAATGATAAAGTAAAAGACATGTTAACTTCTACTCTGTATTCCTTATTTGGCTCATTCTCTGACACTCTTCAATGTGCAGAATGTCGGTTACTATAACCATTACTTATTATAGTGATCGGTTAGTACTTCCATTCTCACGATAGTCACAGCAGGTACAATATACTTGTGTGTAGATCGTGCAGTCAGAAACATTGCGTCACAAACCACAGGCGCCCCAAGCTCGGGCCAGGTCGCGAGTCAGATTGACCGGAAACGGCGTGAAAACGGCGCGGGGTGCCCATGATGACAAGTGACGGTCTGGTACCCCCGGGAGGCAGCGTTTGTGTGCGAGACCGGGTAACAAAGCATGTTTGGTACACGAACTTTTTATACCTTGCCATTGTGGAAATAAACTGCCGCTTGGCATCGCTCGCATGCAAGGCTTCGATTGCGTGGCTAGTGAACTGATATGAAATTTCGACGTTTGTGCTTGGATTCTGCGTTGGATTTGTGGCCACTTTTTTTCGCTTCACGCGAGGGCTGTCCAGCTGGAGTGTGTAACCTTGTCTCTCTCTTAGTAAGAGACACAGAATCGAAAAAATCGCTAAAAACCGCCTTAAATCAGCAAAACAACAACACAGACAGCAAGTAAAACATCTTGGAAGCAAGGCAAGACAATTCAGTTTATTGAGAACTTTACCGTATTCCTATGTCTTAAAATCTATTAGTAAAATCCCCATACAAACCTTTATATTTTTAGCCATTACTGCTAAAAATACGGCATATAATTAGCTGACTCACAACCTGAGCTTGGGGCGCCTGTATATAAACTTAAAACTAAGGGAAGATAATTGCCTTTTTAAAACTAAATTTTGTTACTAATGACTTTGTGACAGTCACAAACTATTTAAACTGTAAATGTATTCACCTGTTCATCTAAAAACGCGAGCCATGATGTAAACTGCTGGATGTTTAGTCTGGGATCTCCCGCAACAGCAGACCTGTCACAAATCACAAACTGTTGAGTACTTTGTAGAACGGTTTCTGACCAGAAGTGCAGACATTCATCCTCTCGTTTGCAACCTTCGGTAGCATGATCGCGACAAAAGTGAACAGAACCTCCAGGGCAACACAACGGGCAGAAGAAGTAAATCGTCTTGCCCATGCAATGACCCAGGGCTCGAACCCGGACCGCTCGATCCAGAGTCCAACGCGCTAACCGTTAGGCCACCGCGTCTCCCACAATGTTCGTAAGAGCTACAATAGCTTTATTCTAGCCGTTTACTGAGAAGGCAAAAAGCAACACTTCTCCACATGGGGATAAGCGTTGCTTGACGACCAGGAAAAAAAACGACCAGACCATACGAAGGAGACTGTGTTGTCATCTGTCGTATTTTCAGTTGACTTTGTAACTACTTCGGTATGCCCTGATCGATTAATCACGGTAGTAATGTAAAACAAAGGCGGCATTACATACCGCTGTTCATTAGCGAGCATTTGCATGTTGAGGCTAGTGTTCTGTTCCGCCACACACACGTGACCCTGATGATTGTGGATCTCTGAAACTTAAGTTGAAAATGTGATGGTTACAGTTAAAGAAAATATCATTTCTCCGAATTAAATTCTGACTGTACAAGTAAATCGTCACTTGAATGCATTTTCTGAATATTTTCATATTGACCATTACTTTATCAGTGGAACCCCGATTTCTCGAGCCCTCGATTTCTCAAAAAACCCGATAACTCGAACCAAAAGTCGTTTCCCTTAGACTTGTTTCACTGTAATTTTACCCCCAATATTTCGAACTTCCCGATTTCTCGAACCAATTTCTCTTGAAGGTTCGAGAAATCGGGATTCCACTGTATTTAGGAAATAGATTTTTCAAACAACTGATCCTATAACTCGACAAATAGTTAATCACACAACATATGTAATGATACGTCATAACCGTGCTTACATTGCAAAACGACTACGCAACCTATCAAAGCACGCGTTATAATATCAAAATTTTATAAAAACATCCATCATGCGTGTCCATTAACGAACTTTATACAATGACAAGTGATACATATGACTGAAATCATTTATGAACTGTGGATAAAGTGAAGAAATGAACTGTATACAGCTGCCGACAGGGGCGGATACAGGAATTTTAGAAAGAGGGGACCATAGAAATTTCTATGAGACACAATCTGGGCGGGAAGGTGCCAATTCTGCGCGCTTTAGCGCACCTTGCTAGGGGGTCCGACTCTGAAGTACAATCTGGTGCATTCTTGGGCGCTTGAATTTGGCAAATGCCAGGATCCCATATTGAACAAGAAATGTTGAAATATTTAATAAAAATCCTGATAATATATATTAAAGAAAAAAAGAAAAATACGAAGAAAAATATATCTCAGGTAACGAAAGCAAAAGCTCTGGAAATAAAACAAAACCCGGATTGCCGCGCTCGCCCGCTCGATCTGAGAAAAAAATTAGGGACTAGTCGTAGTCTAGATTGCAAACTACCATCCAATAGACGTTTAAAAACAGACAAAAAGGGGGGCCGCGGCCCCCCTGGCTCCTCCCCTAAATCCGCGCCTGGCTGAATATACAGCTGTTCCCTAATACGTTTTCAACTCAAAGATTGTCTTTCCAGGAAGAACTATAATTCTTACCAACAGGCCCACGCTGTTTATGTACATGTATTTGTCTCAACTCCGCACCTGAAGGATCCATCACAATGCTGCTACTGCTGTTGTAATTACCAACAGTCGAGTCGCTTGTTATTGGTAGAGCTGGGTATTCATTCCTAATGGCCAGTTGACCCATTTCAGCTGAAAGGACGACAATATGGAAGTGAGTGTTTGACCCTTTTAGCGTAATCCTTTGGCGTACCACATTTACGCAAGGTTTAGTCAAAAAGATAGTCAGTGACACAAGCTACTCTGACAAAGAATTCCGAGTTCTCCCAACAGGAGTCGAACCTATGACCTTCCGCACACCGGTCGGACGCTCTACCACTGAGCTACAGCAGACTCTTGGTGGGATCCCCATATATTAAACTACAACCGAAGACAAAAGAAGTTGGGAAGGTTGTAAAATAGAGTCTTTTCCGAGTGAGATTAGACTTAAACTCAGTTAAAACCGTACTGGCGAACTGTTTTACAGCCCCTCTCTCCCCCTATCAATTTTGGATCCTAGCAATTCAATTCTGTGAGAATAAGGTCGCGAGAAGCTCAATATTGAGCAGGGGAGGGGAGGGGAGGGGAGGAACAAAATCATTTACCTTCCCAACACTTTTCATGTCATTGATTGTAGGTTCAAATGTGACAAACCTCCCGCATACGGTTTGTTCACGAGTCTCCTGTAGCTCAGTGGTAGAGCTGGAACGTCTGTTTACTTAAGGGGGAGTTACACCTTAATACGATGTTCTTCATACATTTTAGCACTGTTCTCGCATTTTCTCTTTGCGGTTTCATGAAATTTAAAAATGCCATCACAGGCTCATAGTGAAAGGTCCTGTGGAGTTTTTGAGGATTTTTATGATGTTTGTGAAGGAGGAGAAAGGGATGGGGAATAGTGGACTTGTTATTAATTGGGACAAATGAAGATTTTTAAATGGAGATTTAAAATTATAATTTTTGGTTAATAATTGATAGATCAGAGACGTGGGCACCCAAATAGTCTAGCCCAACGCGAAAGTGCTCTCGTGTTGGGGGCAACTGTCTGTTGGTGTTTTACCAATTTAATCCTTCCTCAACTCTCATCCAATTTAATAAAAATCCACCTATAACTCCCCCTTAAACTAGATGTGAGGTGTTTATCTTCGCCTAACTGAAAAATTAGCATCATTGGATTGCCATGGGAAAAAATAAAACCTGGTAATACTATGCAACTGGCTTTCTGGAATGCACATTTTCAAAGAATTTATTTCAACGACTATAGGAAATGTTATAACGAAAATCAGTCTATATAAACTCTAAACCAGAAAGATGGAAAATATTACTTAGAGTAGAACCTCCACTAGCGCTAGCGGCAATGGCCACTTCTCTACAACGACAAGGACCCGGTTTTTCGAAAGCCGATTAGCGCTAATCGAGGATTAAATTTGATAATCGAGGAATGAAATTTATCCCTAGGTTAGATTCTGTTTCTGAAAGCGCGATTGACACTATTCCAGGGATAAACGAAGGGTTAAATTTAACACACCTAGCGAGGTCGATTAACTCGCTAATCGAGGGAATAAAAGCTCGCAAACAAAACAAAATGGAGCACTTACTGCCGGATCCAAGGAGGAATGAAACGCAATTCAGGCTACCTGACGACTTTTCCATAACATATTTTATTTTTTTCTCAGTGCGCGAGCGGGCGGTATCCTGCGAATCCTGCAATCTGATTGGTTCCGGGAGCGGGCGGTATTCTCCTATCTCTGACCACGGTCACGGTAACCAAGGCTTCACGGACCGTTTCAGCAACGCGCGAATTTAGAAAATTTCGCTTAGCTTTTTAAAACTGCCAGAATGCGTTTAATACTGTAAGACCAACAAAAACATATTAATCAAGCCAATATTGGTCCCGGGAGCGGGAAAAATTGCCCGTGAACCCGGCGGAGACCCGCGGAATCGTAGCGTAGGCATGCGCTACAAGCGAAAACATTTTAATTCAGCAACGTGTGAAGGTCGATGCGCAGAAGCTTTTTACTGAATTTCTCGCATTATGTTGCTCTCTTATCGTTGTCAAGTGAATGGAGAACTACGCAGTGGAATTAAAGAGCTTGCATTTCTTCAACAAGGCGAGTAGTCATTTGATTTTAACCGACAGAATTTAGTTTTAGTCAAGTTTGTTGTTCGTTTTTGGAAATCAGTTTCACGTTCAAACTTGCGGGTTTTAAATTACAATTCACCGTGTTTAGACTCAATTCCTTCGTTTTAATTGTTTGCTTTTCGTTTCTCTGTTTTCCTAAACAAACCTTCCGTTAATTTTCATTCAAGAAATAACTTTGTGGCTACCGGTATTCCCGTTTATAATTCTCGGCACGTATCATTTTTATGCCGTCGGCTTTGAAAGAGCTTTGAATGGTTTTTGTGAAAATGGAAATAGCTTCTCGTTTCAGCTGCTTTGTGATGAAATGCCGCTCTAGTCTCCATTTCTGTAATTACATATTTGTGGTGTAAAAATTAATCGTCTGAGTTTCTTGTTAGTAGAGGTAATCGCATGATTTCGAGTGCAATTTGGAATAAATAAGCACGAGTAAATTTTTCAAAGACTAACAAAATTGCACGAGCCCGTAGGTTGAGGAGGCCTTGGTCTTCGTAAAAATTTCGGAAGTATTCGCAAACCTTCCGATAAAGTTGGAAAATCCTTCGGATGTCTTCGGGTGATCTTCGGCAACCTTCGTAATTCTTCGGGTGATCTTCGTAAATCTTCGGTAAACTTCGGAAGTGTTCGGGTGATCTTCGGAAATCTTCGGTAAACTTCGGAAGTCTTCGAATGAAGTTCGGAAATCTTCGGAAGACTTCGGGCAATCTTCGGAAGTCATCGGGTGATCTTCGGAAACTTTCGGAAGGCTTCGGGTCAACTTCGGCCATCTTCGGCATACCTCGTGTGACCGTCGGGAGCCGTTAGGGGTCTTCGTACTAACTTCGGAAATCTTCGGAAATTGTAATTTGCACTGGTGTTACACTTTTTGCACTGGTGTTACACTTTTTGCACTGGTGTTACACTTGAACTGCACTGCTCTTAGCCAATCAGAATGGAGTAATTTTTTCAAGTGTATTATTACTTGGGTTATTTCTTCGGTAGACTTCTGAGCTACATGTACTAGCGCGCGTGAAAAACAGATTTTGCAAAACAAGCCTGAGATTTCAATATTTCTTTATCAAATTCAAACGAAGTACGAAAAAAATAAAAAGGTTATTGGCCGGCCTAGGTCGGTCCGTATTGAGTAAAACTGTGCCCTTGGTCTTGAGTACGGCCCTCGGCCTAACGGCCTCGAGCCGCACTCAAGACGTACACAGTTTTTCGGGACAGTTTTTCACGAGCACAGTTTTTCTCAATACGGACCTCCCGGCCGGCCAATAACCTCTATTTATTTTCTCAGCGCGCGGTCCGGTTCATAAATTCAAATTATGCGTGATCAGAAGCGCGATCCAGCGGTGTTTTTCACAAAATCATTTGTACAAACGCGAACAGGAGATGCGAAGATCAAAATTTCGGCATACATTTTCCACAGAAGTCGAAATTGTTCCTCACTAACTAAGGAAAAATCAGCAGTGGAATTAAAGGCTTTGTGATTCTCCAAAAAGGCGAGTATTCATTTGATTTCAGGGACAAAATCAAGTCATAGAGCTTTTTTGTACTTGCAATTCTTCGAAATGCTGTACCCGCCATTCGGGTGGCTGAACTATACATGCCGAATTTCCGCTTTTAATGTTCGTTTATTTCCTATCTTCTTTTGTGGTATTTTCCCATATTTTCCTTAACCAAAAGTAAGCTTAAACTCTGTTTACCTTCATTCAAGAAAACACAATTCTTACTAATTATTGCCAATACAAGTGCTATTCCGTGAGCGGGAAATCTACAAACTTTTATTTGGCGATCGATGATTGAAAATATCTTTTCAGTGAACTTCTCGGCTAGAAACGACATAAGCTTACCGTAAATGTCTATTTATGAAAGGCGGAGAATTAGATCTCTTTCAACGAAGTCGTTTTGGATTTTCCATTGTGCATCGCCAGGCGTTTGTGCTATAAAATGTGCCGACATTTTTTAACATGACTTTAGCTGTTTACTTTTTATCAAGCTTCCTAAATTAAGTTATGTGTGCTCTTTATACTGTCATCCGTCCGTGATTATGTTTTAGTTTAGCTTTTTTGTCATTGAATTGAATGAAATGAATCGAGAAGACAGTGGATGCGCGTATACAGCTGTTTCGAGAAAGGTTGTCGGAAAAAAGAGCAGGCGACAATCCCGAAAGGTAATCTGGGATATGATCAGCAAGGTACGTTCCTGACACTGCAGCTGTCAAACCTACTTTTGTAGCTTTCTTTTAGCACTCGCAAACATACCTCCATGGCGTCTCGTGCCATTTTCTCAGATTTCCCTGAAATGCTGAAGTCAAGGAACCGTGAACTGAAAACTACCCACAATACTTTTCGGGATTTTTGTGTCACGTTGAGATCAGAGAAGTTGAGAGATGTCGAGACCATGCCCGGTCAAATGGCCTCAACAACCTCTCAAAATTTCAGGAACAAAATAAATGTTGTGACGATGTTGATACAAAGTTTAAATGAACACCTCTCAACATTGTTGAGAGGGGGTGTCAAACGGCCTCAACATCGGCTCTCGACCTCAACAAATGTTGAGAGAATGTTGAGACAAACTGTTGTGACCGTTTGAGCAGGGCTTAAATGTCATCTTCATTAAACCATCGTTTCTCCAAAGGGAAGGGTGGGTATTTTTTATTTTTTCGCGTGCAACCCTAAACGATACTTTGATGGCTAAAAATATTGGCGCTCCGTCCTGAATACCAAAATCCTTAATTTACACCAACCTGCTATTTCCAAATCCGGGTCCGGGACACAAGCGCCTCCTGCTGTCGAATCAGCAAGAGTCACAACATCGTTGCTGTCAAGAACAATTGTCTCTGATCCCCATTTGTGAGTCAGACGTAGTCTAACAACTGTTCCTGCTTCTGCGCAGCTGCGCAATTTTAGATGGGATTGTGTGATTTCAGTTTGTTTCAAGTCAATCACATCTTTGCCTAGTTTTTTCTTCAGATATGTCAAAGCCTTCCTGATGTTCTCCTTCTGTATTGCATAAAGAGTAACGCGAAGGTTTCCCGACTTGTCGTGTTCTCTTTTGACTTCTACGGAAAGAGAAGCGATTGGAACTCTGTCGACGGCTTCGTTGCAAGATGCAGGGAGTATGATCAGTGATTCAAAAGCTCCAATGCTGCGAATATGTCCGTTGATATGAACATGCGCAACTGCTTCGAGTTGTAACTCGTCTTCAGACTCTTTTCTGATCCAGAACTGCTGGGAAAAGGTTTCCTTCGACTTGTCGTACTTTAACACATCGTTACCTTGAGTGTAAGGTGCCAGAAGGCATGAAGAGGATGAGCCACCTTGAGTGTTGGATGAATTAGTTGGGTCAATCAGTTCAAATCTCACAAGTTGTGATGGATCAAACTTTGCAAACTGTAACAGACTTAATGCAACGTTGTGGACATCACGCAGGAAGCTTCCCTCAAAAGCGGAGGGGTTTGAATGGATTTCTCTTATGGACACCGAGAACGCGTGCAATCTTTTGTACATTCTTTGTGCTTCAGAGCATTGAAAGAAATTCTCTAGGAACTGCAGCATTGTAATAATCGAAAGGGAGCCGCCCCAGCCATATATCTCGTCTTCTGTGGATCGTTTGTCATTGTTGTTGAGACATAAATTTTCAAGAATCTTACACACTTCACATAAAAGGCAACATATGCTTTTGCTTTGTGCAGCCTTTTGAATATCTGCCGTTATTTTGTCGAGGGTTGCTTCATCTGCCACTCCTCTCAATCCACTTTGCGCTTCTGGAATACCCTCATCTCGAAAGATTTCTTTGACGGCTTGAACAAGTTGAGGAACAATCATGAGGTAAATATCTCTTATAATGGAATCTTCAGGAGATGAGTCTGTTATCTGCCTGTATTTCCTGGCAACGTCTTCGGATATTCGTTTGTGGATCATAAGAAGAGTTGCGTAGTTTTCCTTAGTTGCCAAGTTGAAATCCGTTTTGGAGGTTGCCATCTCAATGCAACAGTCTCTCAAAACTGACTTGCAGAGCATTTTAATTTCATGGCCCAAGTACTTGATCATGTGAGGATCGTTGTGCTGCTGAAAACCCACGATCGTAACTGCTAGTTCTCTCAAATGTTTGACGTGCATTTGTCCTCTTTCTTTCACTGTGTATTCTGAGACTACGAGAAATGGAATGGATGCACTTAGGGAATGTAGAATTTCAATATCATTATTCACAAAATCGATTGTCTATGAAGTGTTTCTTTTAAGAAGCTATTGCACAACAACGGCAACGACAATGACAACATAATAGTAACAACATAATAGTGGCTGAATCGAAATAGCGATCAGAACACATAGCAACACGTAGCAACACTGAGAACATGCCCCCCCCCCCCCCCGAGGGGGGAGGGGGACTCCCGTCAATTTAGGATAGGTGTGTGCCGCGGAGGTTCCTTAAAAACCCTGACCCTATCTTCATAAAGGTAACAAAATCGAAAATTGAGACCCTTTTTAAGGCCCCAAACCCCAAAAATGACACCCTATTTAAGGGAAAAACGATAACTCAAAATTGTGTGAACAGGTCGTTTTATTTATTTTCTGTTTTAAAATCGCTTCGTTAATAGTTTAACGGGCAGTTCAGTTTTAACAGACCATATATTTTTCGTTTAGCTGTGCGTTTAGGTACTGCAATTTTGCTAATACAATTTAACTGAAATTTAACGGAACCCTATCTAAGGATCACAATACCAAAATGCCAAAACGGATACCCTATTTATGGACTAAGCACCTCAAAAACCATACCCTATCCCGCGGCACATACCTATATAACTTACATATGGGAGTACCCCCACGGGGAACATGGATGTTGCATGGCTTCTCGTAAAACACCTTCGCACTCTTATGTCATATTGTTTAGTTTCAGTGAGACTTTGCAGCCAAATATAACACTTTCAAGATACGAAATCCTTTCGAAATGTATTTTCCATACCTTCAAGTTCTAAACCTTCGAGGGCTTTTCTGAGCATGGCAGGATCTTTTGTGTCTCCCTGCGTCTCCCGCCAGCATAGCAAAATAATTTCCAGTTGCTTCGCCTCGCTTTGCCAACATGCGACAACTTGATTCAACGTTTCTTCAGGCAACCCAAGCTTTTGGGCCACGAGTTTAGGGTTGAAAATGGCATTCTCCACCCCTAAAAGGCGTCTCACGTAGCAACACAGATCTGTAATAGAAGATGTAAATATTTGTTAGAAAAAAGTTGTTTTCTTTGTTACGGTGTCTCGATCAAGTAGGCTGCCTATTTTTATATAGCCTAGTGTTTGGCTAAATCTTTATTTCAGTTAAGGACGGTGCCTCCTAATACCAAAGTATTTTTGCGCGGTTTATGACTATGCGGGAAAAGCAGATCTTAGCAAGGGCTATTGGAATCCAAAAAGAAAATTGGGGGTAACCACGCATTTTCCAGAGATAATCAAGCTTCAATCTGGACAAAATGCTGAAATAGCGTTTTCTCGGAAAAAAAAGAAAAATATTTTTTTTCGCAGATTCCCTTTGAATTTGCCTTGACATACACAAAAGCAACAATATATATAAAAAAGCTTTAAAATACTTAACAAATGGTAATATAACAACTACTGTTTATGTGTTTTTTAATTAAAAATAATCGCAACGTAGCCATTATCAACCCTGACAGCTCTCCTCTGGTATACCAAAAATACAGTCTAAATAACTTTTGCACACAACAAAAAATTAATCATATGTTTAATAGGCTTACCGGTTTCATTTTATAACATAAAAAGTAGGGGTCACCACGCGTTTTTGTAAGTTATATGAAGAAAACGACCATATATTTTCCTGCCGAACTTAGCCTGAAAGAGATTCCGCAATGTTCTGTATGCGCGCGCGCTCGAGCGCGCGCTAATGACGCGAGAAATTATGCGCAGAACGTATGCGCAGTAACAAAAGGAGGCACCGTCCTTAAGGCATTGCAACATACAAAAGAGTAGTATAGGAGGCACCGGTTACTCCGCTTTTTTGCGGATTTAATTAACTTTTTTGCGGAATAAATTAACGGGGTTGACGTCATAGGCTATTGTCTTGTACTCATGAATAAAATGCTGTGGATTCTCATTACCTATTGTCTTAGACTCGTGAATAAAATGCTATGGATTCTCATTAACGTATAACTGTTTTTAACCGGTTTGACGGGGTTTTTCAACGATGTCATGCTCTGTTTTTGTCTTGTGGCGGTTAGCTTTTCAAAATAAAAGCGCGCGTTCCGTTTCACGCACCGTTACCCAGTTTATTACGTTAACTCAGTTGAGCGAATTTGCATGAGAGATTATCACCTCTTTTGTTAGTGATTAAACAGCGCAGTAGCGCTTTTGTTTTATTTTCTGAAAAACAAGAAAATTGTAAGAAACAAACGAAGAACTAAATGATAGACCTTGACTTTGTAATCAGTTAAATTAAAAATAAACAAGAACTCCTAAAGTAGTTTACAAGCGGCCGATTACCTTAATAATGGGGGAAACAACAATCGATCTCTCCTCCCCCGACTCCCCCTCGGTCACTGTACTCTGAGGTGCACCCCTAAAATGAGCGAGAGTCAGCATACGAACATGCGTGACGAGAAATATAAATATAAGAAATATAAAATTAACTTTCGTTACTTCGTGACACGGACCCCTCCATTTCCTGCTCTGTAGTGGCTCTTCTCGAGTAGTTGAGGTTATTTTCCCTTGTCTAATTAAATATTTCGCTTGTTTCTTTACATGAAAAGAGCTCTTACACGACACGAAAACTATCCGCGGTCACTGGACTCTGAGGTGCACCCTCCAAATTCTAAGAGTCAACACACGAACCTGCGTGACGAAAAACGTGACTGCCTGATGTAATATATTGCATCATGCTCCGGAAGCCGGAGAAATTCTCTTGTGGTTAATTTTAGCTAATGTAGATTGCATCATATTCGACGTGGGCAAAGATATGTTTTCGCTCAACGGCTTCATATATGTCATTCACAGTGTGAATGACATATATGCTGTGGAATTGTGTTAAGAAAAACTGTTATGTTTTTGGGACCGGGTTTTATCGTTCGTTTACTGGTTGAGGTGCATGTATTAAACAGAACAGAAATTCTCTTGTGGCTATTTATTTGCATGTCTCCTGGCTACGTTTACAATGTAACGGGGAAACCCCTCACACGCAAAGGTCACACCGCCAAATTTAGCACATTTTGCAACAACACCACTGTTCACTGCTATGGGACATTTGTCTTTGCTTTTTCCAATGCGATTACTGTAATAAACTAAATACATCTACGCACTTACACGACACTACAGAAAGAATGTGGAAGAGAAATTCTCTACTGGCTAATTTCAGACCGAGATGCGATAAGATCATGTCAACCGTGAAGAGGACTAAGGCTAGCGACACGAAAAAAAAAGTGCATTTCTTGAAGCGGCCGCTGCGCATGGGCCGCTTAATTATATTTTTGAAACAATAAAGTATGTTCATGAGTTGATTTCTTACAATTGCTTCGGGAATTCTACTTCAATCGGATCAATGTATATAACCTCTTTGTCACTGCCTTCTTCTGCTTCAGAACCGTTTGATTAAAATGTTCAAAACAGTTTGCAGAGACCAAATTTATCCTTGATTTCGAGGGCACCTCGGGCAACTCCGGCACCTAGGGCACTTAATCAGGCTTATGTGTTTTCCTAAGGACCGCGCGTGAAGTTCACGAGGCGCGTTTCGCGTTTCGCGCGCGGTTGTTCAAGGCAGAAATCAAGCCAAGTCTCAGCCGACTTAATTTATTTAAAACTCTTGAAAAAAACTATTTACAATATATGTACAACAAAATGTTAAATGTCTAATGGAAGGGTTGTTATTTCATCCTCTAATACTTTACGCTTCGGGTAAAAATACGAGAAGCCGTTGCGACCTTTTTCGTAAGTGAACTTACTATTGTTAACAGCACAAAAACCCTTGTTGATTCCCGAACTGCTTTGTTTTGTATGTAGAGTTGAGTTTTTGTACCTAACAAAAGAGGTGCTAATCTCTCTTGCAAATTCGCTCAACTGAGTTAACATGATATACTGGGTAATTTTGCGTGAAACGGAACGCGCGCTTTTTTTTTGAAAAGCTAACCACCACAAGACAAAAATAAGGTATGAAAAAACTCGTCAAACCAGTTAAAAACCAGTTATACATTAATGAGAATCCACAGCATTTTATTCATGAGTCTAAGACAATAGCCTATGACGTCAACCCCGTTAATTTATTCCGCAAAAAAGTTAATTAAATCCGCAAAAAAGCAGAGTAACCGGTGCCTCTTAGGGCCTCCACAGACTAGAGAGATAGTTGTCGACAACTATTTAGTTGTCGATCATAAAACGTTGTCGATAACAAAAAAGCCAGTGTGTGAAGCTAGTTATCGATAACTAAGGCCCTTAGTTATCGATAAATAGCTTCACACACTGGCTTTTTTGTTATCGACAACTTTTTATGATCGACAACTAAATAGTTGTCGACAACTATCTCTCTAGTCTGTGGAGGCCCTTATACTACTTAAAAGAATGAATAATATGGAGAGGTAAATTGCGTAAACTAAAATTCCAGTTAATGCAATTTATGGCAACATTTTAAAAAATTAAGGAGAAAGCTCACCCAATTGGCAGTAGTGGTGCTCTAGAACATGTCCATGCTGGCCGTGAACAGCAACCCTTCCACACAGGATTTTGGCATCAGCACTAGAACCCTGCAATGGTACCCTGATAACATGTCCAGTACTCCACCAAACGGGAGACTCCACCGTAAATTTAACACGCTCTTGCTGGTTGTTGACCGGTTTGTAGTCTTCTCCTAGTTGAATTGAAACAGTGAGGCTTTCCTTATTGCTGATATAGCCACGTTCCTGTCCAACGTTGGAACCAAGTTCTTCAAAGTCATCACGGCTTTTGAGCTGCATCAAAGCAGAATCTTCATGTTCTCTGTATGACCGTTCCTGGTAGATGTCCTGGCTCATGAATACGAGAGCGAGCTCATCGAATGGAGACTGTTGGTGATTGCTTTTGAAAAGCACCGATAATGTATATTTGAATGACACCAAGTTAAACCTCGCTACAATTTCTTTTGCTTGAATCCACGTTGATCTCCACAGCACTGCGATGGGTGAAAATTGATTTATTTCCACTTGTAGCTCCTCCTTTTCTAAATCGAACTGGGAGTTATGAGTGATATCCTCCCAAAAGATTTTGCCGTCGTTGGTTGGTGTGCCATGTAAAACTAGTAAGGTGCCAGCAGATTTCTCTTTCTCATTGTCTAATGCAACTGTCAACGTGACATGTTTTTTAAACATCTGGCCATTTGGTTGACAATTGATTATGGGTGCACCAAAAATGACATTGTTTTCGAGTCCACGGTGAACTATCAGACCACAGTATGTGTAAGGTTCTTCTAATTTAATTTTAATGGTCACAGGATCGTCCACAGCCCCAGTAGGGCATGTCAGTTTGACGCCCTTCACAGTCACTGATCCGCCGTCACTGGTCACAACGCTTGATGATTCAACATCTTGGACGTCTTCGACGGACGATACTAAAAAAGGAGAATATAGCTATATTTATACAATATATAAACTCACAGACGCCGAAAGTGCAGAGTTTAATGTTGCAGCAGTCAACGCCCCCACGCCTCCCTACCACCCCTGGTGATTACTACATTGTTATTTTTATTTTTTTGTTAGTTTATTTTTATTTTTATCTTATTTTTTTATTTCGTTTCGTTTCGTTTCATTTCATTTTATTTTATGCACGTACAGTCAACTCAACTCTCGCTAGAGTGATTTTACTTAACCCGTGAAATAGTTACTAAACTATTAGATACTATTAGACAGTAATTTCATCAGTTTCTTTTTTTTAGTTTTGACTATTTAGCACTGACTGTTAGATGTTGTTTCACGGGTTAAATAAAATCACTCTATAGCGGCCACCCCCAGGACGTAGTTTGGAGTCCTTATTCATAAATGGCTGCCAATTTAAAATTATTTTGTATGCATTTAAATTAGCCTCCCTAACCTCGTTTTTTAGTTGATAATTCAAAATAATTTTTACTCTGGAACGAGGTTAGTGAGGCTAATTTAAATGCATACAAAATAATTTTAAATTGGCAGCCATTTATGAATGTTGGAGTCATTTTCAGTCAAACCTAGCTCTCTAGCTTTTGCTGGATTTTGTTAGTAATATCGGGTGTCCGTAATAACGGGGTGTCTGCAAGGCGAGAGTTGACTGTATTGCATTACACCCTTGTAAAGTTTTAAAAAGAGATCGAATAACGTGCTAAGGTCACAATTAGATTTCATACATACATGATGTTGCCAGGCTGAAATTCGTCTTTGCTTTCAAAATATTTATTTTCAATGCGATTCCTATAATAAACTCAATACGCTGATAAACTTCAGGAAATATTTCAGCTCGTACAGCCCAGGGAAATGGCCTCTGTATCGAACATAATTTTGAAGCTTGAAAGGCAGGAAAAATGTATTCTCTGCTTTGTTTATAGGTAGCCAAAAATAGTCGAGCTATATAACGCACGTAAAGTAAGTAAGTAAATTATTTATTTAACCACGATTAAAAAAAAATCAGCAGAGCTGGTGTATTGCGTTACACATCATAAAACAGACCTCGGTTTAAAGCTGGAAAGGATGGGCGGTGAAACGCACACTGCGCCCTTGTGCGATGTTTGATGCGGAGCGAGACTGGGTCGAGCGCGCTCGAGTTCAAAACATGTCGGAGAACGGCTAAGAAATGTAAAAAACCTATTGTTCTGTAACGTTCTCGTACAATGGCTCTGCACTTGCGTTTTACATATTGGTACATTCCTTAGCCGTCCGGTCTGCAAAACAACGTCAAATGACCAATTTCACCTTATTATGAGAGAACAACTGTGCACTGACGTCTATAGCGTGTAACTCAAAAAGTTCAAAAAAGTTCAAAATGAAATTTACACCGATGAAAAAACAAAGGTTGCTGTATGCATACGCCGAAAATTACCGTTTTGTTTGGTTTAGATCGCAGGCAATTAACGTCTGTCTTTTGGCGCCCACACTAAAAGAGCAACGCGTTTCGAAGCAGCTTGACTAATTATAAATAAAATCGTTGTTGATTTTACATGTTGAACCCATTCTTTATTGCTTACAGCTTTACCAACATGTTGACATGTTCATTGTACAAAAACTAAGTGGGAATCCCGTACCGTTCTCTTGAAGCAATCCCTTTTCTAAATCAGCTATTGACCTTCATTTGACGACATGTTTTGAACTCGAGCGCTCTCAAGCGCGCTCGACCCAGTCTCGCTCCGCATCAAACATCGCACAAGAGCGCAATGCGCGTTTCACCGCCCAACCTTTCCAGCGCCCTGGTTTAAAGTGATCGAAGAACGCGCTGAAGGTCCCGGCCATATTTAAACAGACTATTTTGCAACAGTGATATGATGTTGCTTGCTGACATTTGACTTTGCTTTCCAAATATTTAATTTTCGATGCAATTCCTGTAATAAACTCAACACGCTGATAAACTTCAGGAAATATTTCAGCTCGTACAGCCTAGGGAAATGGCCTCTGCATCGAGCAGACTTTGAAGCTTGAAATACACGGCTAATGTATTCTCTGCTTTGTTTATAGTTAGACCGTAGTCGTGTGTTTTTTGCGCATATATTTCATTCAAGTTACTCGCTTTTTCAATATATATTGCCTGTTTTTAGTCGTAAAGATTATCCTTGTCCCTAAAATGTCCTGATTTGGGCCAAATCGCGTCAGTGACTTGTAGGAAATCAGGGCAATAATTAGAGCTTCTGGTGATTATATTCCGAATTTGGGCCCTACACGCATGCGTCTTTTGCACAAATAGCTTTTAGTGTACCATAAGGGAAACCGCGACACAAAAGAAAAATATATATATGCCTTGTTGTAGCACAGGCAGCCCAGGCTCTGTATACTATCCTGCGTAGCTGGCGGTCTTGTTGGCGCGCGAAGGCAAAATTCGTAAGCGGCGAAGCCGCCTGCGAGAGTCTAGGGCGGGAGGGTCTGAAAGACCGCCTGCTCGGAAACGAAATTCGAAATTCGGATTGGCTGAGAATGCGTACACGTCAATCAAATGTTCAGGTAATCGACTCTCCAGGGGACGCCATATTCCGCGAAAAGCGATAGTGATGAAGTATAAACCGACGCTTTTTGTAAACTCGTGAGATAGAGAGTGTAGAAGAAGTCGAAGAAGGGTTATCTAAAGCTTTAGCTTCGTTTAATATTCAAAGAGAAACGAGGCTGATTGTGTTTTAAAGGAAGAGCAAGAAATGAAGGAAGAAACGGCCGTAGCCTGCGAGCAAGCTCTCTTGGGGTTTTTGAGGGGTGGGGGGTGGGGAGGCGGGGAGACCCTCCCGCGGAGACCCTCCCGCCCCAGACTCTCGCGGCTCCGCCGCTTACGAATTTTGCCTTCGCGCGCCAACAAGACCGCAAGCTACGCAGGCTACTGTATACGAATTTAAAATATTCAATGTTGATCAGTGTTATAACAAATGTATGAGAAACTCACGAAATACATTCTAAATGCTATATTTTCGAAGGAACCTAATTAAAACTGACTTACATTTTGCAAGTTTATGAAAATGGTCTGAAAATGGTCAGCATGTTTCACGTTGTTGTTTTGCATAAAACGGCACGTGCGGAGCTGTTAAAAACGGCGTTCTTTTTATGACAACCGTGGACGACAATCCTGCCGGTGTACGTTGGATCAACAAGTGATCTAATCGGCTAAAACAAGTGAAAATATACTGTAGAAGCAGAGACCGATACAACGTAGATTTTTAAGTTTTTAAGTACTATATTTCGACTGAAATTTCGACTGAAATTTACGCAAAAACTGTTAGTAGCTACTATATAAATATCAATGTAAAATTTCCTCATTGTACCTGAAGAAGATTGGTTTGGCCAGTCGAAATATAGTACTTAAAAAATTAAAAAATCTACGTTGTATCGGTCTCTGCTTCTACAGTATAGTTCTTTTTATGCCGTTTGAATTTCCACCGGGGTTTTTTGGCAAGGTAACAATCACACCATGCCTCTCCATGACCGAGGTAAATTTGGTCACGATGTCGCTGAATTTCAAATGAGGTGTCCCAGACGTCGGGGACACGCACAACGCGAAAGAAAATATAAAATTCAAGAGTTCGAACACGAGCGTTTCTCGAGCAACTAAAGTCAACCTTGGAACCCTAGGGGTAGCGAACAGAAGCTAAGAGCATGGACGTCTGCAATGAAGGTAATTTTGAGGAGATTGGCGCATTTTTATGGAATTTATCAAGCTTCGGGTGCGGATCATTGGGTCCGTTCTCACATAATAGCCCTTTTCACGGTTAAGGGGGGAGAACCTAAACTACAAGAAATCACAAAAATGTTGCTAAGGAAATCTCTAAACCTCCATAACTTTGGTTCCTGGACTCCAGTGGGCATCAAACGTTGTAGTGTTTGTTCAATTCACGTTCCCTTTAAATATTTCGAACCATGCCCATATTTGGTGTGTCACGTGAACAAAATGAAAAATGTCTAAAAACTCGGAAGGATTTGATCGTTTTCAAATTATTACTTTAGAATTTGCTGAAGAACGTCAATATCGACAACTTGTAGCATGCGTTTGACGAAATGTACAATATTTCGGAAGTTATAAAGCTTTAAAACTCTTAAAGCTTTATAACTTCCGAAATATTGTACATTTCATCAAACGCATGCTACAAATTGTCGATATTGACGTTCTTCAGCAAATTCTAAAGTAATAATTTGAAAACGATCAAATCCTTCCGAGTTTTTAGACATTTTTCAATTTGGTCACGTGACACACCAAATATGGGCATGGTTCGAAATATTTAAAGGGAACATGAATTGAAACACACACTACAACGTTTTGATGCCCACTGGAGTCCAGGAACCAAAGTTATGGAGGCTTAGAGATTTCCTTAGCAACATTTTTGTGGTTCCTTGTAGTTTAGGTTCTCCCCCCTTAACCTGAAATATTTGCATAACAATACAGCTAAGCATAGAAGCGAGGCAATTTCGGGCACAAGCTGTAAAACATCGTGATTTTCTTGAGCTCCTTAAACTATGTTAGCATAAAAATAGTTTTAAAACGAAGAAGAACTAAATATGCAACTATTTTAGTTAAAGTTTGCCGTAAAGATCGTAATCCGATCTCCCTGTTGCTTATACGAGTCTACTCTTTATTAATAGAGAAAAGTCGTTTTACAATTTTTTTCTAAAAACAACGTAATCTAAAAGAATTGTAGTTCTTCTACATTTTAAAGCTGTTTTTATACTAAAAGAGTTGAAGGAGTTCAAGAAAAACACGATGTTTTGCAGCTTGTGCCCGAAATTGCCTCGCTTCTATGTTTAAGTGTATTGTTATGCAAATATCGCAAGTTAACCGTGAAAAGGGCTATTGTCGCCGACTTTAAATTATTCATAATGAAAGGTCAACTGAAAAAGCAAAACTCGTCTAAATGGCTTTAAACACGCTCCAGGAACACATAAACATCAAAATAACTCAACAATTGCACAATGTAAGTCAGTATTAATTAGGTTCCTTCGAAAAGATAGCATTTAGAATGTATTTCGTGAGTTTCTCATACATTTGCTATAAATATTCAAATCGCCGCCATGAACACTGATCAACATTGAATTTTTTAAATTCGTATACAGAGCCTGGGCTGACTGTGGTTTATATGGAGAAAAGTTGTCCCTGGTAGGAGGGTCACCCTCCAAACCGAGTAACCCCGGGCGAGAGAACTTTTCATACATTTCTTTACTAGCTTTGAGCTTTGAAGGTAGGTTGACCCTGGGGGGCGGGCCAACCTTTTTCCATATAAACACTTTGGCTATTGTTGTTTCACCTACCAGGGACAAGTCGGGACACATAGAGCATGCGCGAACCCTAGAGGGCCAAGTTTTGGCTCGGCCAACAGGGACAACTTTTTTCATATAAACGCTCGGTAAAAGATGGCTCGGGGGGAGGGTAACCCTCCTACCAGGGACAACGTCTCTCCATGTAAATAGGCCCTTACTTCAATTTCCCATGCGTTTCTTTAAAATATGACATCATAGCCGAAGTCGAGTGATCGAGTGACACAAACTACCCATACCAATAGAGTGGTAAAATGTGACGTCACAAATTTTCAAATTTGCGAAATTATAAAATTTGATCAGCTATTCAGAGGAAGCATTCCAAAAAACGTCCACTTGCCAAAAATTATCTCTCCATTGCAATTTGCGGCCGAGATATGGGCACTTCAGGTTTTAATTTCTCCATACTAGTAATAGCGATATTTTCTCGTTACGTCATCTATTGTTATTAATGTGCCAACCAGAGAACTATTGGTTGTTGAAACAAAGAGTACGAAGTACGGCGTCTGAACTGGGCCTTAGGCCCAGTTCAGACGCCGTACTTCACATGAGCCGAATCGAATTCGAATTTAGGCCGACCCAAATTAATTTAGACCGGCTGAATTGATTCAGACGCCGAGCTTAATTCAGCCGAACTTAAATTAATAGGGGAAAATTGCTGCTATACTGAAAAATACATTATAATAATTCATGCATTTGTTTCGGCTGATGTGAAGTTCGGCGTCTGAATCAAAGCCGGTCACACAGCCGTTATTCTCGGCTGAGCCAGGCGGGAAGAACGGCTGAGCCGATCCGAATTCATTCAGCCGTTCTGAATTGATTCAGACGCCGTACCTCACATGAACTTAATTCACCGAATTCGATTCGGCTCATGTGAAGTACGGCGTCTGAACTGGGCCTTACTCATTTTTGCATTCAGCCGCCTGACAAATTCGCAATATCGATCGGCGAATTATTTTCAGACGCAAGTCTTCACGTCTACAATGAAAACTAAGCCATATGTTGATCGTACTTTGTGAAATTCTCGAGTCGTCTTTCCTGTTCCTGTTGTTGATACCGAATTTAATAAAGCCGGATTTTTTCACAAATGACCCGCACCGATTATAAACGTCCAACAAAGTCACTTCCCATGCATATAAATTCGATCGATAAACAAACTTGGAGTATAAATTGTTGAGTAGCCGTTGCTGTTTCTAACTTCTAATTTTGTGCGGCGCATTTTTGGAACGACAGCATGGTGGCTATACGAAGAGTCAACGTTATTAAGCAAAGAAAAGATGGAAAAAAAAGAACGGCCCGGATTCGGACCGAAAAAAGAAGTACCCTTCAGGATTTGAACTCTCGATCAATCCCGAAGATCAGATTTAAAAGTTAGCGCAGCGCGCCGTGTGACGTCATTTCCGCCATCCACGATTTCACAAACAAACAAATAAATATGACCGTAAAGTCCACATGTATTTATTAGTATTTAGTAGTATTTTCTATATGTAAATTGTTTACTTGTATACGTATTTTCATAAAGGAGTCAGGTGTCAAGTGGAATGAAAGTTCTGTTCCTCTCTCCCGCCACTATTTTTTTAATTTTTAACTTTTATTTAACTGTAAGATTATTTGTAAACTAGTAATACGTGACTCGCAGGCCCTCGCGAAGCTTTTGTTGCCTAGTAACGGGCACGCCTGCGATTTGATCTGCAAGGTTTCTAAGAATCGCTGCAAGGTTTCTGAGAATCGCCGGAAGAACGCCGTGTTTTTGCTATGCCACCGGATTTTGGTTTCGATTGGAGTTCGCTCGTCTCTCGATATCTGTAATAAATTGTAGCGCTCTTGTACTGTTTTCCCCACTTTTCCGTCCGAATGATCTGAAACCACCTCGCTTTTGTAGGTAAAATCTTCTTCGCAATATCGGATCGGCGAATTATTTTCAGACACAAGTCTTCGCGTCTACAATGAAAACTAAGCCATATGTTGATCGTACTTTGAGAAATTCCTGAGTCGTCTTTCCTTTTCCTGTTGTTGATAATGGATTTAATAAAGCCGGGTTTTTTTTCACAAATGACCCGTATATAAATTTGTTCGATAAACAAACTTGGAGTAAAAATTGTTATTCTTCAGCAGCCGTTTTTTCTACATTTACGTGTACAAAGATTACGTCGAAGTCAATGTTATTAAGCAAAGAAAAGGGGGTTAAAAAAAAGAACGGCCTGGATTTGAACAAAAAAAAAAAAGGACCATGTAGGATTTGAACTCACGCCCTCAATCCCGAAGATCAGATTTAAAAGTTAGCACCTTAAGCCATTAGGCCACGAGCGCGCCGTGTGACACGTCATGTCATCCCCCAACTCCACAAACAAACAAACAAATATTTATGACCGTAAAGGCCACACGAGATTTGCTCTCTCGCGAGCCGGCTTGGGGGACAGAATTATAAACCCCGCTACGCGAGGAATTATCATGGCGAACACATTAAACTAAACTAAACTATGAGAATTGATCCCGCCTGACTCATGGAGGACTAATTTATAAACCTCGCTATACGCTCAGCCTGACGGATTTTTCTGACTAATTTTTCGTCTGTTCCTTCAGTTTAGAACAGGCGCAAAATTAGAGAGGTTTGTATAGGACTGTACCAAACTTTTAACCTCTATATCTCGGCCGCAAATTGCAATGGAGAGCTAATTTTTGGAAAGTGGACGTTTTTCGGCATGCTTCCTCTGAATAGCTGATCAAATTTCAGAATTTCGCAAATTTAATTTTGGTGGCGTCATGACTTTAGTACTCTATTGTGTCACGCAATATATTGCGTTACACAACATAAAAGAGAAAAGCAGAAAGTTTGTGATTTTACTTCTGTTAATAGTTAATCCAATAAGCCCAGTAGGGTGCCCAAACTTGACAAATCTTGACATATTTGTGTTCTTCAATGAGCAATAAGTCATGTAATAAGTATAGGAAATCGTATGAACGCGAGTGCAATTTGTGATTTATGGGCACGAGTGATGTTTTGAAAGTTCTCAAAATTCCATAAATCACTAATTGCACGAGCAGTTCATACGATTTTTTGTTTATAATATTCTCAAAATTTTGCTGCGGCCATCGCGCTACTCTGCACACGAAACGCTTCACTATAGTTTCCAAAGTGCTCAGCGTGAACTTTTTGAAAGAATTACACTACAGTAACTATAGTTTAGAAAATATTTAACCATTAACTTGAAAGCTTATTTAATGCCATTAAGCAGCAAAAACGTCTCTACTTGTCCGGTACCGTTTATCACAATTCCGTATTGCACTCTATAACCTATTTATGCACTCGTCATTGACCAATCATAAGCTGCATATTTTGTTGAGAATATTATATGTCAGAGAATAAAAGCAAGACAGCCTTAGTAGAAATATTATATTTTACTTTTCAAAATGTCACCATTTTGCCAGACAGATACCTTAAAAAGTGTTCTGTTTGTATAGAATATATTACCTTTTGGTGAAAACATGGCCCCTGGTTGTTTTCCAGTCTTTATCAAAGCCTAAACAAATACAAAAAGTACAAGTGAAGTGAGATACAATATTGTTAACTTGTTTATTCTAACTCTTGGCAACAAATCATCCCTTATGTGACTTATAAATTCAACAAAAGTGCTTTTTTTTTGGTCATGTTCACGTTGCATACATCACTTCTATCTACATTAATAAAATACAAACAAACAAATTATACAGCGGATATTCAGCCAAATTCAAACCAACTAGCGACAGCTCCTCTGTATAAACTCCGCTTGGCTTATATAGCCTCAGCTTTGTGCCACAATGACGAAGCTTAATTTCATTTTAGAGAAAGCAAAACCAAAAAAAGATGCACAAATAAAAACACAGAACATGTATGGGGCTTCAGGGCCCCAGAATTAGTGGCCAAGAAAACCTGTTTGCAATAAACGTGGGGCGATGATGCGATGATGCGATGATACCACCTTTGGTTAGCATTTCAATCATCAAAACACTTGCCGAGGTTCCTTAGATATCCAGAAAATACAGCCAAAGTCTCTTTCATTGGCTTTAAAGATTTATTGTTGTGAACTATACATGAATATTCGGATCTACAATCAGCCGTGTATTAAAAAATTACAGACTGGAAATAATAAAAGGAAAAACTGGGAAAATCGCGCATGCAATGGCCTTGGAAAGGATGGGATGAAAATGTCATATTTAACACACTTGACTCCACTTCCATAATTAACTAACGATAAATTGAAAGCAAAGCGTGCTGCACTTGAAATGAGAATAAATCATTAAAAAACACATCTGTAGATTAAAGACGCTACGTCACGGATGGCGCATCTTGAAAAAATTGGCCATGTTTTTCAAGTTCGCCTGCGCAATCCGTCTTAATCTTCTCCATCCTCAACCATCCTCGTTCCTGTTTGGTTTATTGTCACCTCTTTGGTGTTTTTCTACCTTTGAGCCTTAGTAAACTATTATTTTGAGGCTTTCTTCAATTTGAAGGTGATTTTGCATTTCGCAAAAATGAATTAAAATATCGTGACATAGCTCCTTTAAGAAGAATGCATAGAAGGTATATTATCAGCTTCTTAGAGTGTTTGGTCACTTATAGGAACAGCAAAAAACTCCACTGGGGTCTTCTACAGATTGATATGCAACAGAAGAAACATGATTATTGCGAAGGTAGATCATCGCAGTGAAAGATTTAAAACTTAGGTAGTTGAGAAACCTGAAAAAAATATTCAGGTTTGAACGGGATTCAAACCCAAGGTGATGGGTTCGAATCCCGTTCAAGCCTGATTTTTGTTAGGTTTCTCTTTTTATTTACAGTTATTTAAGTTGTAAATTTCTCACTGCGATGATCTACCTTCGTAATATCTTTCTCCCGCAGCTCAATTGCTGGTTTGCAACCATTCCCGAGAGATTTAAATGACAAAGACCCTGACGGCCATGTTGGATGACAGGAACAATAAAGCTAATTAGAATTATATTGTTAATGGTCATCCAACATGGCGGCGATGACGTCAGTTGTAAACCAAGAATATATGATTTTTCATATATTCTCATTCAGAAGAAACATTACCAATAATCAAGACCGGCTTTAAAGTACTGAACTTAGTAATTAAAATGCTTTTGCATCCAGTTACGCCCCTAAAATGCTAAGTATAAAATCGTATAACTAAAGATAAAGGTTATTCCGTGCAGTAAACAAAAAATATGTCAACGGTTAGATCTTCGTGTCAGGCTCGGATGGCCGGCGTGAAATGGTCGAAACTTTCCCAAAAGTAATTTGCGGACGTAACAAACAAAACGGCAATGCCCACCCAAAGGGCTTGTCAATATGTGAGCAGCTTTAGAAACATAGCTGGACTATTGTCCCGATTACCAAGTTCAAAGTGGTCTATGATAACAACCTACGAGAAGCCATTGTTTGTGCAGTACTGTGCAAAAGTAAATGATGCCGCGGCTGATACTTGATGCTTCGTTTTCATCAACGAAATTTCTCCGAATTTTCGTCGACTTTCGTTTTGAGGTGATTTGAAGCTTTCCGAAATTCCGACGAAGTTTTGTCGAAATTTCAACGAACAAAGCACGAAAGTCATCGAAATTCGCTTGCATTACTTTTGCACAGTAAATCTAGAGAGCTTAACCCTATCCTTCCTGGGGGGGTTTGGGGGGGGGGGGGGCAGAAAGTGCCCGCGCTGATTTCAAATGTATCGTACTTAAAGAGCATCCAAGCAATCGTAGCCAAACTTTATGACGTTTCCTAAAAAATATCAATTTTTCGATCACGTGACTTGATGTTTCCATGGCAACCATGTTTTGACAGGCCGTTTTGCCCAAATTTGGTATTTTCAGCTTAATTTTCAGGAGTTTTCCGCTTTTTACGAATAGTTTTTTTCCAAAATCTTTGCAATTTTTGCATCCTTATATTCGATTTTTTCAAATCACATTTGGTGATTTTCTGACATTTCTGAACAATTTAAAAATCCAAGATGGCGGATCCAAGATGGCGGACATTTTTAAAGTATGACGTTATTTTGGGGTGATATGATATGATTATTGATATCACAATAATTGATTTGTGATTGTCACTAAAATAAACATGTTTGGATGCTCTATACACCACATAAGTTTCATTTTTATAGCACAAATACTTTTCGAGATACAGATCGTTTTACCCAAATTTGTTGTTTGTTTAGCTTAATTTTCAGTTTTCATAAAATGTTTCCTTTTTACGATGAAATCCTTCCAAAATCTTTGCCGTTTTAGCATTTATATATTTATATTTTTCTTTTTTTTAACAAATTTGGAGACATTTCTGAACAATTTAGAAATCCAAGATTTTGGATCCAAGATGGCGGATATTTTTTCATGCATGACGTAATTATGGCGTGTATGACGTCATAATTGACACGTAACTGCAACTAAAATAACGATTTTCGAATGCTTTACACACCTTGTAAGTTTAATTTTCATAGCGTCAATACTTTTCGAGATACATAGGGGGGGGGGGGACACCACCCACCCAGGCTCACGAACGGAAAAAAGCCCAGGCAGAATAGGGTTAAGAACGAGAGAAAAGGCAACTCGAGTACCTCTAAACGAATAAGCCTTACCTTATAATCTATTTTGAGAGGAGACAATTCAAAGTTCAAGCGGCACAATAAATGCCGATCTTCATCGTGTTTGGGGCTGTTGTAAAACTCGACTGCAGAGAGTTCCTTGTTACTGATTACGCGAACTGGAACTTGTTGTCGGTGTCCTTCACTTTCAAACCTGTTTTAAAATATAAATCGAAATACATTGAGGTAAGCTCGTAAATGATGAAAAAATGTGAGCAATTTTCCAGTGCTGTTCACTTTTTAACCTAGCCTGCGAACGCAGACGTATTTCCGGCTCGAGTTTCCCCGCCGATACGTCTGCGTTTGCAGGCTATTTTTAACCCTGTTAGAGCATAGAAGAAACTTTCGGTGCTCATAGGTTCAAGTACTGACAGCAATGTGTTTTTCTGAGCATGTCCGGATGAGTGTATATTAAGCTGTTAGTCTGTATTGTTCAAATTGTTAAATAGGTTTGACACTGGCTCTTTTGTGTTGTTGTTGTTGTTGTTGTTGTTGTTGTTGTTGTTGTTGAGATAAAGACGTTTCGTTGCTTTATAAATCTTATAAAGAAAACTGTTGTTACGCGTGACTGAAAACGTAGCCCGAGGTTTATGCGCGTGACAAAAATAATGTTTAACTGTGTGTTTATCTTTATGTTTATCTTAATCTATATGTTCATTACAAACGTACATGAGATAAAAGTTATCCATGTCATCTTCGTCAACAGCCCTAATCCCGCCTGAGAGAGAAACGTATGCCTTGTGGTGCCCCGGTATCATCTTTACTGTGGAATCTGATGAACTTGGAGACTTAATATTGTCCCGTTCTAACTCGGCGACTACCACCTCTCTCATGTATTTTGGGTAGCAACGGAGGAACAAAATGTCTTGAGAATCAGGGCGCTCTTCTGCAGAGAAGTAAGCAAAAAACACCGCGAACTGTGGCTGCTTCCATATAAGGCTTGACAGATATCCAATAGCCTCAGCAGAAACATTAAAGATATGTTTGCGCCAGTCAATAATAGGCATGTATCTGCAAAAAATGAAGAAAAAAAATAATTAAAAGTACTTGATTTACAAAACAAAATGTTTGGACGCTTAATTGAAAATGACCGTGCAAGTCAACTTGATTCCCATGTGAAAGGTTTTGCAGATGGACTTGTCTTGAAACATAGGCAAAAGACAACTCAAACTGCACGAATACCAAAGGCAACATATAAAATACATTATTATTCTTTTCAAACTATTGCGTAACTGCTCAATCACTAAAAGTAAAAACCCGCGTATAAGAAACTGTGGCTGAAATTTGGCAAATTAAACCCAACATAAAAGAACCACTTCAGCCTGACAAAATGAAGCAGGTTCTTATTTGGAAAAATTAGTAAAATTGCCCAATCACAGACATACACTGGGTAAGACATTTGGGTTATTATACAAATTTTAGTTTGAATGTCTTACCTAGGGACTAATTTGTTATTAGTAAATTTGTACCTCTGGATAATGATTTTCTAGCTTTCTGATTGGTTCCCTCCTCTATGGATCTGAGCCATTATCCTTAAGTTGACCAAATATGGAAAAATTATGAATTTCTTGTACTTTTATATCCAACAAGGGCGAATGGAATAATTGTTTGACTAAAACTTCACTAGCTGTATGTTAAACTTCAGTATTACTTTTTAAAAATTTCTAAATCGACTGAGTGATTTTTCAGTTCAATCTAAATGAAGCATGGTTTGTATGAAAACGGCGGCAAAAACTGCTGACGCGGTCTGCCAGTTCAGTTCGTAAATGAAAAGAGAGCAAAGCAGAATTTTAATCTTCGCTCTGTGTCTTCTAAAATTTGGTATATTCTGGAAAATTGTGCAAATGGTTTAGCTTAAAATGGAAAGATCAGAAATAATTGTGGAGCTGAACATTATATTCATTTTACACATTGAATGAACAGCTGAACGGGTTGTTTACGGCGAGCAAATCGTGCAC
Source organism: Desmophyllum pertusum (assembly GCA_029204205.1). Classification (NCBI taxonomy): domain Eukaryota; kingdom Metazoa; phylum Cnidaria; class Anthozoa; order Scleractinia; family Caryophylliidae; genus Desmophyllum; species Desmophyllum pertusum. The sequence goes on along the minus strand of MU825514.1, from coordinate 3,576 downwards.
GACTACGGAATTAATTGTGTTGAAACCAGCGAAACTGAGCCAGTTAAAATCACGTTCACTGAAGTAAAATGCAAAGGAAAGCGTCAATATCTAAATGGATGGAGAGAAAAAGAGTGATCTTCGAAGATAATTTCACTGTGAAGTGGTCCTCCTCGATTGTACCATCACCAACGCTTGACGATCGATCGACTGCGATATTTATGCTTTCTCGTTCCCGATGTTTATTGTGTTGATTTTGAAAGCTTACTCCAGCTGTAATTGCCAAGCCTCTTCTAAACACAAGGTAACGATACTGAATAGGTTAAGCTTCATTCAGTTTAAATGTGTGCAGATTTGTATTGGTTTCAGTTCTAGACTTCCCGTAAACAAAGTTGTTTCAGGCTTCCTTGCATGCAGTGCTCGTTCAGTTGCATTTGTTGTACATTTGTAGGCATGTATTTTTCTTGGAGCGGAAATTTTTTTTTGCATGTTCCAGTTATTTGAGTGTTTGAAAATTTACTAAAACAGTTATTCTTCTCGGACTTGCCAGCTGATTATAACCAACTCGGCGAAGCGCCTCGTTGGTTATATATATCAGCTCATATCCGGCGCATCCTCGAAGAATAACTGTTAAATATTAATAATTAGGCCTGTTTAACTTAACAGCCTGATTTCTCATTAGACATCCACTATATATGAACCATTTCAGCCTGCCTTGGAAAAAATAGGGGTTCTTATGCGCGGGTTTTTACTGTATACAGCTGTTTCGATAAAGGTTGTCGGAAAAAAGCGCACGCGACAATCCGCGAAAGGTACCGTGGGTAGTTTTAAGTTCACGGTTTCTTGACTTCAGCATTTCAGGGAAATCTGAGAAAATGGCAAGAGACGCCATTGATGTATGTTTGCGAGTGCTAAAAGAAGGCGAAAAAAGTAGGCATCGCGGGTTTGATGTATTTATTTGACTTATTAAAATTTATTGATCATATCCCAGATTACCTTTCGGGATTGTCGCGTGCGCTTTTTTCCGACAACTTTTCTCGAAACAGCTGTATACGAAATCAACCGTTGACATACCCAGAAAAGCGCTCGACTTGGAATGTAACTTTCTTCCCATCAAAACTGGCCGGGTTCTTCAGATCATCAGTGATTTCAACCCATTCTTTCTGTTCACCATCAGATCGCAGAAAACAACACTCTAACACGGCATGCTGACAAATCGGGAATATGGTGCTGCTTATCTCCGAACGAAACTGGCAACTGGATCGTAACGGGCTTCAAGAACTCCACAACTTCTGTACAGCAGATTCGCAGAATCGGTCCAACTAATATATCTTTGCCATCAAATTCTTCACCTGGTACTTCTTGCACCTAGAAGATGGCAAAACCAAACGTACTTTCAAGACATATCTAGCGGTCAGACGACGACGCACAAGTGCAATCTTCGTTTATGTGACATAATAATTTCCAATTTTTATTGAGAAAGAAAAAATTGCATTATATAACAACCTCGAGAGTTGCCACTGCGGATCGTTTTGTAACGTTTGATATTTAGCTTGGGCCGAAAGATCAATAACAGCTTAAATGTGGTAATCCTGACACGCTTAACTGTCAACATCAGATAGCTTCAATACCGACAAATGTAAAAATGTCCCAAAATTGTAACTTGGACATGACGCAAATCCGATCACCCAATCCACAACCACATGCAAGCAAGCCTACCTTTATTTGCAGAGGAATATTTGCCTTAGGTGCAACAGCATTCTCAGGGATGGTAACACTCACACTCGGATAGTCAGGCAGGTTAAATGAACCACCTTTAGATGTAATGGTGTAAGGCGGTGACGACTTGAGGCGACAGACCACTGCGTACGTAGAGCATTCTGTTATCTCAGCTTGCACAACAGGAAAGTTAAAGTCAGGAATGTCTTTGGCAGAGGGATATTCGTCTTCGATATCTGTTATAAACATGTTGGAAAAAAGTAGGTATTACATAGTGAGATTGCAGGGTTTATCTGTTTAAATTGAGTTTGTAACCCTTTAACGTGGCTTTACATCAAAGTAGCAAAATCCTCGACTTCTTATTTCACCTTCGTGTTCTGTAAAGAAAGCTCTCTCCTTATAGGGTTGCGAAGAGAAGCCAGATGGCTCATCTGTGCCGGCGCTTAACTCCGGTTTCCGTAGCTTAACGCACGAACTAGGAGTATTGCTACTCCCCCTGGATTTAATACTAGTCCGTCGCAGGTAAACTCCCGGCTTTTTTCAGTTTTCCCCAATTCCAATTTGCCAGTATACCTGGCAAAGGAGGGAACTCAAGAACACAACACAAGTAGAGAGACCAGACTTGAACTATCGACCTCCGAGTCTTATATTACGCCCAACATGCTTAACATTTGACTGACCACCGTGCCTCCACATGTCATCATGTACCTAACATTTAATGTGGACCAAATAAAAAGCGAGTCCTCAAACCTGACAGACTCCGAAAGTCTTTGGTTCCAGCGATGTCCTCCCACTCATTGCTCTCCTTCTCAGTCAACTTGAATACCACCAATTCATACCCATGTAGCTTAGGAGCACTGTGACAGAGTACCAATTTCACGTCAGCACAAAATTTCAGAGGTTCCTGACTGTCGGTCGAAATTTCAATCACGTTGCTGACGATTGCTTCATGCTCTTGGAGTTGAGGTGAGAAGGCTCTGGACTTCCATCTATGGACCACTATCGAGGTGTCCTTAGATACAGCATCACGAGGGAATGTCATGTGCACAGCCCCTTGTTTGAGATCCAAGTGGGTACCTTCGCTGGTTACGGTTCCTCTGAAAAATATGATAGTCTTTGAGAATAGTGCCAAAAGAAATTCCCACTATAATACTTGATGGAAAGTAAATAAATAAAATAATGTTATGAGCAAGATTTCAAAGGTTTCATAATTTAAATGAAGGCATATTCTCTAAGTGAAACCTGGTTTGTCCCAAACTTGAAACTTGTTTCCCTTTGTTTACTAATTGCTACTCACTACACAACATATATATCTTCATACTCAGGTACAAAGCTATTTAAAATGACAAATCAAAAATTGTTCCAATGGATAATGCGGCAGCCCTAAGCCCACCACTTGGCGAAAAGACTGAAAACATCCACTACACAGATAGGCAGTGAATACTTGCTAGAATTCACCATATGGCTTAGAGTTGTTTGACGTCATCAAGTCACAGTCCATACATGTATGTGTAAGTATTTTCAGACAAAATGACAATTTAATAAGAAAGATGTTAATTCAGTTTGTCACGAGCATGGGACAAAAAGCGTCGAAATAGTCTTGTGTGGTAATAAAGAAATAAAGATGGTAAATTTTACAGTGAAGATGGCGCTACCGTTGCCACTCGACTTGACTTGACCAATCAAAATTCAAGGAGTGTTGGAGGCGGAGTCGTCAAATTTGAATGGTTTTAGTTTCTAGTCTATTTCAAATGTGGCGCCACAAAACGGAACCTATCAAAGTTGTCAAAAAGATGTCAAAAAATAATCAAAACGGTAGCTTCATCTTCACTGTAAGCTCGGTAAAATTAAATAAGAAAGATGTTAATTCAGTTTGTC
>MU825513.1:0-42750 GCA_029204205.1 Desmophyllum pertusum | reverse complement strand
TGCCTCCCTCCCACTCAACGTCAAGATAGCACGCACACACCACATACCAGGCGAGCATGAGCCCCACAAGCAAGCTCGTCAACGTGCATCTATCTCCAAGCGACGACAAAATAAAGAGGGGCAGCACAGGAATAAAACCACTGAGCGCCCCACGCGAGAGACGCGCGACATCGCAGACAACGACAAAACATAGAGCGCGACCGCACCAACGCGAGCTACCAAAATCTAAGAGCCACAAAGTTATGCGATACGACGGACGACGAGCAGAGGACGCGCCGAGCGCAAGGACATGCACACAAAAAAAAAATAGAGACCAAAGACGCAGCTGAGCTTCCTACGAGACGATCTGACCCGCGCCAGCGGAGTCCAGCAGGAGAGCGCGGTGATCCAGACGAGATGCTAAACGGCGGAAGAAGGCGCTATCCGTAGACCACAGCCCACCACAGGTAGTCAAACGAGCACAGGAGGTCAGGGGGGGTGGGTGCGTTTTCCAGGGGTTTTTCGAAAATGTTGAAGTAGATGAAGCGCAAATTTTTTGGAAGTAGACGGCAGTAGTGAAGGTGCGAAGGGGGGGTGTCTGGGGGCCTCCCGCAGAAAAAAATGAGATTTCAGGCTCTGAAGTCCATTTGGTGGATTCTGGAGATGCGTTAGTTTTGCTATGGATAACTAGAGGAAGCAAAAAAAAACCCCTAAGGTCGTGAAGGGGGGTCCCGCGACCTCCCACCCCCCACCCCCGCCCCCCCCCCCCCCCCCCCCCCCCCCCCCCCCCCCCCCCCCCCCCCCCCCCTGTATCCGCCACTGAAAGACAAGATTTACTGCATAATAAACGAATGACTCATGGGAGACGTGGTGGTCAATGGTTAGCGCGTTGGACTCCGGATCGAGTGGTCTGGGTACCAGCGCTGTGTTGTGTTCTTGGGAAAGACACTTTTAAAACTGCTATTTACTCCATTCAGGAGTAAATGGATGCCCGGCGAATTGTCAGGGAAACCTAACCAAAATTCGGGGGTTACCTGCCTAATAGACTAGCATCCCATCCGAGGGAGTAGTGATACCTGGTGATACCCATGCTATGAAGCTCCAGAGTTAAGGGCCGGCCTGATAAGCCGCTAGGCTTGTAGCGTTGTAGACAGACTTTAAACGTTTCTTTTAGTTTTAAACGAATGAGTAGAGCGAAAGGTGAATAAGTCTCAATTAGCATAAGCCTAATGGTTGTCTGAACTATGGCAATCTCGCAATCTGATTGGCTACACAGGCAGCTACTGTTTAACAATTCGACAGTAAGCTCGAGGTTTCTATCGGATGATAGTTAGCGAGGACCTCCCTCTTTCTATAGTTCTATTTAGGTCCCACACTGTGACCCCGTGAGTTTTCAACTGATGTAAAACGATTGGTATCATTGTATTTATCAATGGGATTTATATTTGCTTTTTGCAGAAATCCAAGCAGAGACGCCTCACGCGCGCTGCGAAAATGGCTGCTGTCGATCTCAACCGTGTCCTCTGAATGACATCTGCGAAGAGCTCTGTGATGTCAAAGGAAAGAGATTCAGATGTGTTTGTAAGTTAAACTTTATAAGATATTTATATGAAGGATCTAAAATCGGACATTAGTTGTTGGGACACTTGAGATTAGGTCTGGTGTACCCCTTCCCCCTCAACAATGTTAGAAACTGTCGCGTGTTTTGAACTTTCATAAAGGGAAAAAAATAAATAATTTTCAACAAGGGGAAGGAGAAAAACTTGTTTTAAAAGTGTCCCAACATTACGGACTGAGATTGTAGTTTGCGTACAGACTTACATAGCTGATGGGGTTTTTTCGGCCGTTTTCCCCTCCTCCCTTTACGACGTTGTTCTCTTCTCCCTAAACCATTCCTCTCCTTTTTGAACAGAACATCTAACGCTATCATGTGTACAAAAAATTATAATCGCTTCACGTATGGATACATTGGTTAGCTCTTGTTGAATAATTGATTTGTGCTTATTTCATCTTCTCTCAACAGCTCAGCCGCCTGGTAATCAGCCTCCGGTGCAGAACGAGGACTGAGGAAGCGCCTCTGCAAATTACGGCGCCACTCCGACAGAGGAGGTTACGACTACACTTCCACCGATTGAAGGACATTAGCCCAGCGGAGATCCGTTTTCCAGTAACCACAGGATACCCACACGAGCTGCTGTTTATGCGTGTTCCTGTGCACCAATATAATACCGAGCTTATTCTATTTTGCACATCTAATATAAATATTCCATAAATTTCAGTCACTTTAAATGTTGTAGTTCACAAGAAAACAATTAAGTTAACAAGAAATTGCCAGTGAAATCTTTCCATGCACATAATGGATTTTTTTGGATTCACAAGCTTGTTTTGTAGCATTTCAGGCCAGCTGGAAGTTATATGCAATTTCCGTAGTAATTATTCAAAGTACGACCAACGGATTCTTTGATTAGCAGGGTTTCTCAAGCCACAATATATTGTTAATTAAGACTTATACACAATGTACGCCACTGCGTACTGGGAATAAAATGGGAACATTTTTACCTTTGATTAGCAGCGCTGATCAACCATAACTCTCTCAAACTCTTCTTCTTCTTTTCTTTTATCCTTACATTTTAGTTATCTTTTCCTGCTTTGTCGCTTTCCTTTTCGTTACAGTTTTCTTTTAATATTGGGTGCTCCATATTGTTTGGTTTAAAATGATCATAAATAATTGATATTGAAAAATCATTGCAATTCCACACAATTCTGGAAATATCAGGCTAGAAAAAGTATTTAGGATTTATATTTTATTTTACAAATTTAACCCCAGCCTTTCTCGAAAACGTAGAGCATTTGGATCAACTGTTAGGCTCGATTACCAGCCGCTGTTCAGGAAAATGAGCCCACGCTCATCCCCGAAGGCACGGCTGGACGCGTGAGGTTTATTTTGTTGGTTTAGCCAATCAGAGAGAGCGGCGCAAATCGAGCCTAATCAACTGTATGAATTTTAAAATCTTGTTCTCGCCGTTTTTTGACTCTTTTTTTTGTACCACTCCGCGGTAATGTATACTCAGTAATATTTAATCAACGATATTGCGGTATGTTTTTGAGATGCGGCCCATTTCCACTGTAAAAATATTTTGAAAGGCGTCTCATTTCTTTCATCATAATAATCTGGTCATTCAAGTTACTCATTAATTGCCTCATGCACGGTAGAAGACTCAATAACGCAAGTTTTGAATTGTAATGAATAAAAGAAGCATCGTAGGGTGATATGCTTCTGTGAATTATTGATAAGCGACAAACAAAGTGCCACAGAATCAGAACATAGAAGGTGCAGTTTAGAGTGGGAGTTCCTTCCTTGAGCTCAACACAACTTTCTCCACAGTTTTATCAGTTACAAATGGAAAGTAGATCCAAATTTCACTTGTGTCCAATTTTAATGTTGTTCTTGCACCGGTGTGCCTTAACCCATGCTCAGAACTTCCAACGAGAAAAACATGGCGTGAGTTCGCAAAGTTTGTAAGACATCCCTCGGTCAAGCTGAACGCGTTAAAACTCGCCAGTCGGACGGTTTCCAATCTTGGAGAATGTACTTTTGAATGCATCAACAACCAAGAGTGTTACTCAGTGAACTTTGGCAGGGATTCTCCTCATGGAAAACATCCTTGTGAGTTGCTGGAAGAAGACAAGTTTAGACGGCCGAGTGACCTGGTGGACAGCGGGGGTTTCGACCATTACTACATAAGGTGAGTTGTAGCTAAATCTAATTTGATCAGCCTGTTATGTAGTTACGAAGCTTTTAAACAAGCTAACCGTCTGCTATAAAGATTTAAGACAGCTTTTTTTTGAACTTCGAGCAATTTCAAAGGCCAGCGGTCAAAATCCCATGAGAGCTTGCGCGCGCATTTCACTTTCGGATCAGAGCGAACCGCCATTGCAATCTCGTCCCCAGAGCCCGCGATTCTTTTGGTCAGCACCAAGATCGAGAACTCTGGCCAGGGCCAACGAAAAGTCCCAGATTCTAGGACTTCCAGTAACACTGCGCAAACTCAGAGTTGGTTCAAAATGGCGGCCAAATCTTTTTACTGTTGATGTTCTATGGGGAATTTAGAGGTCAAATCTTTGTCAAGAATCCTTTGTTACGGGCTTGGAAATGATAAAGACAACAACATGTTACGTGTACTAAAGCGCAACGAGGTATTCAGTTTTCTAATTGACAAGAATATGCCGTTTTTTGCAGTCTTACTCGATACGGATCGATATAAAGTTATCTCATCATGCGGTCCTTCGTGGCGTTCGATTTTTCAATCGCGAATATGGGCCAGCAGAGAGTCCTGGAGTATCCAGACTTTAAGAAAAAATGAAGTAGATGGATATATTTTGGTTAAATAATTTTCGTTCTGAGAAGCAGTGATAAGGTACATTAAATACTTCTGCTTGTTTACTGTATTTTTAGGATTATTTTTTGTAAAGATCGTTCTATGCATATGTAAGGTTAATTAGAAATGTAAAAGGCAAACTTAATTGTATTTTCCCTGTGAATCTTTTTCGGATTTTTTAAAGTCTATAGTTTATCATTTATTTTTTAAGTTTATGTGTATTGAAAAAGCCTTGCTATTCTCACTGCTTATGCATTATGATTGGTACGAATTCTACCCAGTACATTTACTAGCAAAATAACACAATTTAATAATTTCCAGTGCCTTGGAAGACATATTTAGAAGGCACTAAAATCTGCAAAAATTGTTGTTGAACAAATTTTCACCAGTAATAACGTACTCATTACTTGCCAGACACCAATATATTTATTTAGAACTTTAGTCTGGACTATGCCAATTTGTATATGCAACATGAGTACATGCTGTCCAATTTTAAAATAGTTGAATGTGAAAATCAGCTAATTTTTAAATTCATTTATGCAGGCATACAAGCATGATTCCTATTAAATACAGTCTTCTGGATAGTAGTAGTTTGATTCAGGTTTGCATTCAAATCTACATAGTTGCCTTGCAAAATGCTACAAAGGATGATCTGCAAGTGGGTATACTTGGGTAATAGCATATGTTTGGGGCCAAATTGAAAAAAGCCTCAATTTTGGTAGTGGGAGATCCTACATGTACAGTGGGTACTGTGACAAAGAACACAAGACTTGAATCTGGACATTTGGATCCTTAGACCAAAACAATATATAATCATTAGGTCCGACTTAATGCCTCCTGCCATAAAATTATATTTGACTGGACTTCTTGAGAAGTTTATATCATTCAAGTATTAGCAGCCTTTCTGGAGATGTAATCCCTGGGCTGACCAGAGAGATATGCTGAAAACAGGATGATTGAATATTTTTGTCTGAGATTGTTACAAGAATAAAAGATTGAGAATGTGTAACATTGTAATCTTATGTATAGCCCGGGTGTGTGTGTGGGAGGGGGTCTCCCTCATGTGTCCTATACGGGGACGTGCCACTGGACAGGGTATGGTTTTTGGCCTCTCTGCCCTGAACAGGGTATATAATTTTATGCGAGTCTGTCCTAAACAGGGTCTGGACCAGTGTCCTAAACAGGGGGTTGCAAGATTGTTGTCATTAAACAGTATTTAGCAATCTGAGATCTGAGACGTTTGCCAGTCTTTAGCAGGTCATCAGACAATTTTCAGGACAACATTGTGTAAAACAAGAGTGTGTATTTTGTCCTTTGTCCTAAACATGGTCCTAAAATAGAGGGTGTTGTCCTACACAGGGTAGGTTTTTTAGTAATTTTTTGTCCTTAACAGGGTCAGGGTTTCAAACCCTCATCCCCTCAGCGGCACCCCTATACCCAAACATGGGTCAAGTACCCCCCTCCCCCTCTCTGGGATATATAAGCAACCAAGCAGATATAATTACATTGCTGACAGGTAACAACAGCTACAAGATTTCAGACTCCACCCCTAGGTAAAATAAAGTTAGCAACCCTTTAGACAGAGAGCCTCTCTTTGAAGGAAGCCAGGGATACATATATTTCATTAGTTAAGTCAAAGTGTGTTGTTTCACTGTAAATGTTATGACTCTTCCTGTATTTTGACATGCCTGTAGGGCAAGAAAAAATATAAATGTGAAGTAGAAATGTACAATGATTTTAAAAAGTCTGTCTACAAGCAAACACCTAACTCTGGTTTCCTGCTTAATAGAGAGGGGGGCTTATAACAGAACAAGATATGTAGTCTGAAGTGTCAGCCGCCTCCTCACTCCAACCCCCATGGGGCCACGGGGCGGTTGGAGCAAGGAGGCGGCTGACACTTCAGACTACAAGATATGGGTTATGTATAACTATCTTCAAAATACAATGTCATTTATACCCTAATGGCTAACTCAACGAAACGATAGTTCTGGAAATTAAAATTCCAGAAAATATTGCTGAAAAGTCATTTACATAAGCCTGATGGAAAGGGGGGAAGGGGGGCTTATTACAAAATTTGACTTCCAAAGGGGGGGGGGGGCCTTATTAGAGAGGGGGCTTAATAGATGGGGTGGGGGGGGGGGGGATAAATAGAGCTTTCACGGTAATTTCTGGTATATATTTCCTGCACATCAAAATTTAATAATAGCATGTGCTCCAGAAATCCAATAACATGCATTTGGACCATACAAAAAATAATATTAAACCGTTTTAATAGTGGAAAGAACACTGATCAGTGTTGCTTGTCATGTTGATTAATAAATTCAGAAAGTTATAAAAGCAATAATTAGCTTATAGTGACGGTATGCTGCTATATAAACTCAATACACTGTCAATATCACAAGACAATCCTTCACGGTCATATTTTACTCAGTGCTAGAAGCATACACAAACTTGTGCCACAAGGGAAATCCACGTGCAAGCTGTAGCTATTTATAAATACAACTGAATCACAACCACATATTTCATAAGAAAAAAGCCAGGACAGTGTTGTCCGATTAAATTGCTGTTTTTCGTTAAGACAACAGGAGTAAATAATCCGGACGGAATACGATCACCGGCTGAGATGCTTCTGCTGTCGACGAAAAAAGCGATACCCACAAGCTCTGAGGGAGTACTGGTTAACTTGCTTTTCTTTTTTACCTGTTTAAAGATGATGAAATATCTGCGTGATCGATCGATAAAATATTTTATCCGATTCGCCACTGGAAGAATCCAACCAAAATGTAACGGACGTGATTTTCCCGTCGCTTAAAATCTGCAACGGAATGACAGAATATTCTCCAGCTGCTTTTCCGACCAAAATATCCATAGGATCGACTGGGATTACACGTTCTCCTTGTATAAATTAAAGCATTAAAGCATAAAAGCATTAAAGCATATAAAATGAGGAAGGTGACTACATGTTTTCGTCCGCCATGTTGATTTTCGTTTAACTTCCGGTTATAATCCATTGTGTTTTAGCAGCCAATCAAAAAAATTGAATAAACGCCGCTGGCGAGAGTCCGTGATGCTTGAAACTAAAGGATCGCGCGCTCGCGGGACGAGATTGACCGCCATGTTGTTCGAGAAGCGTTCGTGCAGTTTTGTTGTTGATCAATCGTGTTATTCAAAAGATTTAGTCAGCCACTTCGAGAGGAAGATTTGGGAGCTTCGAGTTAAACATTTGTAGCGGTGAGTCCAACGTAATAAGTTTAGCTTATCTTCTTTTGTGACCTGTACGCCAAGGCTGTACGCACAGATCGATCTTGTCTGTCGCAAAATATCGACTCGTTTACCTTTCCACAATAGTATTTATTACGCTTGCCTTAGGACTTGTTTTTATTGTAAATCTATGAGTTTTTGCTGTCTTACTATTAAATATAAATGAACAGTTGTTTCTGTTTGCACTGTCTTGTTATGATATTTTAAAATATATTCGAAGTGGTTTTCTTACTTTCAAAACTCGTACACTAGTCTAGTGTACGAGTTTTGTTATTGTTTTACAATGTAGAGGCCTAGTGGGTGAGCATTTTTTCTTGTAAAACTTTTTCTTCTTTCATTGCTTTGTGCTGAGTTTACCAGACTTCACAGATTACATTGTTGCTGAATTTTACTAGTACTGAAAATTGTGTCATAACTAACCTAACCATTTCTTTCAATTTACACTATTGTAAGGTTAAACCTATAAAAAAAATACATCTACCGGTATATTATCAACCCTAGTGGTTGAAAGCCTTCGGTGGGGGATTTTTTGGGACTGCAGTTACAACTGATTTTCAGAGATTGTACAGAATGTCTTCATCAGTTACCTGTATCAACTGTAACAGAACTGTAAAGAAGGTTGAATCCCGTCCCATTGTTGATGTTAAAGATAAAATTATTGGAAGAGCATGCCAAGCCTGCAGGAATGCCACTATTCGCCTTCGATGTTCTGCATTAAAATGCACAAACACCCCTGTACAAACTGAAACATTTAAAGTCTCTACCAAAGTCAATAGACGATTTGCAAACTGAACCAAAGAAAGCTTTTATGGAAAACGAGTTTGGTCGTGTGGTCTTAATTAGCGGTTTAAGGTGCTGTGCAGCATGCTATGTAAGGTTGCACATATTGTCACGTAACCAAAATAACAGCACTCCACAGCCTTTGCCTCCCAGCAATTCTGCTCAAACTCCAGTTGGTCATCCCCCAGCAGCATACGAAACAGCATCAAAACGCACTTAGCGAAGGATTAGAAACAAACTTAAAACATGTGCAAGACAGAAATTGATGAACTGAAAGCGGACGTTGAAAACATGGGTGCCTCATATGTAGAAATATGCCAGGGAGATTCTTGAGAGCCAATTTGAAAAGGAAGTGCAGGTAAAAAAAATGCATACTTTTGAACCGAAAATATATTTTTAATGTATACTATACAGTCAAACCCCTATTAAGCAGCCACCCTCGGGCAATGGCAAGTGGCTGCTAAAATGGAGTTGGCCGCTTAAGGTTGGGGTTCGACTGTAGTTTTAAAAATGCACTGCACAGATCCCTCCAGATTTGTGTTGGTTATCAAGTCACAGGAAATCTATGGCTCAGCCTCAGTGAATTATTTTGATAAGAAATGGAAAAAACAGCAAGAATAAAATCAGAAGTTGTTTACAAAATAACCTTGATTATATGCCAGCAACAGAGCACCTTTACAATATTTTCAAATTTCATATTGTCAAAACAAATATAATATATATTCCAGTTCAGATGGTACTCATACAAAGTTATTTCTGTGACTTTGGGATGAAGGAAGATTGGACACAAGTTTATAAAATAGGCATGCAGGGTGTGTTGTGGAAGGAATGGGAGAGTCCCTTTTCTCTTCATATGACAATAATAATACAACACTCATGAATAATTCATAAGGAAAATACAATTGAAATGAATGTTTAATGAATATCTGTAAATCAGATACATATTTCTTCCTGTTTTACATAAAGTTTTCCTTCATTTTACTCGCCTAAAGTGATTTGTATAGCCAAGATAGTCGATGAACATTTAGATGTATTTGTGTCATAAACTTGATACAATATTCGCGTCACATCTGTATGGAATTTACAGGTCAGACTGGTAGGACGCAAACCGGGGTTGAGGGGTGGAAGCTCTCTATCCCTCTATTAGCTTTAGCACATTTTTTAAGGGTGTATCTGCAGGGAATTTTAAGATAATGGCAGAAAAGGCAGGCCTTTGTAACATCTGCACTGAGCTTGGTGCCGAGAATTTCATCTTGCTAGATCAGCCAACATAAACCAGACAAGACTCCAGAATTGATGAGCAAAGCAAAGAAGTTGAAAGGTTATCTGCTGTTGGAATTCCAGGCTAATCTGAAAACCCATAGTGAATGTGCAACTCATTGTGCTAGTCTTTGGCTTTCGGATGATCCTCCCTGTGGCAACATCAGTCAACACCAGGAAACTTGCCAAAGCTGTCTTGAAATATTTCACCTAATAAGAGAGATCAAAGAATGTTCAAATTATTCAAATGACCCTCAAATAGCAGACGAGGTTGCAAAAATTGAGGAAAACTTAAACAATTATACCTGAGAATTCAAATTTCACGGCTAACTAAAATTGCTGTAAAGCTCGAGCCTGCGATCAAAGAGCCACCTGTTTCCATTTATTTTAGCATGTCGAGAACTAGAACGAGTCTCGTGAAGGTGACTTTGGCGGGATTTTCAAAATTATTCAGATTTACAAGCTTTGTGATTGTGCAAACAATTGTCTTGAACAATACTGAGTAATTAGACATAATTAGACGTGGGTGAATTAACCAATCAAATGAGACCATTGGTCGTCCGTTGGGATTTGTGATTGGCAGGCTGAACACCTCAGCCTCAATATATAGGATTGTTAAGAAAGAAGAAAATGGTGAGATATTCACTGAATTTCATGATCTGTACAGTGAGTCAGATGACAAACAAAATTGGTATTTTTCAGCTAGTTGCTTGGAAGAATCCATCCGGAATTTTAAACATAATGATAATGGAGCTCATTACAAAACAATAACAAATTAGGAAGGATGTAAACTTTCCATAAAATTATGTGAAAGGATAAAATATCGATGTCGAACTCTAAGCTGTTCAAGCGCAAAATATTTGTACATGTAGCATGCCGTACAAAAAAGAACCCGACACGTGAAAGAACCTCGATGGCGAGGAGCTATCGAATTTCAATATCAACAAGCTGAGGTCGCGCATTTTCAAACTAAAATTGCACAACTGGTTCAAAACAAAAACAACTTAAATTCTGTAGCAATGAAAAGCTAGTTCTCTAAATCTTTGTTTTCTATGGAAAATTGACTGGTACATGTAATGTTGTTACCATATTTGGACTAGATCGTATCGGGAAAAGCCCGGATGTAAGCGTGCTCAGGAGGTCGGATACGAACGAGACCAGAGAGCAGATGTGTAATATCTAAGTCTCTCGTTTTGATCGATTAAAAGTATCAGTTAAAGAATCACTACATTGGCGACGAGGATCTAAAACCTACACGATGGCAACTGCTCTGCCGACATTCGCGGAGTTTGATGTCACTGCTGACCATGGTACGCTTGGATTGCGCTGGAAAAAATGGCTAGCAAGATTCAGAAATCTACTCCTAGCTATCGGTGTAACTGACAAACCAAGACAAAGAGCTCTTCTGTTACACTACGCTGGAGAGGGAGTAAATGAAATCTTCGACACGCTACCCGCCACACAAGCCGGAGAAGACGAGAATCCGTTCGAAAAGGCAGTCGAAGCACTAACCAGCCACTTCACACCAAAGAAAAACAGCGAATACGAAATATATGTGTTCCGCCAAGCCAAGCAGGAGGTTAATGAAGGTATTTCTGCATATCACACACGCCTTAGGCAGTTATCAGTCACCTGCGAGTTTGCGAACACTGACAGAGAGATAAAGACGCAGATCGTGCAAAATTGTACATCACACAAGCTTCGCACAAAGGCACTAGAACGTTCAGAACTTACCTTAACCCAGCTCCTAGACATCGGGAAGGCCATGGAACTATCCAAATCACAGGCAGCTAGCATCGAGGACCAAGCATGATGTAAATAAACTGTCTCGAAATTCTGGTAATAGAAGCCAAAATAATCGATTTCGTGGCCGTGTGAGCCAAAATCAAGATGGCGCCCAATCAAGCCACAGGTCACGCGCCCGGAAGTCACCCGCGCCAGTACCAGACCGGAAGTCTAACAACAAATGCGGACTTTGCGGGGAAAATTACCCCCACGCAGGCGGGAAAACGTCGTGCCCGGCCCATCGGAAAATCTGTGATAACTGTGGCAAGTCTAACCATTTTCAAAGCTGTCTGCAGGTCGAAAAGCAAAGCTGACGAGGAGCGAAAGCACGGGTAAATGCAGTTAATGACGACGGGTCAAGCTCAGACGATGATGTGTACCTGTTCCCCGGGGGGGGGGGGGGGTACTCCCCAAAAAATTGGGTGGGGGTGTGCCGCTGGGCTATAAAAACCCTTACCCTGTACCAGAGCACAAAACGCTAATTTTGCGACCCTGTTCCAGACTAAATGTTGAAAAAAGATACCCTGTTCCAGAGGATTTTTAACGACTTTTTTCTAACCCAAAAGGCTAAACTATAAATCAGCACTGCTAACGTGTAGCTGTAAAGCTTCTTTAATACTCCTGCGCGTTTCGTTTCGTCTGACTAACGTAGACTTTGTCTACCCTATTCCAGAGTATAAATTACCGATCTTCGTGCCAACTTCTGGGAAACTGATACCCTGTTCCAGAGCAAAATGCTAAAAAACCATACCCTGTCCAGCGGCACGTACCTATATAGCGTATATAAGGGAGTACCCCCCCCCCCCCCCCCCCCCCCCCGGGACCTGTTCTCAAGTAAAACAGCAGTAAGCAACGTGAGAAACCGATGTTTCAAGTCAAAGTGCACGAAACAAATCTCACATTCATGGCTGACTCCGGTGCGACCATCAATGTCTTCGATGAGGCCGACTACCACAGGCTACCCAACGCTCCCAAACTAAAGACTAGTAACATACGGATTTACGCGTACCAGTCCAGCAAACCACTACATGTCCTCGGAAAATTCAGTACAACCATCGAATCGAGTCGAAAGTCGTCAAAGACAAGCTCTACGTGGTTAAAGGATCAGGAGGCTCACTCCTCAGCTGGAAAACGTCTCAGGAGCTCAACCTCCTCCAGATCGTGCAACAGGTGAAAGAGACCAAACCACAGGAGCCAGATCAGCTGATCAGCGAGTATAGTGAGCTATTCAACGGACTTGGCAAACTTCAGGACTACCAGATAAAACTCCACATCGACGAATCCATACCGCCAGTCGCGCAGCCACACAGAAGAGTCCCGTTCCACGTGCGCAAGCAGCTGGAAGAACAGCTCAAACGGGACGAAGAGTTAGGCGTCATCGAACGAATCGAGGGTCCTACCCCATGGGTGTCACCCATAGTTGTTGCCCCTAAACCCAAGTCACCTGGAAAGATAAGAGTATGCGTTGACATGCGTCGGGCTAACCAAGCAATCAAGCGCGAGCGTCACGCAACACCTACGATTAGGAGATCATCGGAGACCTGAACGGTGCGACAGTGTTTAGTAAGCTCGATCTCAACCAGGGGTACAACCAGCTAGAATTGGCGCCAGAGTCAAGGTACATCACCACGTTTAACACACACATGGGCCTAATGCGCTACAAGCGATTGAATTTTGGGATATCAGCGACAACATCTTAGTCTTTGGCAAGGATCACGAAGAGCACAATCAAGTCTCAGGGCCGTGTTCCAGAGGTTGAAAGAGAAAGGGCTGACCCTAAACAAGGACAAGTGTGAGTACAGCAAAGACAAGCTCGAGTTCTTCGGCTACGTGTTTTCTAAAGACGGCATTTCTCCAGACCCGAAGAAGATCGAAGACATCACCAACCTTCAACCTCCTACCAATCCGTCAGAAGTGCGCAGCTTACTAGGAATGACGAACTACTGCTCGAGGTTCATCCAAGACTACGCCACCAAGACCGAACCACTGCGCAAGTTAACCCACAAGGACCAGCCATGGGAATGGACAGCCGAACACGACCGTGCAGTTGCCCAGCTGAAGGATGCACTCGTGTGTGCACCTGTCACCGCTTACTTTGATCCAGAGAAGGATACAGAGATCTCAGTGGACGCAAGCCCAGTTGGCCTAGCAGCCATACTCACCCAAGTCAACACTGAGACTGGTGATCGGCACGTCGTCACCTATGCAAGTCGTTCCTTGACCGAAACCGAACAGCGCTACAGCCAAACAGAGCGTGAAGCTCTCGCTGTCGTGTGGGCGTGTGAACACCTACATCTGTACGTTTACGGGAAGCCGGTGACAGTCTACACCGACCACAAACCCCTCGTGTCCATATATGGTAACCCAAGCTCCAAGCCGCCGGCACGAATCGAGAGATGGGCCCTTAGACTGCAGCCGTACCAGCTTACCGTGGTGTACAGAAAGGGAGACGGAAACCCTGCAGACTACATGTCACGACACCCCTCCAAACAATCGATTACAGCAAGTCGACAGCAGAAGATTGCAGAGGAATATGTCAGCTACATCGCGACTACCTCAACACCCAAGGTACTCAAGCTCTCTGACATTGAAGCAGCAACAGTTAACGACCCCACACTACAAGCAGTGTCTGAGGCAGTACAAAGAGGAAACTGGCATGAAACGGCGAGTCGACCGGATGTTGATGCGTCGACATATCACTTGCTAACAAAGGTGAAGGACGAGCTTACAGTCTGCTCAACAAGTAACATTATTCTGCGTGGAACGCGAATAGTCATCCCGAAGGTGATGCAGGAGCACGTTGTAAAGCTAGCACATGAAGGTCATCAAGGGTTGGTAAAGACCAAAGCCCTACTTCGTGAGAAAGTCTGGTTTCCAGGCATCGACAAGATGGTCGAAAAGCTGGTGAAGTCATGCAATGCGTGTCTAATAAGTACACCAGAACCAAAGCGAGAACCCCTGCAAATGTCTCCGCTACCTGATGCCCCTTGGAAAGAAGTCAGCGTGGACTTTGCTGAACTGCCTGGCAAGGAGTATCTCCTGATACTAGTGGACGATTACTCTCGGTACCCGGTAGTAGACATAGTCAAGTCAACATCCTGCCAGCACAGTGATCCCACATCTAGACAAGATTTTCTCTGAATTCGGAATACCTGATGTGGTTAAGACAGACAATGGTCCGCCATTCAACAGTTCGGACTTTCAGTTGTTCGCGACGAGATCTTGGCTTCAAGCATCGGAAGATAACCCCAAGATGGCCCCGAGCCAATGGAGAAGTAGAAAGATTTGTGCGCACGGTAAAGAAAGTCATCAAGACCGCAACAGTCGAAAGCAAGAATTGGAAGCAGGAAATGCACCGATTCCTCAGAAATTATCGTGCTACCCCACACTCAACAACCAGAGTTCCTCCAGCGACCGCACTGTTCGGACGAGCCCTTAAGACCAAGCTACCAGAGATGACGAGCACCCGTCCTGACCCAGTAATCAAGGATCATGACAGCAAGGCGAAGGCCAAGATGAAGGAATATGCTGATGGCAAGAGCTATATCAAGCCGTCAACTCTACGCGAGGGAGACTCCGTGTTCGTTAAGCGAGACGACTCTAAGAGGAAGCGTGACACTCCCTTCCGCCATGATCCTCACATTATCGTTGAGAAGAAAGGATCAATGGTGACAGCGAGAAATAGCGACGGCGTACAGGTCACTAGAAATTCCTCGTTCTTCAAGAGTGTGCCAGGCGAGGATGAGATCCTAGAAGAGAGTGAGGAAGAATGCGAAGAGATCCCAGAGGTTTTGAACCCAGAGGCTGAGAGAGAAGAAACGCCTGTGAGACGCTATCCGCAGAGGGAGAGATCTCGCCCTGTGAGATTCAAAGACTATGTTTGAGATAGCTAAGTTGTTGTTGTTTGATTTAATGGAGCGAAGACACTTCAGGATCAAGGACGTTTAGTTTGACAGTTTTTGAAAAAACAGCTTGTATGGTTGTATCGTTTTCTTTTCGTATAGATTTTGTTTATTTTAAGGAAAAGAGAGATGTAATGTTGTTACCATATTTGGACTAGATCGTATCGGGAAAAGCCCGGATGTAAGCGTGCTCAGGAGGTCGGATACGAACGAGACCAGAGAGCAGATGTGTAATATCTAAGTCTCTCGTTTTTGATCGATTAAAAGTATCAGTTAAAGAATCACTACAGTACACAAAAACAATTAATCGAGGATAAAACGGATAACAAGTGCGTTCATTAAATAATTCATATTCAATTCCCTCTGTCAGGAAGGAATCTCAAATGATGAGCAAAATTCACGATTGCAAAAGCATTGTATTGTACAAAATGAACACACTATATACTAGTATACCTGATAGGTAGAAAATGCTGCCGGGGGAAGGAAAATGTAACAGTATGCGCATAAGTAGAAGTTTGAATGGAAATAGAATTTATTTCTTCGGATGAACTATAAACCACTGAACGCAACAAAACTTACCAAACAGCAAGATCAGCGAGCAGATTCAATATTACTCCTTCGGAAGCTTCTTCATTCACTTCGGAAGCTTCTTCATTCACTGAGTGCACAGCACATGACGCTGGTTTACACATGACGCTGGTTTATTACTATATGTTAATTGTGTAACCTAAGTCTCAAAAATGTCGTTATCAGTTAAGTGAAGGTATACGCTCACTTTAATGATACTCCTTAGAAATCTGTTTCTTAGAGTTTTACAAAGAGCAATCAGCCCCATGTAAACAAGCTCTTCATAAAACATCTGCAACTCCTTATGGAGCACCCAACGAGTTAACGAACAACAAAAGCCGTTGCTTACATTCTCAACAAGCAAGACCTTCTCGTTGATGTTTAATCTTATATTGACGATTTTTACGTTGCCGAGAGAAAAAAACACGAAAGAATATATTTTGATCGCATGACTCATTGAGTTGTTTGGAGCCAAAAATACTCGACCGTATATCTTTTGATCGCATTAAATTAGTGGCTTAATTGCATTCACGTCAACACCTTGACAACGAGTGTCGCTGTTGCCGCTACTGACTCGTACTCCAGGACGACCTTTTTGCACTGGCTCCAATGCAAAAGAATAATTATCTGCTACGTTAACTCCAACAGCCACTGGCGAAGTGTGCAGCTGTCGTTTAATAGAGCAGCCTGTGTTCGACCTCGTCGAACTTTCAGTTGTCGATTATTGATTATTATCGCGAACGCTCACGTTTCACCGCCTCCAGGTTTCTCTGTCAGTGATCTTCTTTTGAAACCTTTCCCCACGGGGGTAAGACTCCCCAATAATTATTTTTTTTTCTGTCTTCTTTTTGTCTTGAACGGGTTATATATTTTACGATTTTTTTGGTCTTAAACGGGGAATATATACGCAGGGTATGATTTTGACTTAAATGTCTTAGACGGGTAGCGCGTAGCAGGCAAAAAACCGGAGCAACGAAATAACTCACCTCTGAGCCTAGCTGTCGAGAAAGAGAGAGCACGTGGAACTGCGCATCTTACTTTGTTCCATTCGCGCATAACCACAATTCCATGCGGTCTGAGCCTAGCTGTCGAGAAAGAGAGAGCACGTGGAACTGCGCATCTTACTTTGTTCCATTCGCGCATAACCACAATTCCATGCGGTCTTAGAAAATTTGGTTTCAAGGCCCTATATTGTAATTTTTTGCCGATTAGGTCTGCTGCCTTGTTCGTTCGCTTCAGGCTCACTCACAGCGGCAGCAATGAAGTTTGAAACAACAGTATGTTCGGTAATTTAATACTCACCGATACTGTAAAAGATCTCTCGTTGAACAGACCATGTTTGAGTGTTGATATTGTGCTAGCCTATAAGACCCTATAAGTTTGAGGTGAGAAAAAATAACCGGTTCAAATATATTTTAAGTAAATACTACTAGTACCGAGTGTAAAACATATCAAAAAAATTGTTTTGGGCATATAATCCTCAGTACAACAAGATTTTAGGCGAGTAACCTAAACATAAACATGTAAATAATTTGGCTTCGCCCGACGGGATTAATTTGACAATTCACAAGTCTATGGAAAATGTCAACAATGAAAAATGCGCTTGTGTTTAAGAATTTCAGTGTGAAACAAAACAGTTAAGTTAGACAATTCATTCTGACCATTTGCTGTTCCATAAAGTTCACAAATATAACGAGGTTTTGGCTTTATTTCCTCAAGCAACAATTTCGCTCGGAGAACGAGAAAATGCGAGCGAATATTCCACTCCGACTTGCGTATAAAAATCCCTCGATTATGGCAGGCAGAGGCCATCATGCTTCAACTGTTCTTTGAAAGGGATTTATGTGTTTCGACGAATCATTCGTCATATTTTACAGGTAAACAAATTGCATACCTTAATTCAGCAAGCTGTTATCGAAAGCTAACCGGCGCCCGGGTCCGCGGAATCAACCATAGTACTTCACCGCTCACCGGGAACAGCCACCACGTTCGTTGCATCTCACAAATCTTTAAACGTTGTTTACTGAAGTCTGTCGAAGCCAATTTTCGGTTTACATCCTAGGAGTCGTTTTTAACACAGAAATTGCTTCATATCCTTTCATTAAAGCGAGGAAAAGGCAAAGCGAAAAGCAACAAGCATCTCTCTGGACGCGAACACACGTGATTGCAATCCATTCCAGCGGCAGTGAAAGATTATTATGTTACTTTTGGCCGCGCGCTGCTCGAAGTTCTAAAAAAAGCTGTCTTAATGACACTGAGATTTTCCATGCTGCAATTGAAAATAGCTCAAAGAGGTCGAAAGAACGGAGGAGGTTACAAAATCTGGGGGTTGATATACAAACTGTAAACACTAAAGAATACTAGATATAACAGAAAAATAGCATCACCTATTATTTTTAAACTTTTGCACAAGAATAGTCCTATAACTTAATTTCTTAATTTATCTCTGATTTCACAGACACCTTGTATGAGCTATCCGTGTACTAACGGCGCCACATGCATGGCACTTTATTCAAAGGACGATTATTATTGTAAATGCCTGCAGGGATTTACAGGAAAACATTGTGAAAAAGGTGGGTAAACTAATTAGTCTCAGACACGCTAATCCATCAGTGTATTGTGTGGAGTGCACCTGTCTCGAAATACGAATACACGCGCAAAGGTCGGAAGTTGGCACGATGATGAAATGCGAACTCGTAAAAAAGCGGCTTTCGAACGTCATGCGGGATATTCAAGAGATTGAAGAAGATCACCCTCCCTACTTTAATTTTTTCGTCTGTTTCTCTCTCCTTCCTTTGCGTCGCTTCTACCTTCTCCCTAAACCGTTCCCTGCCATCTAATGCTAGCGTCACGTGGCGTGTATCCAAAAAGTCAATTCGTTTCGTTATGTTCTTGGTCTATCTTCTTTCAACAGCTCCGCCTCAGCCTCAGCCTCAGCCTCAGCCGCAATTCGCCGAGGAACCACCCATGTTTCCACTTCCACTTCCACCGATGGAATAGCCCATTGGAAAGCCTGTGCTCGAGACCTGTTTGCCATTAGCCACAGGATACCCACACAAGCTGGACACACGAGTGCGCGTGATTTCCATAGAAACCTCCCGGCCTCAAAATGGCGGCAATTTAAAATTCCCGGTATTTGTTTACATTTCGTGGGGATAAGGCCGTCGCGGAACAGATAAGTTTTTAACCTTGAAGACAATTCCGATAGAGATTCTTCTTAATTTCACATATCTTTTTTAGCAAAATAATTATCTTTGCAACAATGGCGAATTTTTCGCTCGAAGTTGAGCAACGTAAGTAAAACATGAACTATATGAGCGATATTTCGTCATAGCGACAAAACAGCCGGGCATGCGCACTCATGTTGCCGCCGTGCCCACAAACTGTTATTTATATATGCGCATGCGTGTTCCTGTGTACCAATATCATACCGAACTATTCTATATGTTGCACATATTCAATTAAATTTCAGTCACTTTAAATGTTGTAGTTCACAAGGAAACAAGTTAATCAAAATGCCAGATAAATCTTTCCATGTACATATATATGTCCGTAGTACTAGCCTTGCATTTTAAATTGTTTTATATAATAGAGTTCTGCTCAATCTCGAGCCAGAGCTCTTCTCTTTAGAAAAGCAGCGAAGGTCTGGGGTCGAGAATGAGTTTTGCTCGGCATTTTGTATTTGCAAGCTAGTGAGTAGTTTTGTAGCATTTCAGACCAGTTGGAAATTGTCTCAATGATTTCGGAAGAATGACATTAGCAGTTTCTCAAGCACAGACTTGTACGTATACACAATGTACGTATTGATGCGTAATTTACGCACTGGGAATAAAATGGAAATTTATTTACCTTGGTAATAGCTATAAACGGATATGTACAGCATAACTCTCCTTTAAATCCGGGACACACTAAGAGAGAGGTCTCTGTGATATTTCGCCTAGTGTGCACTGCATCGGCGACAGTGAAAATTCGTGTCATTTTGTCGCTGCGACCTGACGCACGAATTCAAACCAGTTGAATCTGTGCGACTTAAAACGGGCATGTCACACGAAGGGAATTGTCACTGCGACCTGGCCCCGCGGCATGTCGCTGCGACTTGTCGCTAAGTGCGTCCCGGCCTTTAAATTAGCGTGCTTGAGTTGTGTAGGCACGTATGGCGGGAAATCTATTTTACACATCTAAATATTCCATAAATTTCAGATTAACTATTGGCTGAGTTCACAAAAATAAATCAAGTTAACAAGAAATTGCCAGATAATTTTTTGCATACACATAATGTGTTTTTTTTTTGTTAGTTGTTTTATATTATATGCCAATTTCTGTAGTAATTATTCTTATCACATAGCGGGCATAATTACTGAATTCTGATTGGCTAAGACAGAGGGCATTTTTTCTTAATCAAGGGCACTTTTTGGTAATCAAGGGCATGATTACTTGATCCTGATTGGTCGAACGGTAAAATCCCTCGCTCCTAATTGGCTGAGCGCGCTGCACTTAGTTGGCTTCTTGACGGCGGGATTTGAGCAGAATTTTCAAACACAGCGCTCGCTTGTACGTCGCTTCAAATTTTGACTTCAGTTTCCTGAGTTATTTGACGAAAAAGGAATGGAAACCGGGTGATAGCTTGAAACGAAATTCCGAAAGCTGAATCTCAGGGTTTCCTCGAAATCAAAACAAAGATTATTTCAGTTGAAAACTAGAAAACATCAGCGAGGACTTGGCGAGTTTGCGACGTCGGGAAATTCATTCATGGCGGCCAACTGACTTCTTCGCTTCACTTCTGTTAAATACGGCTTTATCACATGCAACCCGACAGAGTAAATAGCACAGAGTTTGTTCAAAGAAAGAAGAAGGTCAAATTAAATAGGAGAAGTTACCTCTACAAGTTTGTTTGGACTCGCCGTACTTGCTGTTTTATAGATGTAGGATTGTACAAGCAGCTCGCATGCAGCGGAAAGCTTCAAAACATTCAAACAGGTGACTATAAAGCTTACGTTTCAGGCTTGTCTTGGATTGACTTACGTTTTTCTCTTTAAGATTTACATAACTGTCAAAGTTATCCTGTTCTGAACGTATAAAGGTTTTGCTTGATCTTGCTGTGATTCTGTGTGATTTTAGAAAATAATATTTTCGCTCCGCAGGCTGAATTATTAGCCGCACGCTGAAGGTTTTCCGAAAATTTTTCCCTTTATGTGATAAACAAGTAATCGCATTGTTCCCTCGTGCAATTAGGGATTAATTTCACTTGTATTTTCAAAGTTTTTACAAATTGCCCTCGTCGCTGCGCGACTCGGGCAATTTTGTAAAAACTTTGAAAATACTCGTGAAATTAATCCCTAATTGCACTCGGGCCCATGCGATTACCTATACAAAGCACGACTAAAAGATGCTTTCATTAGCAGTTTCTCAAGCACATTATATTGTTAATTAAGGTTATTCCTTAGTATTGCACTGCGCATCCTTACTGCGCATGATTTCACACGTAATTAGCGCGCGCGCATAAAGAAAATGGCGGCTTTTCCTTTACGGCTAAGCTCGCCAGAGAGATAAATCGTCATTTTCTCGTAAACGAGTACGGTGACCTATCAATTTTTTCTCTTATTTTGAGTCTAGTAATCACCTTCTTTCTATAAAATAAATATAGACTAATTTCTATTGCAGAATAATAAATAATCACCGGAAACGTGAACTTAGCTAATAAAAACGTTTCTGGAAGCTGATATTATAAGGAATTATGGGGTATATACAAGGTCCGCCTGCTCCTAAACGAATACCGGGACCCCCATTTTTTATTTCAAAATTTAAGTTCCCATAAGATAAACAACCAATAGGCAAAATTTGAATGAAAATCTATTGTAAGTTCTATTTCGATGGAATGACCTTAAGACTTGTACACAATGTACGCACTGGTACTGGGAATTAAATGGGAACATTTATACCTTGGTTAGCAGCGCTGATCAACCATAACTCTCTCAAAAACTCTTCTTCTTCTTTTCTTTATCCTTAGTAATCTTTTCCTGCTTTGTCGCTTTCCTTTTCGTTACAGTTTTCTTTTAATATTGTGTGCGCCATATTGTTTGGTTCAAAATGATCATAAATAATTGATATTGAAAAATCGTTGCATGATAGCAGTTCCAAAAACATATCTAGATAATTGGAATCTAAACAATAATGGTTTGATTTTGTAGAACAGCACTCGACAAATGACAGGAACCCATTAGGAAGTGAGAATGACTAACAACAGCGTGAATGGAAATGGATTACAATATGATGGATTTTTGAAAAAATGACAGGCTGTCAGTTTTTCGAAGTTTCAAGTTTGGCTCGGAAATCCTTGAAATTTTGCAAACATTTAATTTGTTGCAGTATGGAATTTCTTGAAGAAATTGCTTTTTATCATTTAGTTAGAGTTTATTAAGTTCTTATTTCATAGATTTAGGGACCATTTCGTGCATTTATAACAGTTTTGAGCACATACGCCGGGACAGTGTCCCTTCTAACCCCAACCTCGTTCCCAGGGTCTACGCTTTCAAGATGCGGGTGGGCGCGAAGAAGACCCTGGCGAAGGGCAGGTCGAGGGTCTCCTTCGCGCCCACCCGCCATCTTGAAAGCGGAGATGGCCCTGGGACGAGGTTGTTCTGACCCCAGCCTCATTTGGATCAATTGTATGAATTTTAAAATCTTGTTCTCGCCGTTTTTGTACCACTCCGCGGTAATGCATATTAACATTTTAATTAACGATCTTGCGGTATGTCTTTGAGATGCAGCCCATTTTCACTGTAATAATAAAAAATATTTTGAAAGGCGTCTCATTTTCAAAGACTTTTCCCGTTGACCTGCCTACCTTTTAGCCGGACCATTACTTAAATTTCTTTCATCAAAATTAATACAGTGGAACCCCGCCATGACCCCGTTAATACGACCACCCCGTTATTACGACTAATTTTTGTGGCCCGAACAAAAGCCACTCATTTTCTTATCTGAACATTGGAGGCAATTAGCCACTGGAAAGCCTGGGCTCGAGGACCGTTTGCCAGTAACCACAAGATACCCACACAAGCTCGGTTTTGTATATGCGCTGCGTGTTTCTGTGTACCAATATAATACCGAACTTATCTATCTATGCTGCACATCTTGAAATCTTCCACAATTATATTTCAGTAGTCACTTCAAATGTTGTAGTTCACAAGAAAAAAAAATTGCCAGATAAATCTTTCCATGCATATAATGAATTTTTTGTATTCACAAGTTAAGACGGATTCCGCTCAACGTTCGAGCAATAAGTGCAAAAATTAATTACTAAAAGACTACTCATAGCACGGTAACATTTTGAATACTATTTGAAACATATCACTTTAATTCACTTCTCCAAGTGACCCCGCAATTAAATTCTCAAGCATTCTCGAGAAAATTAATGTCAAACCTCGTAAAAAAAATGATAAAAACGCACGCCATTTTGTTTTGAACTGACACGAAGCGTCTTTTCAATTAAAATATGTAATGACTTCTCTCGCGGGGTCAGCTTGGGAGCTAATTTATCGATAATTTCTTCTTAACTGTATTCAAAATGTTACCGTGCTATGAGTATTTTTTTGGTAACTTAATTTTTTGCACTTTTTGCTCGAACGTCCAGCGGAAATCGTCTTAATTGTTTTGTAGCATTTCAGGCCAGCTGGAAGTTATATGCAATTTCCGTAGTAATTATTCAAAGCACGACTAAAAGATGCTTTGATTAGCAGTTTCTCAAGCACAATATATTGTTAATTAAGACTTGTACACAATGTACGCACTGGTACTGGGAATAAAATGGGAACATTTATACCTTGGTTAGCAGCGCGTGATCAACCATAACTCTCTCAAAACCTCTTCTTCTTCTTTTCGTTTATTCTTAGTAATCTTTTCCTGCTTTGTCGCTTTCCTTTTCGTTACAGTTTTCTTTTAATATTGGGTGTTCCATATTGTTTGGTTTAAAATGATCATCAATAATTGATATTGAAAAATCGTTGCATGATTCCCGCGTATTCCACACAATTCTGGAAATATCTACCCTGGGTGCCAGAGGCTTTTATTGCGCCGTTTCTGGTAGACTGCAAAACAGTCTCTCTTTTTCTCGAGATATTGTGCGCGACGCTAATTTTCACGCTCGTTCCAGATCCTTTTCGGGCCTGGTTCAGCCCGACTCTTGCGCTAAAATACGGACTGTTTTGCAGTCTAGGTTTCTGGTTTCAAGTCTCTATTGTGACGAAATAAACCTATCAGGCTAAAAGCATTTTTTTTAGAATTGATATTTCATTTTACAAATTTAATCCCAGCCTTTCTCGAAAACGTAGAGCATTTGGATCAACTGTATGCATTTTAGGCTTGTTCTCGCCGTTTTTTTTGACTTTTTTTTTGTACCACTCCGAGGTAATGCATATAAACAGTTTAATTAACGATCTTGCGGTATGAGATGCAGCCCATTTTCACTATAATATAAATAAAAATATTTTGAAAGGCATCTCATTTCTTTCATCATAACAATACAGTGGAACCCCGCCAGACGATCACCCCGTTATTAGGACCACTTTTTTGTGGCCCGAACAAAAGCCAACTCATTTTCTTATCTGAAAACCCCGTTAAACCAACCACCCCGTTATTACGACCAACGATCACCTTTTCGAGTCCCCAGTCGTTATTTTCTTTATAAAAATATTAATTACCCCGCCAGTCAAAATGCCTGACGAGACTGAATGAAAACAGACACAATCTGACAAACAATAACGCATTTTAGTGAATGTTGTCCGGCAAAGTTGTTAGTGATTAGCGTGTTCAATTTATAGTGGAATTAATGGCATAGTTGTCATGGCATTATTTAGAACGGTGTGGCACCATAATTCGACCCTATCCCGTCAATATACGTTACAGTTTCCTTTTAATATTGGGTGCTCCATATTGTTTGGTTTAAAATGATCATAAATAATTGATATTGAAAAATCGTTGCATGATAGATTCCAGTATTCCACACAATTCTTGAAATCACGGCAGGCTAAAAAAATTCGGATTTGAATTTTTATTTTTTTAATTTATTTTTTAATTTTTATTTTTTTATTTCGTCACTTGAAAATGATGTCATGGCGACATCGAAACGTTGTGTTAAACTTTTCTCGCTAATTTTATCCTTAAATTCTGGAAATATCAGGCTAAAAGCAATTTTTTTAGAATTGATATTTTATTTCACAAATTTAACCCCAGCATTTCTCGACTAAAAAACGTAGAGCATTTGGATCAACTGTATGAATTTTAAAATATTTTTCTCGCTCTTGTACCACTCCGAGGTAATGCATATCTAAACAGTTTAATTAACGATCTTGCGGTATGAGATGCAGCCCATTTTCACTATAATAATAAAAATATTTTGAAAGGCATCTCATTTCTTTCATCATAACAATACAGTGGAACCCGCCAGACGATCACCCCGTTATTACGACCACTTTTTTGTTGCCCGAACAAAAGCCAACTCATTTTCTTATCTGACCCGTTAATCCGACCACCCCGTTATTACGACCAACGATCACCTTTTCGAGTCCCCAGTCGTTATTTTCTTTATAAAAATATTAATTACCCCGCCATTCAAAATGCCTGACGAGACTGAATGAAAACAGACACAATCTGACAAACAATAACGCATTTTAGTGAATGTTGTCCGGCAAAGTTGTTAGTGATTAGCGTGTTCAATTTATAGTGGAATTAATGGCATAGTTGTCATGGCATTATTTAGAACGGTGTAGCACCATAATTCGACCCTATCCCGTCAATATACGTTACAGTTTCCTTTTAATATTGGGTGCTCCATATTGTTTGGTTTAAAATGATCATAAATAATTGATATTGAAAAATCGTTGCATTTTTTTGTATTTTATTGATAGATTCCAGTATTCCACACAATTCTTGAAGTCACGGCAGGCTAAAAAAACATTCTTTTTTTAGAATTGATATTTTATTTCACAAATTTAACCCCAGCCTTTCTCGACTAAAAAACGTAGAGCATTTGGATCAACTGTATGAATTTTAAAATCTTGTTCTCGTCGTTTTACGACTCCATGTTTTAGATGCAGCCCATTTTCACTGTAATAATAAAATTTTTTTGAACTGCGGCTCATTTCTTTCATCATAGTAATGTTGTAATTCATAAACTAGAAGTTACCCATTAATTGCCTCAAGTTTGACTTATAATGAGTAACAGAAGCATATGGGGTGATATGCTACTGTGAATTATTGTTGGGGGGCAGCAAATAGCCCTTTTCACGGTTAACTTGCGATATTTGCATAACAATACACTTGAACATAGAAGCGAGGCAATTTCGGGCACAAGCTGCAAAACATCGTGTTTTTCTTGAACTACAATTCTTTTAGTTTACGTTGTTTTTAGAAAAAATTGTAAAACGACTTTTCTCTATTAAAATAAAGAGTAGACTCGCATAAGCAACAGGGACATCGGATTACGATCTTTACGACAAACTTTAACTAAAATAGTTGCATATTTAGTTCTTCTCCGTTTTTAAAACTATTTTTATGCTAACATAGTTCAAGGAGCTCAAGAAAATCACGATGTTTTACAGCTTGTGCCCGAAATTGCCTCGCTTCTATGTTTAGCTGTATTGTTATGCAAATATTTCAGGTTAACCGTGAAAAGGGCTATTGCCACAGAATCAGAAAACAGAAGGTGCAGTTTAGAGTGGGAGTTCCCTCCTTGAGCTCAACACAACTTTCTCCACGTCAGTTTTATTTTACAAATGGGCGGTAAATCCCAGTTTCACTTGTTTCTAATTTTAATGTTGTTCTTGCACCGGTGTGCCTTAACCCGTGCTCAAAACTTCCAACGAGAAAAACATGGCGTGAGTTTCGCAAAGTTTGTAAGACATCCCTCGGTCAAGCTGAACGCGTTAAAACTCGCCAGCCTGATGGTTTCCAAACTTGGAGAATGTACTTTTGAATGTGTCAACAACCAAGAGTGTTACTCGGTGAACTTTGGCAGGGATTCTCCTGATGGAAAACATCCGTGTGAGTTGCTGGAAGAAGACAAGTTTAAACAGCCGAGTGACCTTGTTGTTAGCGAGGATTTCGACCATTACTACATTAAGGTGAGACGTAACTAATATTATCTGATCTGTCATCTTGCGATTTTCCCCCCAAGCTTTTGCGAAAAAGAGGATTTTCTTGTAGACGTGTTACCAAAGTTTGTTTTTTAACTTTTTTTAAATTTAAACAAAAGCTAACCGTCCGCTATAAAGATTTAATGACAGTTGCTGTTGAAAATAGCTCAAAGAGGGAAAAGGTTACAAATAACCTGGGGTTTGATATATAGAGGTTATTGGCCGGCCGGGAGGTCCGTATTGAGAAAACTGTTCTCAATACGGACCGACCTAGGCCGGCAAATAACCTTTTTATTTTTTTCGTACTTCGTTTGAATTTGATAAAGAAATATTGAAATCTCAGGCTTGTTTTGCAAAATCTGTTTTTCACGCGCGCTAGTACATGTAGCTCAGAAGACTACCGAAGAAATAACCCAAGTAACAAGAAACTCAGACAATTAATTTTTACACCACAAATATGTAATTACAGAAATGGAGACTAGAGCGGCATTTCATCACAAAGCAGCTGAAACGAGAAGCTATTTCCATTTTCACAAAAACCATTCAAAGCCGCCGTCAAATAATAAGATTGTCGTAGAATTTCTACGACAATCTTCGGCAATCTACCATACATTACTTGCCGTAAACAAATATCATGAAAAGCATTTTTCGAGCAAAACTGTTCCCAGTTACAGTCTTTACGTATACTACAATTTTATTTCACATGTTAAATCTAATTTTTGCCATTCGGTGGCAATTTGCAGTTTTCATTTTATGCGAAACCTTGACAAACTTCGCCTGCATAAGCTCTTTCAAAGCCGACGGCATAAAATTGATACGTGCCGAGAATTATAAACGGGAATACCGGTAGCCACAAAGTTATTTCTTGAATGAAAATTAACGGAAGGTTTGTTTAGGAAACAGAGAAACGAAAAGCAAACAATTAAAACGAAGGAATTGAGTCTAAACATGGTGAATTGTAATTTAAAACCCGCAAGTATGAACGTGAAACTGATTTCCAAAAACGAACAACAAACTTGACTAAAACTAAATTCTGTCGGTTAAAATCAAATGACTACTCGCCTTTTTGAAGAAATGCAAGCTCTTTAATTCCACTGCGTAGTTCCCCATTCACTTGACAACGATAAGAGAGCAAAATAATGCGAGAAATTCAGTAAAAAGCTTCTTCGCATCGACCTTCACACGTTTGCTGAATTAAAATGTTTTCGCTTGTAGCGCATGCCTACGCTACGATTCCGCGGGTCTCCGCCGGGTTCACGGGCAATTTTTTCCCGCTCCCGGGACCAATATTGGTTGATTAATATGTTTTTTTGTTGGTCTTACAGTATTAAACGCATTCTGGCAGTTTTAAAAAGCTAAGCGAAATTTTCTACCTTCGCGCGTTGCTGAAATGGTCCGTGAAGCCTCGGTTACCGTGACCGTGGTCAGAGATAGGAGAATACCGCCCGCTGGGGTGCGTTTCTCAAACGTCCCGAAAACTTCTCGGGCCCGAAAGCTTTTCGGGGCTCTTTTCGGGCGACTTTTTCGGGTTCCGAAAAGTGTTTTCTCAAAGCGCCCGAAAGTGTCCCGAATTATTTCCCGAGATTTTCGGGGATTTTCTCGGGTTGGCCTAGGTTGAGAAGATCTGGGTACGAGGATTAGGGTCGGCCATGTTTTTTATCTACACGATCATAAACATATTCTAGAATGTTTTGGTTTTCAGCGGTGAACATGTAGTATCGTTTCAGAAATTATTGTGATCAATCGATCGTGCTGATTATGCTGCTTTCCGTCGAGACATTGCGTTTATAATCCCGGTAAAAATAGAACGGGGAAACATGTTTTGATCTGAGCTAGTTTTCGAAACGTCTGCTCGAATAAATTGTCAACGCATCTCATGGAAAAAAAACACTTGGATTGGAAAGCGCCACGAGCAAACCGCGTTGCTCATTTCATATAACGGTAAGTCAAGTTATTGAATCTTTTAATTATACAATTACATGTAAGGAAGCTGAAGTAAGTCAAGAATCTAAAATAAGTTTAACAGTGTTTAGTCGTGCATACATACGAAAGCTCTAGTTCTACAGCTAAAATTGCAGTATAGGCTTCACTTCCTTTGTCACCCTGGGCTACCATGTTCTTGTTTACCAACAGCCATTGGACCTTTTCATAGTTTAAAGATGGAAATGCATGTTTGGAAGCAGCCATATTAAATTTTCTTTGTTATATGTGGAATTTTGCTTTTTCAAGACTGGGAGTGCAAACACAATATGAATCAGGGTTGTGAGTTATGTCATTCAACTCTGGGTGTCTAATCGAACAAAATTGAACTGAAAACTAATCGGACTCAATTGTTCGATTGGGTTTGGCAATCGAACATTTAATTTTGTGCGAGTTCGATTATGGAACCAATCACTATCAAACAATCAAACTATTAAAATCGAACGCAATTGAACCGAATCCAGTTTGATTTTGTTCAGATTAACAGGAATTAATCAACCGTTTCAGTTTGTTATAATGGAATAGACAGAAAAATGCCCCCAAAATATAAACAATGTCATTGTTAGCAGGTAATTGAACGTTCGATTATGTTTTCAATCGAGTTTGATTGCCGACCATTTGGCAATTGAATGTTTGATTGATGTTTTTCGTGTGAGTTCGATTGCCATACCTAATCAAATGATTGGTGTTTGACTGAGTTCGATTAGCGATTAGACACTCAGGGATCCAAATGTGACGTATGAGTACCCGGGGGGGGGGGGGGGGGGGACTCCCATATGACAGGGGTGCTCGTTGTCTTGTTTAGGGATGTAAATTACGGATTTTGGTATCACTTCTAAGGGTATTCAGGATGGAACGCCATTATTTGTGGCCATCAAAGTATCGTTTATGGTTGCACGCAAAGAAATTAAAAAAAACACTGTCATATTGTGTTGGTGGTCTCTTTTAGGGGTCAAACAAAACTTGAGCCACACCCAGATTGGTCTCCTTCAGGGGTTTAATTTCCGACGAGCATCCCCATCCCTGTCATATGGGAGTCCCCCCTGGGTATGAGCATAAAACAACAACAAAAAGTGCACCATCATGGCTGTTCCAACATGAAACCATGGCGCCATTGTTTTTGTCCCTTTGAAGTACATTTGTCGGTTTCGATCAAACCAGTTGCCTTTTTCATGGAAATGCCATGGACATTCCTCAACATTCTCAGTCAAGCATTCCATGGCAACCACCTCACATTTTCGATGGTCGCTCACAAGAGGCGTGACTGTAATTATTATACCTTTTTATATTAAACTTTTCAATATTGACTTGAAATCTGTTTTTTTTTCTTTCAGAATAGTGACTTTCAGAAGTGACTCCTTTCATTGCTTTAACAACTAAATTTTATTGAATGATCAACATTTAAGAAATAGAAAATGGCGTGCATTTTTACATAGCCTGATATCCGGAAACACTCGTGAAAGTTTATGAGAATTCAAAATTTTATTGGTAAACCTGAGCTGCAGGCGAGGGTTTATATAAGTACTTTCTAATTATCCCAAACTTTGCTGAGTGTTTGCCTCAGGCTATGTAAACAAGAAGTGGCTTTTTCTATTTCTTTTATAAAATACCGGTAAGGCCAACAAAATGCAATGATACAGTATGTCGTAGCAGTGTTACATAGCCTCATGCATAATGACGACACAACCAATCAGAGTGCGCATTATGTGAATCAAAATTTTATCAAGTATATTCACAGCACAACACTATAGTTATTATTAGTAATTCTACAGTAATTTTACTTAGGAACATACTTTTACAATGCAGGTTGTGAACATGTAATAGGAAGTAGCGTGACAATATTGATGCTTAATTTAAGTAACACAATAGTTAACTTGTCATGAATATTTGCAAATTAACAAACAGTTTTAAATATGTTAAAACATAAAATGTGAGGCAATTTTGGGCACAAGCTGTAAACTATTGTGATTTTCTTTAGCATACAAACAGTTTAAAACTGCAAAGAACTACATATAGTAATAAAACTCTTTTTGAAGTTTGTTGTGAAGATTGTAAAACAATAATCCTGTTTCTTTATGCAGACCTACTCTTACACTGTATTTCAACAGCAAAAATAATTACAATCAATTATTATTATTGTAATTTTTCTACAAAATTAATAAGAAAACCATGATGTTTTTCCCAGCTTTGTGCAACTAGGGAAAAAGGGCTATTAGCCCATAAAAATGCATTAAAACACCACAAATTTAGAGCATATTTTGTGTCATATTAACATTCAATAGCTCTAGCTATGTTGTTATCATATCTGAGTCTACATGAAGTTAACTAATAGCATGCACTGGACAAAAAATGTACAGAAAAAAATATTCTCCTTTGTAAGAAATAAATAAACAAATGGGTGAATAAACAACTATATTATATACCGTAAAAGCTCTATTTAGCCCCCCTCTCTACTAAGCCCCCCTTTGGAAGTCAGATTTTGTAATAAGCCCCCCACCCAGCAACTGAATTGATTTCTGTCAGGCTGATGTAAATGACGTTTCAGCAATATTTGTGGCATTTCAGTCACTTCATATTGAAAAGTGGTCTTTAATGTTCGTTGAGCTATGATAGAAATGGGATTGCATATGTAAGATGGTGATACATAACCCATTTCTTGTTCTGTTTTAGTTAGTGGTTTAATATTGTAAAAGTTTGAAAAATTAATGTGAATTTTCTCACAAATTTATGATTTGAAATAACACCCCCCCCCCCCCCCCCCTCTCTAATAAACCCCCTTTCTTGGGGCCTGAAATTAAATAAGCCCCAGGGGTTTAATAGAGCTTTTACGGTAATTGTCTGACAGTCTTTAATACTGGGGATGTTATGTTCCAATTTTATCAAATCTAAATGGACAACAGCTATCCTGTGTACACTGTACATAATTTTGTAATTATATGGTTAAAGAATTAGAAATAACATTGTATGTGTGCTTACATCCCTGATACACACATGATAGGACATTTGCAACAGACTGGACCTGAAATAAATTTTGGATTCTCCCAAACGCCCTCTCATGTCTTCTCTATAAGCTATGTAAGCACAAAATGGTCAAATTACAAATACCCTTGCAATACTGTAAAATAAGCCCCTCTCAAATTTTGAAAACAGAAATCCTTCCGTTAATAACTGAAGCCCATGGAATATAGGTCATGGGCTCACAAAGAAAGATAGGACATCTTCCAATAATAAGCCCCCTGTTGTAGAGCTTATTTTTGTATTTTATGTTATGACAGTCGCTCAGTCAGAGACTTGTTTTGTTCATTTGACGACTATTAATTAACTGTGTGGTATTCTTGTATGCACCTGACTTTTTGAAACGCACAAAATTTCTTCTGCCTTCTAAATGCAGTGAATTCCCTCTAGCTGAGGACGGATGTAACTTGATTATGAAGTTTGACAACAGTGAATTTGTGAAAAAGTAGTGTATTGATATCAGAGCATAATCTGTGTCATGAATATAAAAAAAATAATTAGAATACATCACAAATTAGTTTTTGCCCATTACATGGCACCTCGATTCCATGGTTCCTGGTAGACTTCTATATTGGAATTACACAGCATATAAACTGTCAGGTTTTCTGGTAGTTGGATCTTGCCAAAACTACACGCATTCTATAAACAATGAAGGGAACACAGCAAATTGACTCCAAATTCGATTGAGCGAGCGAACAATTAATATTTCAAAGACGAATTTTGTTTGAGGAAAAGAAACGTAAGCTTAAATATAAACATGCGGACCATAGGGGGAATGAATATCTTAAAGACTACAACTTATTTAAAAATCCAGGCAAGCTTCAAGTTTTAAAATATCGATCCTACAACTACAAGGAAATTAATATGTCGGTAAACTCGCGGTACGTAAACTCGCCACAAGTTTTAAAACTCGCCTACCGTGAAGTCAACTTGCCTAAACTATTAACCAGTAAGCTTAAATATTTCAAGGGATAGCACTAAAGACACTGGAATAATCCTCCTTCTCAGTAAAGGCGTGTATCAATTGTGCGTCCAAACACTCAAAGATCAAACCATGCATACTCCACAAGCTTCCACTGTACGCAGCGACTCGAACGGCTTTGGACCCATGATATTCCCTGAAAACAGTTACAAATATATCAATTTTACCATGACTTTTTTCGGTAAGAGGCCGACTTCAAATTAATTTGAGTTTTGAGCCGTTCACCTGTGTTCCTGCGCTGTAAACCATCGCTTTCTCTGCTCCGGCGGACGCCATTTTGTTTATAAAAAAAATCCCGAAAAAGCTTCTCGGGAGCCTGCGACCTCCCGTAACTTTTCGGGGGAAAAATGACGTAATTTCTTCGGGTCCGAAATTTTCGTGCGCTTTGAGAAACACTAAAAAAACGTTTTCGGGCGCTTTACGGGGCAGTTTTCGGGCCCGAAGAGTTTTCGGGACGTTTGAGAAACGCACGCCAGCTGGTCTTCGTTCCTCCATTTTCCCGAACAGCGGCTGGTAATCGAGCCTACCGCTCCCGGAACCAATCAGATTGCAGGATTCGCAGGATACCGCCCGCTCGCGCACTGAGAAAAAAAAATAATAGTGTATACACTAAACAACACTAGACATAACAGAAAAATAACATCGATCACTTAGTACTTTTTTTGCATATGGATTACAGTCCTAACGTTTCTAATTGATCTCTGATTTCACAGACACCTTGTATGAGCTATCCGTGTATTAACGGCGCCACATGTATGGCACTTTATTCAAAGGACGATTATTATTGTAAATGCCTGGAGGGATTTACAGGAAAACATTGTGAAAAAGGTAGGTAAACTAATCAGACTCAGACACGCTAATCCATCAGTGTATTTTGTAGAGTGCACCTGTCTCAGCGAAAAGATTGCCGAAACACGAGTACTGTGGTAATGTTCAACGAAGGTTTCCGAAGGTGGTACGATGAAATTAATGCGAACTCGTAAAGCGGCTTTCGAAGGTCATGCGGATATTCAAAAGATTGAAGAAGACTGATCACCTTTGAAGAATACCGAAGTATTAAGAATACTTAATCACAGTCATATGCTTATAATTTCCCTTTAGCCTCCTGATCCAGGCCTTAATGTGTTTGAGATGTCATATGCGTATTAATGTTGTTTGATCGTTAGATATCGATGAATGCAGCGATGGCAGCCAGGATTGTGACGTGAATGCAAACTGTGCCAACACTGTTGGCTCACATAGCTGTTTTGTAAGGAAGGATTGCTGGAGATGGACGCTCGTGTTCAGGTACTCGACGTCACTTTAGTATCAAAGTTTGGATATTTGGAGTGTCACGAGTGTCATAATTGCACGTGCATGTCATATGCATGTATATATTGTTGATCATTAGATATCGATGAATGATTTGAAATCTGCGGAAGATACAACACAAGGGCTCTCCTTTGAAGGTCCTATGATACTCTGCACGTGTGATTATCTGAGATCTCTTATGATTTTTTTCAGTTGTACGATTTAATTTAGTAATACTTAGTAATTTATCAAAGTAAGTAATCAATACAGATTACACTCGCTCCTTATTTATTCCAAATTGTACTCGAAATCAAGTGATGATTACGTCTAATAACAAGTGTTTTGTCTATGTTAGTTTAACTGGATCCAAATGACGCCTTCTTCAGTTTGTTTCGGAGCCAATGGCGATTTCTCCTGGAATCTTCACAACCCCTTCCTCTGGTGACGTCATCACTTCAAACTGATCCATCTAAATGGGCAAGTGAGCTGTTCTATATTCATTCCTGCCACCAATTGGGGATGCACTACCAACATGGCAACCCACATAACTGATTCCCAAAAGAACCGACTTCTTCCCAAGGAAAGAGCTTTTGTTCGGGGAGGAGACTGTTCGAACAACCTTTACTACAGCCTTCCAGGCCACACTCCTAACTCGCCAGAGCTGTTGTTCGATAATTTCACCATTCCTTTGCCTGTGGCGGCTGGACAGCAGTTTCAGATATGGTTCGCAGAGGACTTAAACGGTTGTGGGGAGTTTGATAATGGAGGTCAAACATGCGTCAAAGTGTTGGGCTTGTTCGTCTAAGTTGATAAAGTCGTGCATTGTAATTTTCATTTTTCTAATTATGTACAGACACTTCACCCTTACAGTTTGTCCAATTTGGCTCATGGTATTCATGTTCAGAAATCCACTTGGTACTTATAAAATACTGCAAGAAGTGTTCATGCAATAATGACCATACTGATATACAGCCATGTATTCAGTTGACAAGAGGCCTACTTCCTTTCAGAATGATACATTTGTCACTTATTAATTAGAATTTGATTGCCACCCAAGTTTGAACTAAGCCGAGTAATTGATAATTCCCAAACAAATTTTCACAGAATAATAAGATGTAAGGTTCAATTTAGAATAAGAGTGGATGTGGACTTTCTGTGTTCCAACTTCTTTGTTTATCATGCAAATGGCAGTTAAATTTAAGTTTCACTCGTTTGTTAATGTAATTTTCCTCGTGTCTTAAGCCGTGCTCAAAACATCAAGCGAGAAAAAACATGGCATGAGACTCGCTAGACTTACGGTTTCCAAACTTGGATAATGTACCTAATTTACTCTTTTTGTAAATTTTTTTATTTTTGTAAATAGTGTGTAACAATAAAAACCTGAATGCATCAACAACCAAGAGTGTTACTCAGTGAACTTTGACAGGACTTCTCTTGAATAAAAATATTCTTGTAAGTTGCTGGAATTAGATAATAGATTCAGGCTCCATCTGCCCTTTGGGTCATTTACAGGACTGAGTTGCCTGTCACAGTGTGCTAATGAGACCCGGATGACCATAAAAGAAATAAATATATAAAAAAAAAAAAAAAATCGAACGATGACATTCGATTTTGTTCGATTTGGTTCGGAAATCGAACTCACAAAAAAAATATGTGTTCGATTTCGTTCGATGACCGAACAAAATCGAAATTTAATCGTTCGATTTAGTTCGATGTGATACGGGCATAACAGTGCCTCTCTTCCTGGCCATCTGACATGCATTCAAAAGCGGGAAATGCCTCAAAATGAAAGACACTCTAATGACTTGTAATTGTCCTCACAATTAATAGAATACTTTGGTGTCTGTGTGTTCAGTTAGTATAAAAGCTTATAATACGTAGATAGTGGGACTATTACATAACCATGGTCGATGCTACATCAGGGACACACCCGGGACAACGTCGAGTCATCGACTTACCTGGTACCAACGGCCAAGATATTTGGTCACATTCAAAGATGGGACGGTGTTAATTCCGAAAGTGCCGCTGAAAATGCGACAAAAAGAAATAGAATGTATTTCATGGTGACTTCTTAGTAATCCAGCAGCTACTGAACCAAGAGTTTATCGCGTAAAAAGGGTCAGGGCAAAGTGAGGGCTGGGTTTTATACGGTGATTCTAAATATGGTAGCGTGCCAGGCACAACTGTGTCATCACGTTGTTGACCTTTGCACGAACCATGTTGCGCGGTAGCCTGCGTAGCTGGCGCGCGGTCTTGTTGGCGCGCGAAGGCAAAATTCGTAAGCGGCGGAGCCGCGAGAATCTGACCCTCAGAGAGTCAGACCCTGCCGCTTACGAATTTTGCCTTCGCGCCGCCAACAAGACCGCCAACTACGCAGGCTAGTTGCGCGGTCACTCAACGCTTTTCGTGCAGAGGAGCGCTGCGTGACCCGGGCTGCGTGACATCCTTGTTCCCAGAGCTCCTCGTTTTTTTTTCTTTGCGCCGGAAACAAGTAGCCCTGGTCGCAAAGAAAAAATCGAATTTTTTCATTGGCTGATAGAAAATGAATGCGCAACACGAATTATTTTCCGTTTTCCCTGAGAGTACAAATTAACGGGGTTCAACTGTAGTTCGAATTAGCGGGGGTTCGAAATAACCGGGCCAGCGTTAAATATCAAAATAATCATTAATAATTAACATGATGGAATAACTTGTACCTCATACAATTGTTATTTCAAGAAATTGACAAAACATAGTACATTCGTTATGGGATAACAAATTTCTATACTGTTATTAACAACCGGAACTGTGCGCAATGGAACAAGATATATCAATTACAAACTGAAGTGCAATAAAAAGGTTATAAATAAGTTCAGTGCGCTTCCAGCTGTGTTCTGATGCCAACTTTTTAAATTAGAGTTCGAAATAACGGGGTTGATTTTAGGCCAAGGGCAACACAATTAGTTCGAAATAGCGGGGAATTCAAAATAGCCGAGTTCGAATTGGCCGATAGTAAATGACTGAAAAAACAGGGGCAAATCCTAGGGAAATGGATTTGAGTTCGAAATAACGGGAAATTCGAAATAACCGAGTTCGAATTAGCGGAGTTTAACTGTAGTTTCGGGACTTTAATAATTTCCCGCATTAGTAGGGGGTGGCCGCCTCTTACAGTGTAATAGGTAACTTGTATTAATATTTTATGTGGTAAGTCTTTGAGGTGCAGCCCGTTTTCACTGTAATAATAAAAATATTTTAAAAGGCGTCTCATTTCTTTCATCATAATAATGTTGTGATCTATAAATTAGAAGTTACCCATCAATCGCGCAAGTTTGAATTATAATGAATAATAGAAAAAGATAAGGGTGATTTGCTTCTAAATGACACAGAATCAGAAAACAGAATGTGCAGTTTAGAGTCAATGTCCCGGGGGGGGGGGGGGGGGGTACTCCCTTATATGGCCTATACGGGGACGTGCCGCTGGACAGGGTATGGTTTTTGGCCTCTCTGCCCTGAACAGGGTATATAATTTCATGCGAGTCTGCCCTAAACAGGGTGTCTAAAATAAACCTGTCCTAAACAGAGTGTGTATTTTGTCGTTTGCCCTAAACAGGGTCCTAAAATAGAGGGTGTTGCCCTACACAGGGTGGGTATTTTAGTTTTTTTTTGCCCTAAACAGGGTCAGGGTTTCAAACCCTCAGCGGCACCCCTATACCCAAACATGGGTCAAGTACCCCCCCGGGGTCAAAGTACAGTGGAATCTCGATATAACGATACTCGATATAACGATGTTCCCGGTATAACGATCAACATTTTACCGCCCGGCAAATGTTACAGTAAATGTATGGAGAAAACTCCCGATATAACGATACTCGATATAACGATATTCCCGATATAACGATCACAATCTGGCAGCCCAACGTAAAATTTACCCGATATAACGGTAAATCAATCATCGCGCGATGAATCAAAGGCGCGATGAATCAAAGGCTCCATGAGCCAGCTCAGGATGTAATTGTTATTAATGACATTCATTGAAAGCAGTTGTTGGCCCTTCCCTGTGAAAAGCCTTATTATGAGGTATGAGAAATGGGGATTCCAGGCCAAATCTGACAAAAGGGGATTATTTTGATACAGTTTCCACTATTGCATACCAAAACACAATAACATTGAAATAATTATTGATGAGTATTATTTTAAAGTTCTGCTGGTTTGACTCTGGTATTTATGTAAATATGCACCTATCAATGAAGGGTAGGGGGCAGGCTGGGCATATACGGGGAATTTGACCTCCATTGCTCAATTATTTATAAATACAAAACGAAGTATACGAAGTAGAACAATCAAAATGTTTTGATCCTGTGCTTCTCAGTTTACAAGTAATATGGACACTTGCACTTGCACTTGTTTTAGCTCAGGATGAGCTTATCGTAAATAAAAGACATTACCTCTGTTTCAAGTACTTTAGAATACCGAAAATAAATTTTGTAGAATTAGTATTGAGAATACTTATTGAAATCTGCGGAAGATACAAACTGTATAGTGTGATTATCTTATAATTTTCTTGTACAATTTGACTAAATAAATAAATAAGTAAGTATATACTTGTAATTTATCAAAGTAAGTAATTTTAAAATGCAGATTACTTGCTATTTATTTAGTCCAAATTGCACTCCAAATCAGGCCATGATCATATATATTAAATGGGCAGTATCACGGGGATTTGATGTCATTTCAAAAACCAAAAAACGTTTTTGTATTAACAGAAAACTAAAAATAATGATAACATTTTGTTATAAATTACCATCCTAGTGTACTAAAACTGTCAATAAGTGTCTCTGGCCATAGAAACTGGGTCGCAATGGATCGCAAAAATTTTGAAAAAATGTTAGGCTAAAAGTTTTTCAATTTCTCGCATTTTCGTTTCCAAAATGCACTAGAACAGATCATAATTTGTTCCACTTTCAATAATTTTGTTGATTTCTTTTTCTTGGTGTTCTACAATTATTTTGTAAATAAAAAAAGGTACTGAAGCACAGTTTTGACCAAAAAAGGTCAAAATTCCGGTGATACTTCCCCTTTAAGAACTGTTTTGTCTACGTTAATTAACTGGATCGCAATGCCGCCTTCTTCAGTTTGCTTCCGAGCCAATCCCCGTCGCTTTTATATACATGTATATGATTCTCATCCGGGTTTGCATGCAGGCTATGAAATGAGCTTTGTTTACGGCTGACTAATATGTGTGGAGGCGGCGCGGCCGAGTGGTTTAGGGCGCTGGATTTGAAATCTGGAGGTCCCTGGTTCAAATCCTAAATCCTGCTACTAACTTGATTTGTTCTCGGTAGTCCCGCCGAGTTCAACTCTTCGCACACGCTTTGTAAATAGCCAACTGGTTGGCATTCTTATCAACTTTGTGTTCAACTTATTTACAATTATTTGCAGTCGTTCTAAATCCACTGACACTTAAATAAAGTGATTTAGTTATTGTGTTTATTTTATTTATTTATGTAACATGGACATAGTAATATTTCACCTGTTTGTTTTAAACTCATTTTCTCACTCCTCCCTTGTTTTTTAGCCGT
This sequence comes from Desmophyllum pertusum, assembly GCA_029204205.1. Classification (NCBI taxonomy): domain Eukaryota; kingdom Metazoa; phylum Cnidaria; class Anthozoa; order Scleractinia; family Caryophylliidae; genus Desmophyllum; species Desmophyllum pertusum. The sequence continues at coordinate 2,880 of MU825513.1, read as the reverse complement.
TTATCCCTGCTTCTTTTATGTCGTTTCTCGATCCCTCCTCCCTAGTTTTCTCGGCCGTTTCTCACGAAAAGTTGGATTTGTCTCATCTTTGATTCGCGTCAAAGGTGAGACAAAGATGGACGACTATCTTTGCCACAGTGGTCAAAGGTAAACAACACCTTTGACATCGCCTTTGACAGGCTTTGACGCGCGTCAAAGTTAGTAACAACTTTGACCGCAGTCAAAAGTACTTTGACCCAGTCAAAGTCAAATTTGGCAACACCTTTGTTCCACCTTTTGACTAAGGTCAACGGCGTACCATCTTTGACCAAATTCAAAGACGGCCTTTGCCCATCTGTGACCTGCGTCAAAGGTATGGCAACGACGGCCTTTGTCACCTGTGACCCTAGTCAAAGGTGTAGGTCAAAGGCAACTTTTCGTGATCCCTCCCTCCCCAAACCGTTTTATCCCATTGGAACACAACATCTAACGCTATATATCCTATTCCAAAAAGTCGATTCGTTTCGATATGGAGTCACGTTGGTTAATGCGTTGTTATTTCATCTTTTCGCACTCTCAACAGCTCCGCCATTTTTGCCGCCGATTGGAGGCAATTAGCCACTGGAAAGCCTGGGCTCGAGAACCGTTTGCCAGTAACCACAAGATACCCACACAAGCTCAGTTTTGTATATGCGCTGCGTGTTTCTGTGTACCAATATAATACCGAACTTATCTATCTATGCTGCACATCTTTATATCTTCCACAATTATATTTCAGTAGTCACTTCAAATGTTGTACACAAGAAAACAAGAGGAAAAAAAAAAACAAGAAAACAAGAAAAAAAAATTCCTTGCCGTCAGTTTTCTTTCTTTAACTTAAATCATAAGCTAGATTAACTATGGTAAAGCAATACTCTCAAATTTTGTATTTGCAATTATTATATGGCCGAGACTCCTTGGGGTCTGGACGCTACCGAATCCGTCAATATTTGATTGGGTAAAACGGATATTGACGCGCGGTCAATACTCTCCCATCAAGACTGCGCAACAGTTTTCTGCTTAATTATTTAATTGTAAACAAAGACAACTATAGCGGTTTGTCCCATCAGTTTAAGAAAAACAACAAGGCCATCCCCATAAAATGTTTTTGTTCCCATCGCCCGACCGACCCAATTTTTCAAAAAGTAAAAAACAATTATAGTTCATTGCCTGCGACCTTTTCTCGGGCGGTTGCCAAGCTTAAAATGCTTTGTTTATATCTGTATAATATCTTTCAAGCATAGTTGAACGGAGAACGAAGATCGTAGTCGAAAAAGGTACGGATAAAAATAGGTATTGCAGTGCAGTTCTTTGAGCAAGCGTGAACCAAGTACTGATTAAAGAGTAGTGAAGTAAAAAATCTTGTCTTTTTGTCTTGCCACTGTACCCTTTCAGTTTCAGCGCCTTACCTTTAGCCATCTCTGAATTGAGAAACGCCGTTGCGTTTGTGGTCGCAATGTGAAACATGCAAATGCGGTCGTGTGTCTCATTGCGAGGTTGACCACGGGTCAAACGTAAAAAAATAAGCGAAGTCGGTCAAAGATAAGGATTTAACTTTCAGAGCTTAAAACTTGTTAGTTTTTCTTCAATTTTTGAGTTAACTAACTTTTTTTTTATGATTTACTAAAAAAGATCCAAGCTTCTGAATAGTTTCGCGCCATTAACACTGGTACCCAATCCACAGCGGTCTGACCGGTGTGAAGGTGCGAGGAGGGCAGCGGAAGCACCGAATTCTAAGTCAATTCAAGTCATGCCCAGACTATCCCGCGTGCTGTCGGCTCAGAAACTGTCAGCTTTATACTGTGATCTGATCTCTGAATGGTCGAGTTTCCTAAAAAAAAAAAAAATTAAAAAAAAAAAAAAAAAATCGAGTTCCTGTTTTATTTGAATGAAAAACGTTCTTGCAACAACTTGTACCGTTTTTAGGTCATTTGAGTATTCTTTTTATTGGTTTTGATTACTTTTGAGCCATTTTTGGTGGTTTCTGACGTATTGGAAAAATAAGAAATCCAAGATGGCGGATCCCATCGGAAATCATGACGTAATTTCTACATCATATGTCATCACATGTTGCGTACATCAAAGGAAACATTTTTTGGACTTACTAGATATCCTCATTGTCGTAGCTGTTAATACTCTTGGAGTAACGGAATGGAACCCCCCCCCCCCCCCCCCCCCCCCCCTCCTCCTCCCCGATCGGAAAAGACCAAAAAAAGCGCGTCTGAATAGTTCTCTTCATCGATTCACGACGCAACTGAATGAATGCAACTGAATATTCACTAATGTTCCTTGATTGAGTATTATTTTTCATTCGACAGTTATTTTATTTCCGTATCTCCAATTAGTGTCAATTAAAATTCTAGCGCTTTTACAGACCTATCAAATTAAAAGCTTCATCAGGGCCTTTCACTAAAGCTAATTTACACGCTACGATTTGTCGGTCCTTTCATCCCTGATTTGATTAAAGGGACACTGTCCTGATTTTTAGCATGATTTTGGAAGCTCAGAACGACATATCTAGATTATAGGAAGTTGATCAATAATGGTTGATTCTGTAGAATAACACTCGACAAATGACAGGAACCCATTAGGAAGTGAGGATGACAGAACGACAGCGAGGATGGAAATGGATGCAATATGGATTTTTGAAAAAACGTCAGGATGTCAGTTTTTCAAAGTTTCAAGTTTGCTCGGATATCTTTGAAATTTTGCAAAAAAATTTTGTTGCAGTATGGAATTCTTGAAGAATGCTTTTTATCATTTAGTTAGAGTTTATTAAGTTCTTATTTCATAGATTTAGGGACCATTTCTTGCATTTATAACAGTTTTGAGCAAATATACGCCGGGACAGTGTCCCTTTAA